>JANAVB010044820.1:925277-1262777 GCA_029216955.1 Iris pallida
CCGTCGCCGCCACCACCAGCACCACCACCGCTGCTCTCTTCCTCCCTCTCGGCCGGCCTCCTCCGCCGCGACCGCCACCACACATGGCCGCCGCCATCACCTCCCTGGTAATAGCTCCCCTCTCTTCCCAGCTCCTCCGCCCATTCCTCTTCTCTTCTTTCCGACGAGCAGCCGCCGCGCACGAGGACAGCGCTGCCTCGAGCGGCGGGACGCCCTTGGGCCCCGCGCTGCTCGAGCAACGAGCCAGCCTCGGGTTGCGTGCTCTTCGGGCCACGTGCCTCGGTGCACGTGCTGCCTCGAGCAGTGCGCTGCTCGATCTGCGTGCGCCTCATTTTGCGTGCACCTCGTTCTGCGTATGTCTCGGTTTGCGTGCGCCTTTTTGGTTTGCGTGCGCACCTTAATTTGTGTGCCGTATCGATTTACGTGCTCCTTGGACTTTTGGTCGTTTTTATTCACGTGCTCGCCTCGATTTGCGTGTCGCATGATTCGTGGACCATTATGATATTCATGATTTCCTCGATCTACGTGCACGTCTCGATTTACGTGCACGTTGTCTCCTGTTCATCTCGATCCTCGTGCACGTTTCGATATACGTGCATGTCTCATTTTTGCGTGCCCGTATCGATCCGCGTGTCTCGGTTTTTGTGCCAGATCCTTGTACTACTTGCGGGGCCCGCACGGTATAGCCTCCTGCCATCCTCCGTATTTCCTGTTATTATTTTATTATTTAATTCTAATGATTGTTTATTGTGTGTTCTGAGGATCTCGATGGACGTGCAAGCTTGGATCATGACTGTCGAAGACTTGCTTACCTAGCCGAGCCCTCTAGGCAAGTATCCCTTGCTCATTGACGGCTCTTGCCCTCTCTCCTGGATTTTATTTCATTTAATTAATTTGTACTTGTAAATTTTATAACCATGATTAGTGTAGCCTAGTAGTAGAACTGCCACGATGATAACTTAGGATAGCTTGGTCCGATACCGGGGTAGACCGTATCGGGCAACTCGGATGGGTCATCCACACCTCCGAGGACACGAGCACGACTCACATGTATGGATTGTCCCTGTATGCCCCGTGTCCGACTCGCGGTCGGGTAACGGCTCTGGCTAACTTTACTTATGGCGGTGATTGTGCTTGGGTTAGGGATTTATGGGCATGTGTTGTGGTGCGCCCTGCGAGGCGGTTATTTTATTATTATGCATGTTGGCTTGGCACCCAGTACGTATCGTAGTGCTGCTGGAGGCCGAGACATTAGTGGTCTCGGGTTCGATTGATTTCCAGTACGCATCGTAGTGCTGCTGGAGGCCGAGACTTAGTGTTCTCGGCTATCGACTTGTTCCCAGTACGCATCATAGTGCTGCTGGTAGCTGAGACCTAGTGTTCTCAGTCTGCGATTCTACGATTCCGCGACGGGTTTCACCGAGTGGATTTTTGCCCCAACTCGCTGGGAGCTCCTGTCCAGAATACAGAGAAGACTCTGCCGGATTCTTCCAAAATTCTCGATCGGGAATTTGGTTCGAAGGACTGGGTAGAACCATTCCTTTGGTTTGCTGGACTGGGCTCGTGCCTGTTCACCTTGGTATAGTATACCTGATCCCATTGCTTGCTAGGTAGACTCCAGACTAGATCAGTCGCCTAGCTCCTGATCTGTCTTGTCCGTCGGATAGCGTAAGGAGAGCGGTTCCACTCGGGAGATGGTCTGCAACCCTGGTCCTTGTTTGGTTTAAGGGTTGTGGATTTGCTCCAGAGCGGTCCGTGTAATCCTTGCCACTTCCGGCGATATTTATTACCAGACTCTTGTCCCCTGACCCTTCATCCTAGGGGGTGTCCTAGTCTAGTCAGATAGAGCTGGCAGTTGTCCTATGTATTGGGAGTTGTGACTTGTGGATATGACTGAGGATTGAGTATTATGGAGAGTACGATCTCGGGATATTGACTTGGTGGATCTATGTGGATTCTTGGATTTTAGTGATTTCGAATATTTCGTAGAACGAGGAGAATATCGAGGGTATTATTATATGATTTTTACTCGACTTCCTAAACGCCCAAAACCTGGTACCTTTGTGTATTTCGGTAGTTGGGGAAACCTGGTTTGATTGCTATGTCTTGGTAGTTGAGGGGCTCATTTTCTAGTGGCTGGTGATCATTAACTTGGAGGATTCTTGTGAGCCAGAGGGCCTAGCGTTGCTTATAGTGATTAGCTTGGTATTTGGTTATTGACCTTCCTGACATGATATTGATTTCCATCGTAGATAGGAGACTCCTGATAGTTTGATAAGGTGGATGGATCGACTTAATGATTTGAACTGTAGGTTCCCATGTGTACTTGGCAGACTATTATAGTGGAGATTTTGATCTTGTACCCGACTTGTTATCCATGTCACGATTTGGGCATGTGACTTCTTGTGGCTGATAGGTTTGACCTTGTTCCTGGTATTATACGATGACCTGGACCTGTCTTGATTCTTGATTAGTAGCCCGTAGAGGTGCACTCCTGACTAGCACTCTGGACTTGACAGTAAACCTGGCATGTATGCTCTTGATTCTTGATAGTGGCCCATGGTGGCGCACTCCTGACTAGTACTCTCGATATGGCATGTTTACTCTTGATTGCTGTTGCGACAGCCAGTCCTGACTTGCTCAGCATGACCCCGTCTTGACACCGTAGTTGATTTCTCTTGATTGTGCTTGTATAAGCCACCAGTCCAGTCTTGTCTTGCATCATGTCTAGGACATGGATCCCTGAGTACCACGGTCAGGGATCCATAATGAAACTGACTAGGCTAATAACTAGATTAATCATGTAGTTCATGGGGACTTCCTAGTGACCTGTTGCTTGTCTGACCCCGGCCCTATGTATCTATATATATATACTAGGGATTTGTTGCTATCCGTCGAGATGAGCGCATTCCCAGCCCTCCGTCGAGTGTGGCACTTCTTTAGGGCACATGTATCTTACTGTAGTGTGCCTGCTATATCTATCTTTTTCTTTTGCTGGGGCCATTCAGGTAGTAGTAAACAAGAGCTGGACTTTGAAGTCTTATTGCATCTTGTTAGTAATTAGGCCTGTGATAACCCTAGTTAGCTAATAATAGCAAGCCGTAGGCATTGTGTGGCCGCTTGTCCTTCTGTGTTGTTTGGCTTGTTGCTGCTAGCCAGCTGATATTGATTTCCAGTTGGCAGTGCAGGTGTTAGTGGATGCTAGGGAGACTGTGATTGTGTTAGCTTCACTATACTTGTGGATTGTTATCGTACGTTGGTACCGTACGATCCCTTACCCTTATTTACTGTTTTTAGATGTTATTCTTGTCATATTTTATCCTGCTGGTTTTCTTCGCCCGTCCTTGAGCCTTCCTTTCTGGTACTTGCTGCGGTTGGCCTGACCAATCCTGGATTATTCCTAGATTATCTGATATCGACCCGAGGGATCTTCCAGACTTGACTTGGAGGGTGTACTTCAGTTCCAGACCATGCTAGGAACTGTGGGAAGGTATACTTGTCTACATTATTATTCTGTACTTAGATTCCAGATTTTTATATGAGTATTTCCTGTTTTTCATATGATTATCTCTCTTGATATTATTTTATTGTGATTTACCTGTGGATATGAGATCGGATTTAGGCCATAGATTGATTGCATGCTAGGATACCCAACCAGACTGGACAGCCGTTATCACCGTATAGCGTATTCGTACCTTATACGGTGTAGCTGGCCGTGTACGTCCCCGTATTCCAGAACTGGGGCGTGACATGGTTTTAGTGGTGGCCCATGCAGGCCTCGTTTTGAGATTTTGTTGGGTATCACATGATTATTGATCTCATTCCACTATCCCTTGGTATTTTTATTTGTTACACTCGTCCTTCGCTTCCTTGAACTTGTGAACTGGTCCCCATCTCTACCTGGACCTATCTTGCCTTGTCTTGTCTTATTCGTTGTTATCTACCTCTGATCCTTGTTTGATAGATATGATCCTATAGTTGGTCATGTCGATCACCTTATTTGATGAGATATTATCTTGTCTCCATCATTTGGGTTACATGATTATTTATCTTGGGTTCTGTACTCTCTATCGATGTTTCGCCTTATTTGATTTTCTGTTATCCATTTCGTGCGTTGACTTCGTGTTGACTTAGTATCACTATCGTCCTCTTCGAGCGTTGGCTGGATTGTTGCGGACTGAAGACTTCCTCAGGACTCTGAGATTGGATATTTTAACATTTGTTGAGTATCCGAGGGATATTCTCGTATCGATTCGGCTTCCTTGATTTCGGACAGTTCCGCACTCATGATTATCTATTTCAGATATTATTTTGATTATAGATATACTTTCTATACATTATATTTTGATGTGGATTCTTGGTTTGGAGTATTTTTCTAGAAAAGCTATCTTGTGGTTATTGTTGAAGATATTTTTGGATATGTGTTACGATTCACCTGGATTTTGGATTTTGATTGTTTTCTAGGACTCTCATTACATTGTTAGAGATTTTGTGATCTTAGTGATTTGGATATTTGGGTTATGGATTTGATTTGTTTTGGATATTTGTCAAGAGTACCGGGTGACCCTAGTATACCTTGACGGCGTGGTAACGAAAGTTGCAGCCGCTCGATTACAGTGTTTTGGTGAATCTTTTGCAGCCATTCCGGATGGCGCGGCAAGGAATGATCATGACACACATTTTTCGGATATTAGGAACTACGGTCATCGGTTCAAGACAAATATCCTGTATTTTATGATTTTATGCGGATTTATTATTTTCTTATGCAGTTGGGATTTTACATTTTTGGACATTGTTTTCGATATTTTGTACTTGTTTTGATCTATGGGGCTATTTCGTGCATCCGAGATTTTTGATTTTTGAGATTCTTTCGATGTTTTGGATTTACCTTGCGAGTTGATTTATTTAGCTAGACCTTGTTCTCTTTGATGTTTTCATATTGAGATTTTGTTCGTTTCTTATTGTATTACTTGATTTCTGTAAGGTGGGTAGAGTTTTCATGGCAGATATATATGTACTAGTTTTGAAAAACCCTATTTTGATAATTCTGAAATTTCGAGGACGAAATTTTTGTAAGGTGGGTAGGATGTCATATCCTATATTTTTCTAAAATATGTATACGACCGTATTCGGTATTTTGGTGATTTTAAAATTTTGTATTATTTAAAATTTATTATTTGATCCTGATTTGGCCTTCGTTAGGACTTGACATTTTCCTAGTTGGTATTTTATTATTATTATTATTGTAGTTAGTATGGTTAGCTTTATGGTTAGGATTAGTCATATCCCTATGGTTGTAATTATTATTATTATTATTGTTGTTGTTGTTGTTAAATACCTAGCTACCCCTCTTCTCCAAAATATATAAACCTAATCGCTCCCATCTCTCTCTCTCTCTCTCTCTCCTCTCTCTCTCTCTCTCCCTCTCTTGCTGAGAACAACACAACCCCCCCAATTTTCCTCTCTCTCTTCACTCTCCCGCTCAACTCTCTTCCTCCCTCTCCCGATCTCCCTCTCCTCTCCCTGACATCCGGCCACGCCCCAGCCGCCATCATCACCACCATCTTCCACCACTGTCACTTCCCACCGTCGCCACCGCTGCTGCCCCCATCTCCACCGCAGCCAACCCCTTCGCCATGGCCGCCGCCGCCACCACCAGTACCACCACCGCTGCTCTCTTCTTCCCTCTCGGCCGGCCTCCTCCGCCGCGACCGCCACCACCCATGGCCGCCGCCATCACCTCCCTGGTAACCGCTCCTCTCTCTTCCCAGCTCCTCCGTCCCTTCCTCTTCTCTTCTTTCCGGCGAGCAGCCGCCGCGCACGGGGACAGCGCTGCCTCGAGCGGTGGGACGCCCTTGGGCCCCGCGCTGCTCGAGCAGCGAGCCAGCCTCGGGTTGCGTGCTCTTCGGGCCACGTGCTGCCTCGAGCAGTGCGCTGCTCGGTCTGCGTGCGCCTCGTTTTACGTACACCTCGTTCTGCGTATGCCTCGATTTGTGTGTGTCTTTTTGGTTTTCGTGCGCCCTCGATTCACGCGCTGTCTTGGACAGCAGGACGCCTCGAGCCCCGCGCTGCCTCGGGCGACGTGCTATCTAGGTTTTCGTGTTGTCTCGTTTTTCTGTGCCTCGGCCTTTGTGCCTACCTCATGACTCGTGTCGTCTCGGTTTGCGTGCCGCATTTGGCTTCGCACCGCATCGATTTGCGTGCGCACCTTGATTTGTGTACCGTATCGATTTACGTGCTCCTTGGACTTTGGGTCGTTTTGATTCACGTGCTCGCCTCGATTTGCGTATCGCATGATTCGTGGACCATTATGATATTCGTGATTTCCTCGATCTACGTGCACGTCTTGATTTACGTGCACGTTGTCTCCTGTTCATCTCGATCCTCGTGCGCGTCTTGATATACGTGTATGTCTCAGTTTTGCGTGCCCGTATCGATCCGCGTGTCTCGGTTTTCGTGCCAGATCCCTGTACTACTTGCGGGGCCCGCACGATATAGCCTCCTGCCATCCACCGTGTTTCTTGTTATTATTTTATTATTTAATTCTAATGATTGTTTATTGTGTGTTCTGAGGATCTCGATGGACGTGCAAGCTTGGATCATGACTGTCGAAGACTTGCTTACCTAGCCGAGCCCTCTAGGCAAGTATCCCTTGCTCATCGACGGCTCTTGCCCTCTCTCCTGGATTTTATTTCATTTAATTAATTTGTACTTGTAAATTTTATAACCATGATTAGTGTAGCCTAGTAGTAGAACTGCCATGATGATAACTTAGGATAGCTTGGTCCGATACCGGGGTAGACCGTATCGGGCAACTCGGATGGGTCATCCACACCTCCGAGGACACGAGCACGACTCACATGTATGGATTGTCCCTGTATGCCCCGTGTCCGACTCGCGGTCGGGTAACGGCTCTGGCTAACTTTACTTGTGGCGGTGATTGTGCTTGGGTTAGGGATTTATGGGCATGTGTTGTGGTGCGCCCTGCGAGGCGGTTATTTTATTATTATGCATGTTGGCTTGGCGCCCAGTACGCATCGTAGTGCTGCTGGAGGCCGAGACATTAGTGGTCTCGGGTTCGATTGATTTCTAATACGCATCATAGTGCTGCTGGAGGCCGAGACTTAGTGTTCTCGGCTATCGACTTGTTCCCAGTACGCATCATAGTGCTGCTGGTAGCTGAGACCTAGTGTTCTCAGTCTGCGATTCTGCGATTCCGCGGCGGATTTTACCGAGTGGATTTTTGCCCCAACTCGCTGGGAGCTCCTGTCCAGAATACAGAGGAGACTCTGCCGGATTCTTCCAAAATTCCCGATCGGGAATTTGGTTCGAAGGACTGGGCAGAACCATTCCTTTGGTTTGCTGGACTGGGCTCGTGCCTGTTCACCTTGGTATAGTATACCTGATCCCATTGCTTACTAGGTAGACTCCAGACTAGATCAGTCGCCTAGCTCCTGATCTGTCTTGTCCGTCGGATAGCGTAAGGAGAGCAGTTCCACTCGGGAGACGGTCTGCAACCCTGGTCCTTGTTTGGTTTAAGGGTTGTGGATTTGCTCCAGAGCGGTCCGTGTAATCCTTGCCACTTCCGGCGATATTTATTACCAGACTCTTGTCCCCTGACCCTTCATCCTAGGGGGTGTCCTAGTCTAGTCAGATAGAGCTGGCAGTTGTCCTATGTATTGGAAGTTGTGACTTGTGGATATGACTGAGGATTGAGTATTATGGAGAGTACGATCTCGGAATATTGACTTGGTGGATCTATGTGGATTCTTGGATTTTGGTGATTTCGAATATTTCGTGGAACGAGGAGAATATCGAGGGTATTATTATATGATTTTTACTCGACTTCCCAAACGCCCAAAACCTGGTACCTTTGTGTATTTCGGTAGTTGGGGAAACCTGGTTTGATTGCTATGTCTTGGTAGTTGAGGGGCTCGTTTTCTAGTGGCTGGTGATCATTGACTTGGAGGATTCTTGTGAGCCAGAGGACCTAGCGTTGCTTATAGTGATTAGCTTGGTGTTTGGTTATTGACCTTCCTGACATGATATTGATTTCCATCGTAGATAGGAGACTCCTGATAGTTTGATAAGGTGGATGGATCGACTTAATGATTTGAGCTGTAGGTTCCTATATGTACTTGGCAGACTATTATCGTGGAGATTTTGATCTTGTACCCGACTTGTTATCCATGTCACGATTTGGGCATGTGACTTCTTGTGGCTGATAGGTTTGACCTTGTTCCTGGTATTACACGATGACCTGGACCTGTCTTGATTCTTGATTAGTGGCCCGTAGAGGTGCACTCCTGACTAGCACTCTGGACTTGACAGTAAACCTGGCATGTATACTCTTGATTCTTGATAGTGGCCCGTGGTGGCGCACTCCTAACTAGTACTCTCGACATGGCATGTTTACTCTTGATTGCTGTTGCGACAGCCAGTCCTGACTTGCTCAGCATGACCCCGTCTTGACACCGTGGTTGATTTCTCTTGATTGTGCTTATATAAGCCACCAGTCCAGTCTTGTCTTGCATCATGTCTAGGACATGGATCCCTGAGTACCCCGGTCAGGGATCCATAATGAAACTGACTAGGATAATAACTAGATTAATCATGTAGTTCATGGGGACTTCCCAGTGACCTGTTGCTTGTCTGACCCCGGCCCTATGTATCTATATGTATATACACTAGGGATTTGTTGCTATCCGTCGAGATGAGCGCATTCCCAGCCCTCCGTCGAGTGTGGCACTTCTTTAGGGCACATGTATCTTACTGCAGTGTGCCTGCTATATCTATCTTTTTCTTTTGCTGGGGCCATTCAGGTAGTAGCAAGCAGGAGCTGGACTTTGAAGTCTCATTGCATCTTGTTAGTAATTAGGCCTGTGATAACCCTAGTTAGCTAATAATAGCAAGCCGTAGGCATTGTGTGGCCGCTTGTCCTTCTGTGTTGTTTGGCTTGTTGCTGCTAGCCAGCTGATATTGATTTCCAGCTGGCAGTGCAGGTATTAGTGGATGCTAGGGAGACTGTGATTGTGTTAGCTTCACTATACTTGTGGATTGTTATCGTGCGTTGGTACCGCACGATCCCTTACCCTTATTTACTGTTTTTAGATGTTATTCTTGTCATATTTTATCCTGCTGGTTTTCTTCGCCCGTCCTTGAGCCTTCCTTTCTGGTACTTGCTACGGTTGGCCTGACCAACCCTGGATTGTTCCCAGATTATCTGAGACCGACCCGAAGGATCTTCCAGACTTGACTTGGAGGGTGTACTTCAGTTCCAGACCATGCTAGGAACTGTGGGAAGGTATACTTGTCTATATTATTATCCTGTACTGTAGATTCCAGATTTTCATATGAGTATTTCCTATTTTTCATATGATTATCTCTCTTGATATTGTTTCATTGTGATTTACCTGTGGATATGAGATCGGATTTAGGCCATAGATTGATTGCATGCTAGGATACCCAACCATACTGGACAGCCGTTAGCACCGTATAGAGTATTCGTACCTTATACTGTGTAGCTGGCCGTGTACATCCCCGTATTCCGGAACTGGGGCGTGATACACTTTTCTCCCAAACTTTAGTAGCACCCTCCCTTGATGGTGTAGAGAGGATCTATGGAAGAAATTTGGAGGAAAAGAGAAGATTAGGAGATAAAATCTTAAGTTTTAGGTCTAGGTTTTGGGGAAGAACAAAAAGGAGAAGAAATTAGGCTAAGTGTGAAAAGTAGGATGAAAGAGAGGGGGTGGGGATGGCCGGCCATGTATGGGAGGTTTGGAGGCTTTTGGCAAATGTCCAAAATGCCCTCCAAGCCTCCTTTAGGTCAAAATCGACTTACGTAAAAATTTGGGATTAAACGGGCCAAGTTAAAATCTACAAATTGATCGATTAAGTCATGAAGAACTTGTCTAAAAGTACTAGACTAATTTGTGGAATTTATGGGCCATATCTAACTTAAAATTGGGTTCCGATCAGAGTCTAAGCTACCTGGGTCCCCGATACATGTCGGAATGAGCTAAAATTCGAACCCGACTCTAAAAATTCCCAAATAACAATATAATTAAATAAAAATTTCTAAAATTCCCAAAAATGCAAAAATAACCATTTACCCCTATTTATGAAAAGTGGGAGTGACACTCATAACCTCTCATATAGGTAAGTCATCAAGGGTTGGTGATAGGAATCAACCATGCATGTCATGCTTGGACTTATTAAGAGTTTAAACTCACCCTATCCATATCACACAAGGAACACTGTCACCATAGGGATAGGGTATCAATGTACACATGTACAATCTCCTGGGCTTTTATTTTAAAGAGAATTTAATCTCAATGTCAGTGTTCCATAATAGTCACCTAGTCCAGCTTGTTTCTATCCATTGAACCGGCTTCTTGGGATCTTCAGTCAGACTCGGTTGGGTTGCCACTGCCGGTGACTATACTATGAGCTTAACTCCATCCCCTCGATAATTCTAGGATCAATGTTGTCACTCCCCGATCCCGATATACATATTCTTTCATGAATTCTGTACATGGTATCCCGTATTTAGCATGTGCATAATTCTATTTGTTATTATCTAATGGTTGCATGTAGCTTTTAAGCATGTCATTAGTGGAAGGGTTAGAGCATGTTTAGAGATTAGGGTTTTCTTAATCCAACCCAACCCCTATTTATATTCTCTTTCTCTCTCTCTCTCCTCATTCACTCTTCCATTTATTTTTCTCAACCATCATCCTTAGGCAAGTACAACTTGCTCAAAAGTGGAGATTTATGTATTTTTGATTCTTGATTTTTTTTTTTTTTTTCTATATTGTTCTTCTCTTCATTCTTTATAAGTTTAGTTCTTGGAGTTTTTAATTCTAATAGCTAGTTTTGTGTAGATCTAAGTTTCTAAAACTGGAATTTTATATATTTACATGGATTTGATCTATCAAACTTGGTTATTTTTGAAAACTAATAGTCCTCGGTTGTAGGAAATTTGATTCTACACAATTTTGACCTTTGAAAAGTTAGATTTCGACTTATTTTGAGGAAGTTATGGCCAAAATAATATTTAGACAATTTCTATGTCATCTGCCCCGATTTTGGCAGGGACGATGAATAGTGCCGCATGAATAGTATCCGAGCCGCATATGAGAGTGCTGAATAGTGCCGCATAGTGCCGAGCCGCATATAGAAGTGCTGTATAGTATCGCATAGTGTTCGAGCCGCATATGAGAGTGCTGCATAGTGTCGTATAGTGCCGAGCCGCATATGGGAGTGTTGTATAGTGCCGCATAGTGGATGAGCCGTATATGGGTGTGTCGTATAGTGCCATATAGTATCCGAACCGCATATAGAAGAGCCGCATAGTGCCGTATAGTGTCTGAGCCATATATGGGTGTGCCGTATAGTGCCGCATAGTGTCCGAGCCGTATATGGGTGTGTCGCATAGTGCCGTATAGTGTCTGAGTCGTATATGGGTGTTCCGCATAGTGCCGTATAGTGTTCGAGCCATATATGGGAGTACTGCATAGTGCTGTATAGTGCCGCATAGTGTCGAGCCGCATATGGGAGTGCTGCATAGTGCCGTATAGTGTCCGAGCCGCATATGGAAGTGCTGTATAGTACCATATAGTGTCCAAGCTGCATATGGGAGTGTTGTATAGTACCGTATAGTTCCGAATCGCACACGGGAGTGCTACATAGTACCGCATAGTGCCATATAGTGTCTGAGCTGCATATGGGAGTGCCGTATAGTTTCGCATAGTACCTATTTTGGCTGTTTTGTGTCCTATTTGTCTGAATTGTGGCCAGAATTTCTTCCAACTTCCAACATAAAAGTTGTAGATCTTTATCTTGGCTTCAAAAATCTTTATGACTTGCGAGCACTTCATATCCTAAGTGCATAGTGCCTTCTTGTTCTATTTTCTCTTGTGTCTTGGTCCTCATTCCTGATCTGACTCCTATGCGTATGCTGGATAACCCTATGTGTGTACTAAGGTACAATCTATGTGAGCACCGATGTGCTATCCTAAGTGCTAAGTGTTCCTATGTGATACATGTCAGTACCTCCAAGAGTCCAGCATTTACATAGCGATTGGTCAGTAGCAATGATGTGGTATGTGTTATGTGTTGTATTACACCAAGAAAGGGGTACATATATATGACTCTATGAGCCAGTACGGATCCCTTCTTGGGGTACTCATACAATGTACGACATCTAGGGGAGTGAGCATGTGACCACGACATGTGAACTCCGATGATAACCTAGGGATTAACTAGGCAACTAAATTGGTAGATGCATTGGGTGGGAAGAATCCCTAGATCGTGCCATACTAGCTACCTCAGGCCCAGTCCTGATGTGTCGGGTTGGCCGCCATGGATATGGTTTCACTCGCCTATAGCGGATGGCTATATCCGAATCCTAAGAGCTATGTGTTATATGTTTTAGTGCGGTAGCCCTCCGGGGTACCGGTGCATAATCAATGTGCTATATGTCTTATGGTTTGGCTAGCCCTGCTGGGTTGACACGATATGAGGATTTCTTTTAATCAGTATCGCGGGGATAACTCCGCCAAATATAGAAAGTCGCATGAATGAATGGCCGCTTGAAAAATGACTTAACTGTGCCTTGTAACTTCCATTAGTAGCCGAGGGACATGGACTGTCATGGTACGTGGTCCAACCCATATCCTTGTTTGGTTGTTGGGTTGGGCTATCATGCTAGGACAGACTGTAGACCGAGGTTATGACCGGAGGCTTTTATTATATCTAGTATTATTATTTTATGCTTAGGTTTTATCTCACTCTTTTGTGCTTCCTTGTGGTACTTGCTATTCGGGGATGACCCCGCTGGTTTTGTTTGGCCAGATCTCGTAGCAGCGCCTGAGGATCCAAACTTTCTCCCCGACGTCAATGGTGCATACTAGGAGCATGGCTGGCGGGGGACTCGAGTGGATTTCTTCTCCACCACTCTAGTATCTTTACTTATGTTCTGGCGTTTAGCCACCGGCACTTGTTGTAGTGCCCCGCTCCGCGAAGGCACTAGATAAACAGAAAGATCGGATTGCTGACTCTGCAACAGAAGACGATTAATCTGGGTGAGTGGACGAAGTCTCATTTGCTGATTCGCTTACGCCTTAAGAATCTGAGTTTTTGACTGAATGCTTTTGTTTATAACAAGATGGTAAATCATTGAGTATGCTTTAAGAGAATTCACATGTTGCCTCGCTAAGATTTGAATGTTGCCTTGATAAAGAGAACCATGCCATGCTAAGAACAAGAAAAGAATAATCAGCATGCTAATAAGAAGACTCGTTGCCTGCTAATAAGAACTGAAATGATGCTTGTCATGCTTGATAGGATAAGAGAAAACAAATGAATCAAATTGAATGCTTGATCATTGCTTGCTGCTTGTATGCTTGAGAATTATAGACATGTACAGACGGACTTGTACATGTTGACCTGAATAAAAGTAAGGCACGAATTGAACGTGTCGTATATCTGCAAAGGCATGAAAAGAACATGTCGTACATCTGATCTGAAATCTGTTTCATCTGATAGAATCCTGCTAGAGCATGCATATGGTCTCGGATAACTCGTGCACGAGTAAAATTTGTCTCTCGGGTGGTATCTGGGGGCGCCTGGAACCACTCGGCCTAGGAGAGATTATGAGCACACTGGGTGCAAGGACCCATGTTAAAAGTGTAGCCGTTATCTGTGTCCTTAGCGACGAGCTGAACCCAAGAGCGTCACAGCGGCTAATCATGGGTTTCCCATGGACCATCATATAGATAGGTGTGGATTGGTGCAAAGCTGAACCGGAGAGTCACAGCTGCCAATCGGTCTGCATGTGTCTATCATATGTTTTGCTAAGAGCTAACGATGCAGAGACGAACAGGGAATGACAATATTGGTTTTATAATGTTATGCTAATCCTTGTCTTGTGCAGGGATGGACGGTCGGCTATGGTAAGAGTCACTGAAAAGTGATATACATGTGTTGCTTAAGTTCTGATATAAATGCTTGCAGAGATAAATCTGTTACCAAGAAATGCTGTGTTCCACTAAGAGAAAGGATGTAATATCATGCTTGTATTCTGACCCTAAGTTTGCCTTGAACTAGAAAAGAGAATGCTAAAGATGTTGTCCCTAATGAAATGATATGCTCATGAAACACGCTGCGCACTGCACATGAAAGAAATAGTCATCGTGCTAGAATTGAATAGTCCCTTGTATGCTTGAAATAATATGAACTGTGGCTTTTCAAAGATGTGTTTTCAAAATATATGTAAACTGACTCTGTATGCATGGAATGAATCTAGGTAAAACTAGCAAGATTACATCACAAGAAACGTTTTCTCACTAAATGAACAGTGATCGTTTCAGACAAATGTAGCTCTTTGTTCACACATTCACCAGTATGCTGATATACTGACCCATCATCAGTCTGCATGCAGGTGCACCATGCATCGAAAAGGATAGCCCGAAGCGATAGCCCGAGCCTCATCCTCAGGAGCCAGAAATCAGAAGAGATGCCAAAAGATGACATCTGTGCAAGAGTTTGGTTTTGTATATAAAAGGATGTAATGTATGGGAACGGGATCATTGTAATCTGTAAAGTTCTGAGAGAATGTAATATTGTATCAGAGAGAATCGAGAGCTTGTAATCTGTTCAAATGAAATCAATAAAGAGAAATATTCTTGTTACCATTGTGTTCAATACTTGTATTCTGAAATATGTCCGCTGCTGCTTCAATTATCTGCGATACGTTCCGCTGCGTATTGTCAAACTTGTCTATCTTGTCTTGTTTCAGGTCTTGGCCTTGTGCAAGCGTAACTTAGGCTTGTACGGCATCACGCCTTAGCGAGGACGAACGGTCCCAAAGAGCCCGAAGCGAGGACGAAAAGGACTCTGCGGGATCGGGGCGTGACAGAATGGTATCAAAGCAACACGATCCTCTGGCCAATTTTGATTCAATTGAATTTGTACATGTCTTCTGATCGAAATTCCGTTGCCTACTCGATATCAATAATGAGATGAACGTTCCATACAATAAGTCCGTAAATATTTTTATGATGCCGACAATGTTTTACCGATTTGATTGATTGAGATTGAAATGCTTGATTGAACAAGAGTTTTGATATGATCTGAATTGTGATTTCATGGATTGATGATGGCGAAGGATGAGGACTATCGCTGCTAAGGATATTGTAAGTTTCTCCTTAAGTTTCGAGGACGAAACTTCTTTTCGGTGGGTAATTATGTAGTGCCCCGCTCCGCGAAGGCACTAGATAAACAGAAAGATCGGATTGCTGACTCTGCAACAGAAGATGATTAATCTGGGTGAGTGGACAAAGTCTCATTTGCTGATTCGCTTACGCCTTAAGAATCTGAGTTTTTGATTGAATGCTTTTGTTTATAACAAGATGGTAAATCATTGAGTATGCTTTAAGAGAATTCACATGTTGCCTCGCTAAGATTTGAATGTTGCCTTGATAAAGAGAACCATGCCATGCTAAGAACAAGAAAAGAATAATCAGCATGCTAATAAGAAGACTCGTTGCCTGCTAATAAGAACTGAAATGATGCTTGTCATGCTTGATAGGATAAGAGAAAACAAATGAATCAAATTGAATGCTTGATCATTGCTTGCTGCTTGTATGCTTGAGAATTATAGACATGTACAGACGGACTTGTACATGTTGACCTGAATAAAAGTAAGGCACGAATTGAACGTGTCGTATATCTGCAAAGGCATGAAAAGAACATGTCGTACATCTGATCTGAAATCTGTTTCATCTGATAGAATCCTGCTAGAGCATGCATATGGTCTCGGACAACTCGTGCACGAGTAAAATTTGTCTCTCGGGTGGTATCTGGGGGCGCCTGGAACCACTCGGCCTAGGAGAGATTATGAGCACACTGGGTGCAAGGACCCATGTTAAAAGTGTAGCCGTTATCTGTGTCCTTAGCGACGAGCTGAACCCAAGAGCGTCACAGCGGCTAATCATGGGTTTCCCATGGACCATCATATAGATAGGTGTGGATTGGTGCAAAGCTGAACCGGAGAATCACAGCTGCCAATCGGTCTGCATGTGTCTATCATATGTTTTGTTAAGAGCTAACGATGCAGAGACGAACAGGGAATGACAATATTGGTTTTATAATTTTATGCTAATCCTTGTCTTGTGCAGGGATGGACGGTCGGCTATGGTAAGAGTCACTGAAAAGTGATATACATGTGTTGCTTAAGTTCTGATATAAATGCTTGCAGAGATAAATCTGTTACCAAGAAATGCTGTGTTCCACTAAGAGAAAGGATGTAATATCATGCTTGTATTCTGACCCTAAGTTTGCCTTGAACTAGAAAAGAGAATGCTAAAGATGTTGTCCCTAATGAAATGATATGCTCATGAAACACGCTGCGCACTGCACATGAAAGAAATAGTCATCGTGCTAGAATTGAATAGTCCCTTGTATGCTTGAAATAATATGAACTGTGGCTTTTCAAAGATGTGTTTTCAAAATATATGTAAACTGACTCTGTATGCATGGAATAAATCTAGGTAAAACTAGCAAGATCACATCACAAGAAACGTTTTCTCACTAAATGAACAGTGATCGTTTCAGACAAATGTAGCTCTTTGTTCACACATTCACCAGTATGCTGATATACTGACCCATCATCAGTCTGCATGCAGGTGCACCATGCATCGAAAAGGATAGCCCGAAGCGATAGCCCGAGCCTCATCCTCAGGAGCCAGAAATCAGAAGAGATGCCAAGAGATGACATCTGTGCAAGAGTTTGGTTTTGTATATAAAAGGATGTAATGTATGGGAACGGGATCATTGTAATCTGTAAAGTTCTGAGAGAATGTAATATTGTATCAGAGAGAATCGAGAGCTTGTAATCTGTTCAAATGAAATCAATAAAGAGAAATGTTCTTGTAACCATTGTGTTCAATACTTGTATTCTGAAATATGTCCGCTGCTGCTTCAATTATCTGCGATACGTTCCGCTGCGTATTGTCAAACTTGTCTATCTTGTCTTGTTTCAGGTCTTGGCCTTGTGCAAGCGCAACTTAGGCTTGTACGGTATCACGCCTTAGCGAGGACGAACGGTCCCAAAGAGCCCGAAGCGAGGACGAAAAGGACTCTGCGGGATCGGGGCGTGACACTTGTTTAGCTGGCTAATCTGGATATTTTATCTTTGCATAATTTGTAATTAAATCAGACTGCAGCTGAATACAATTATGTACCTATGACTCTCTGGGCTAGCTAACTTATAAAGCTAGATCCCCATGATCATTTTGATGATGCGTCGGGGATGTCTTACTGCTTTATCTTATATGATCATTATTTACTGCTTCTTGTTTGATTGATTGAGACCTAGATGCTCTGTGAGACCATAGGAGACTTGATTGTAGCATGCACCCCCTTGTCTCTTGACAGCCACGATCGTCGTATGATGTTTATATACCTCATATGGAGTAGCTGGCCTAGTCCGTTTCTGTATTCGGCACTAGGGCGTGATATGATTTTATTGGTGGCCCATGCAGGTCTAATTTTTAGACTTGTGGGGTGTTATTATTATAGGAGTCTCAATCAAAACTTTTTCCCTTTGAATCTCTTATCTCGCTTTCTCTTCCCTCACCTTGATTGATAACTTGAATTGCATCCTCGAATCTTCCTCGTCCTGTCATTTGATATCATGTATCTTTTCCTATAGGGGTGTTTCGTTCTCAGTAGCTGGTGAGGCCAACATGGAGGAACGTCCAGTAGAGCATGGCTCGACGGGGCAGCAGTCGAAAAAAATACCTTCTCCTGACCAGATCCGAGTAGAAGTGATATCAGAGCCAGTGGAACCGCAGGTTCTAGAAACTCCTACACCCCCAACGGTGCCGGCAGCGACGACAGTGCGTGATGCTGCAGCACTCCTGGAGGTCATTCGGGGATTCCTGGCCACTCAGCAGCGTCAGGTGGCAGCCCATCAATAACAGCAGACCCAGCAGCAGGAACAGAATGTGCTACTGAATCAGGAGTTACAATTAGCCATTGAGAGAAGTGTAAGAAATGATTCAGGAGCATCGGGGAGGTTTTGTCGGCTTAACCCGAGATACTTTGATGGCACGGAGGATGCCATCACGGCGGATGCTTGGCTTCAAGATATTGAGGCCATATTGACCGCAGCAAAGGTTCCAGCAGAAGAGAAGGTTGACCAGGTCAGACTGTTACTTCAGGATCTCGCCCGTGACTGGTGGGCATCGGAAGAGATTGGAATGAGGCGTCCTGTTCCTTGGGATAGCTCCATTATCAGATTCAAGGCCAAGTACTTTGGCGTGGTAGCGCGGTATGAGCTATAAAAGAGGTTTATTAGTCTCAAGCAGGCTGGTATGACGGTGGATGGATATGCAGCAGAGTTCTGCTGACTGAGTCGGTTTGTACCAATGATGGTGGCTACAGAGCCAGAGAAGGCGATGAGATTCCAGCAAGGACTTTATTTAGAGATTCTACAGCTAGTAGAAGGGCACGACTATCAGATTTTTGACGCCGTTTTAAAGGCTGCTCGGAGGCATGAACTCACCCAACAAAGGTTGGTGACAAGACATGGGGGCCAGAAGAGGTCCCATCCTCAGAGTAGGGGCAGAGGAGCAATACAGCGAACATCGACGCCAGCACCCGGCATCCATATTAATGAGTCAGGAGCACCGCAGAGGACGGCGGTGTCAGAGATAACAGTACCAGTCCGGCATCAGCAGCAGAGGAACCAGCAGCAGCGCTAGGGGGCGCCCATTGGATGTACTTACTGCGGTAAGGGAGGGCACACTAGGGATGTGTGTCATTCAGCTAACAGATTATGTATGAGGTGTGGCAGTCCGGACCACAGGATTGTCAATTGTCCTATGATGCAGAGGCCACGAGGGCCAGTTCAGCAGTTTTCGGTATTGCCAGCTCCGGAGGAAGCACCGAACAGAGGACCGGCATTGGCCGTAAGGCTGCTAGCCCAGCGTCTGCCGACGCAGGCTCAGATGTTTCGCCAGGCGTAGAACCAGGAAGGCCCGCAGAGGCCGCAGCGACAGCATGGTCGAAGAAGGCAGCAGGAGGGAGCTCAGCAAGGTCAGGGCCAGGCCTTCACCTTATCACTGGAGGATGCACTAGCTTCAGGCGACGTGGTTGCAGGTAATATTTCTGTTACCTCTTTTCCTGCAGTAGCATTGTTTGATTCGGGAGCTACCCACTCTTTTATATCTGTACGATTTGCTACACGTATTGGATTGGAGTTCGAGGCATTGCTAGAGAGGATGAATATACTCACTGGTAATGGGCTCGTAGGAGTTAACAGAGTGTGCCTAGCATGTCCGGTCGTAGTGAGTGGGCGATTATTGCCTGCATCTTTGATTGAGTTCCCTATGGACAACTTTGATGTTGTCCTAGGCATGGATTGGTTGAGAGACAATCATGCGACGATAGATTGTCGGAGAGGTAGGGTAGTATTTAATGTATCTGGTGTTGAGGAGTTCATCTTTGTTCGATCATTGGAGGATTAACCCAAGGGCATCATTGCAGAAGCATTGGCAGAACAAGAGCAGATACCAATAGTGGTCAAAGAGTTTCTTGATGTATTTCCAGATGAGCTTCCAGGTTTACCACCGATGAGAGATGTAGAGTTTTGTATTGAGTTGAATCCTGGAACGGAGCCTAAAGTCAGCAGAGTTTACAGGATGTCGCAGTCAGAGTTGGACAAGTTGCACCAGCATGAAGAAGAACTGAAGGCGAAGTAGTTTATCCGAGACAACGAATCGCCCTGGACAGCACCGGTGATTTTAGTACCCAAGAAGGATGGATCGACACGAATGTGTATTGATTACCGGCAGTTGAATGCAGTAACAGTGAAGAACAAGTATTCGTTACCAAGGATTGATGACTTATTTGATCAATTGAGTAAGGCCTGCGTCTTCTCTAAGATTGATCTTCGATCTGAATATTATCAAGTGAGGGTCCGGGAGCAGGACATACCTAAGACAACATTTAGATCACGGTATGGACATTATGAGTTTCTGGTGATGCCATTTGGACTGACTAATGCCCCCGTCGTGTTCATGGACTTGATGAACCGTATCTTTCTACCCTATTTGGATAAGTTTGTAGTAGTGTTTATAGATGTCATCCTCGTTTATTCCAGTAGTGAAGAAGAACATAAGAAACATCTTCGGACAGTTTTGCAGACCTTGAGGGAGCATCAACTTTATACGAAGCTTAGTAAATGTGAGTTTTGGTTAGATCGTATTTCGTTCCTGGGACACATTATTTCTGGAGCAGGAGTGTCAGTAGATCCAAAGAAGGTTGAGGCAGTAGAGAATTGGCCAGTTCCGTAGACGGTATTAGAAGTGCATAGTTTCTTGGGATTGGCAGGTTATTACCGGAGGTTCGTGGTAGATTTTGCCAAGATTTCGGCACCTTTGACGCGTTTGACACATAAGGATATAGAGTTTGTTTGGTCAGCAGAATGTCAGACATCATTTGAAGAGTTGAAGAAAAGATTAATCTCAGTTCCGATCTTGACACTTCCAGTAGGATCGGAAGGGTTTACAGTGTATTGTGACGCATCCGGGAAGGGACTTGGGTGTGTATTGATGCAGCATGGTAAGGTGATAGCATATGCATCTCGACAGCTTCGGGACCATGAAAAGAACTATCCGACCCACGACCTAGAATTAACAGCAGTAGTGTTCTCGCTTAAGTTATGGAGGCACTATTTATATGGGGATCGAGTGGAGATTTACACTGATCATAAGAGCTTAAAGTATGTATTTACCCAGAGGAACCTGAACATGAGACAGAGAAGATGGTTGGAATTACTGAAGGACTTTGATGTAAATCTTCAGTATCATCCAGGCAAGACGAATGTGGTAGCAGATGCCTTGAGCAGGAGAGGTGGTGCATTCGTTTTAACCTCGCAGAGGCATATTTTGGAAGACCTTCAGGAAATGAGAATTGAAGTGATCTTGCCGCAAGATACAGGAGTTATGGCCAGTTTGCAGATTCAGTCTACTTTAGTAGAGAGGATCAGAGCAGCCCAGGCAGAGGACCGCGGATCCAGAAGCTTCGATCGGAGTGTGAGTCAGGTCTCAGGAAGGAGTTAGTAATCCATGAGGATGGCACACTTAGGTTCGAAAACCGTCTTTGTGTACCAGGTGGAGACCTTCGACAAAAAGTTATGTCAGAGGCTCATAGTTCTCCTTATTTCATTCATCCCGGAGGCACAAAGATGTACCAAGATATAAAATAACACTTTTGGTGGAATGGCATGAAAAGGAAGATAGTGAGGTTTGTATCTAGATGTTTGGTATGTCAGCAAGTGAAGGCAGAGCAGCAGAGACTAGCAGGATTGTTACAGCTGCTTCCTATTCCGGAGTGGAAGTGCGAGCACATCACGATGGACTTTGTGACCGGTTTACCTAGATCTCCGACCGGTCGAAATACAGTTTGGGTAATCGTGGATCGACTCACGAAGGTTGTGTATTTTCTTCCTTTCAGAGTAGGACAGTCTACTGAGCAGCTTGCAGAAATGTATATAAAGCATATCGTGAGGCAACATGGTGTTCTAGTCAGCATAGTATCAGAACGAGACACGCGGTTCACCTCTCACTTTGGGCGGAGTTTGCATCAAAGTTTGGGTACCAAGTTGAGGTTCAGTACAGCCTACCATCCGCAGACGGAGGACAGTCAGAGAGAACCATTCAGACCTTGGAAGATATGTTATGGGCTTGTACTTTGGACTTCGGCGGAACTTGGGAAGATCATCTTTATTTAGTAGAGTTCTCTTACAATAACAGTCATCAGGCAAGTATCCAGATGGCACCGTTCGAAGCATTATATGGAAGAAAATGCAGATCCCCTCTGGCATGGAACGATATGAAAGAACGAAAGTTGTTGGGACCAGAGATGATCACGCAGACAGTGGAGACAGTCAAGTTGATCAGATCATCAGAGAGCGGCTTCGAGTCGCGCAGGACAGACACAGACACTGGGCGGATCAATATCGTAGGCCTCTAGAGTTTGGTGTTGGTGACCAAGTTTTTCTGTGGATTTTTTCTACTCGGGGTGTCATTAGATTTGGAACCCGAGGAAAGCTTAGTCCAAGATGTTGGCACATTTTATTTTGAGTAATTAACAGCATCTTCGTAGTTTAGTCTTCTGTTCTTCAGATTCAAATATTCTCAGAAGATCTACTACATGGAGTTCTTCCGTTCAAGAGCATTCTCCTTCTTCCTTGAAGACTGTAGCAGTTACCGGCGTTCCCTGCATAAGACGGCGTCTTCCTGCTTAGAGTCTTCGAGTTTGTACTGGTCTAGGTATATCTGTAAACACCTAAGGACGGATGACAGTAAAAAGAACAATTCAAAAATAAAATAGCTACAGAGCGGCATACCGGCGGTATGCTCCGGCATACCGACGGTATACCGTTTTTGGCATACAGAAAGTTGCTGTGACAAATAGTCGGCATACCAGCGGTATACCACTTTTCTTGTCCAGAAAGTTGCTGTGACAAATTGTCGGCATACCGACGGTATGCTCCGGCATACCGACGGTATACCGTTTTTAGCAACTCAAAACTTGCTGTGACGAATTGTCGGTATACAGGCGGCATGCTCCGGCATACCGGCGGTATATCGAGTTTCAAATATTTGGTTTTCGAATTGCTCTGACTAGCATTAATGGCCGCATTTAATGCTCTCAAACAGTCATTAATATGACCATTACTATTTGGCCGGTATACCGACGGTATGCCGCTGCATACCGACGGCATGCCGGTCTGTCTGTATTCAGAGCATTAAATGCCACCAACTCTTGGTTCTCTTATAAAAGAAAGCTCTCTCTCTCTTGAGCTTTCTTAACCAACTCTTCCATAAATTTTCCAACAACCAAGAGCTCCACCATTAATACTCTTCCAAGCTTTTCATTGTCATCTTCTCCCAAAGTGCTAGAGTATTAAAGAGTTGTACATTTCGATCTTCACGTGTTAGAAGATCAATAAGTTCTCATTCTCTTTTGTTTGAAGTTGGCGAGCCTTCGTAAGAAAACTCGTGCGTAGAAGTTGGCGAGTCTTCGGATCCAAACTCGTGTTGAAGTTGGCGAGTTCTTCGGATCCAAACTCGGTGTACTATTTGGTTAAATAGTGGATTAAAGCCGGAGAGAGTTCCGGAACTGGACTGCCTCAAAAGAGGATACCAGGATACATCCTTGCGTTTGTGTTTGATCTTTCAACTCTTTACTTTCAATTGTCCTTATTGTATCAATTGTTGTAGTTAATTTTTAATTACCCTATTCACCCCCCTCTAGGGTTCTACAATTGGTATCAGAGCTTCGTTCTCTTGATTTGGATTTACACCCTTGAGTGATCCATGGCCTCTAACCCTAGCATCAACACGTTTCACAATGAGGGACACTCCACAAATAGGCCTCCCCTATTTGATGGTACCAACTATAACTACTGGAAGATTAGGATGGGCATTTATCTAAAGTCCATAGATTTTGATTTATGGGATTGCGTGATAAATGGCCTTCCTACTCCTTCTAGAGCTATTGATGATATTGCTTCTGACACCCTTCGGGAAACACTTGCTGAAAACATGAAGAAGCTTGCTTGTCGAGATGCCAAGGCAATGAATGCTCTTTACTGTGCTCTCGACAGTAGTGAATTCAACCGAATCTCTACTTGCAAGACTTCCAATGAGATTTGGAAGTTACTTGAAGTCACACACGAGGGAACTTCACAAGTGAAGGAATCCAAGATCAGTAGACTCACGCAAGAATATGAGCCTTTTAAAATGAAGCATGATGAATCTATTGCTAGCATGTTTACTCGTTTTGGTGACATCATTAACCCTCTCTCTCTCTTCTCTTGGAAAGGAATATCCCGCTCATGAAAAGATAAGGAAGATTCTTAGAGGATTGACGAAATCTTGGAGTCCTAAAGCTACCGCAATCATTGAGGGGAACGATCTAACCGTCATGAACCTAGAGACCCTCATGGGTAAGCTAATGACTCACGAGCTTGACATGAAGGACCAAGAGGAATCCTCCATTCAAGAGAAGGAGAAGGAGAAGACCAAAGAAAAGGAGAAGACTCTTGCTCTCAAAGCATCAAGGTCCTACTCCAAGGATAGCTCCGACGACAATGAGTCAGACGATGATGAAGAAATAGCTCTCACAGCTAAGCACTTCCGAAAGTTCTTAAAGTTCAACAAGGCCAACCGCTCTAGACAGGACAATGAAGAAGACCCGGCGTGCTATCAATGCAGAAGACCCGGACACATCAAGAGGGATTGTCCGATGATACAAAAAGACTCAAGCAAGTACGAGAAGCCTAGCAAGGGAAGCTCGTCCTCCAGAAAGTTCGCCAACACTAGCATTTGGTGTGAAAGCGACGCGAGCGACTCCGACAACGACAAGGAGTGCAAACACAATGCCAACGTCTGTCTCATGGCAACCGATGAGGTACTTGATGATTTTTCCTTAAACACTCTTACCTATGATGATTTGGAGAAAGCCATTCTTGAGTTACATGAAGAACACAAAGGTTTTCGGAATAAATACAAGAAATCTCTTAAGGAGGTTGAGGTGCTTCAACTTGAAGTAGAGAGGCTCTCTAGCATCATTATTGATGTGAAGGGAAAATCTCCTATTTCCGATACGGATGAAATAGAGTCTTTGCGACTCAAATTTTAAGAATCTCTTTACACCATCAAGAAAAAGAATGATGAGATTCAATCCATGAGAAGCTCTTATGAATTTGCCATGCATAAATGTCAAGATGCTAATAGAAAAGAATATTTCACTTCTATTAAGTATAATGATCTTCTTACACGAAGTAAGAATTTAGGTAATAAGAATACCACTCACATGCATGCTCCAAGACACTCTCACACTCATCACAATGCTAGGCATAACCATTACATGAACACTACACACAACTCCTTTTCTAACACAAGAAAAGGACCTTTTGTTAAGAAGAACACCTCTCATCATGCTTTTTACTATCATCATAACACTCATGATAGAACTTCTCACACTATAAACTCACATATGCACAACACTCACACTTCTTCTTCTAAATCTTCTTTGATGTGCAATTATTGTGGTTTGGTCGATCACACTTCAAACTTTTGTTATACAAGAAAACAAGTTGACGTGAGAGTTCTTAAGTGGGTTCCTAAGACTAACACTCATGGACCCATAAGATCATGGGTACCAAAATGTTCATCTTCAACTTATGTTGTAGGTGACGAATCCTTCTCATGCTAGAAGCAAGTGGATTCTCGATAGCGGTTGTTCACGGCACATGACCGGTGATGCTTTACTTTTTACAACGCTATCGATGAAGAAAGAAGGACATGTCTCCTTCGGTAACAATCTTAAAGGTTATATTATTGGAAATGGTAATATCGGTTCTCCTTCTTATCCTTGTATTAATAATGTATGTCTTGTTACTAATCTCAAGCATAATCTCCTTAGTATTAGCCATCTTATCGATAATGGCTATGATATCAAGTTTGTTAAACTCAAATGCTACATTACCGATAGCTCCAATGGAACTATTGTGTATGAAGGCATTAGAGAAAACAATATTTATGTTCTTTATCTTGTTGAAGGTACTAACAATGACAGGTGCCTAGTTGCAAAGAACGATGAGAGTTGGCTTTGGCACATGAGGCTTGGACACGCCAACATGGATACCATCTCTCGCCTCGCCTCCAAGAAGCTTGTACGAGGACTTCCTAGTATCCCTTTCAAAAAGGATATGGTATGTGAAGAATGCGAGAAAAGTAAGTTGACCAAGTCATCCTTCAAATCTATCAACTCTGTGAGTACCACTAGACCCCTTCAACTTATTCATATGGATCTTTTCGGGCCTAGTAGAGTAGCTAGCCTTGGTGGCAAACTTTATACTTTTGTTTTAGTTGATGATTTTTCGAGATTTACTTGGGTTATTTTTCTTGCTTGCAAAAGTGATACTTTTCGTGAATTTGTTGCTTTTTGTAAACGTGTTCAAAATGAGAAAGGTTTTTCTATCAACAAAATTAGGAGTGATCATGGAGGAGGATTTGATAATGTTGATTTCAAAAGATTTTGTGAAAAGAATGGTTTTGGACATGATTTTGCTTGTCCTCGTACTCCTCAACAAAATGGTGTTGTGGAGAGAAAGAATAGAACCCTTGGCGACATGGCCCGGGTTATGTTAAACCAATATAAGCTCCCCCAATATTTTTGGACGGAAGCCGTTAATACGGCGTGTCATGTTATTAATAGAGTCTTAATTAGACCTATTACTAAGAAGACTCCTTATGAGCTTTGGTTCAACAAAATTCCTTCTATTGAATATTTCAAAGTTTTTGGTTGCAGTTGTTTTATTTTGAATACCAAGGATAACCTAGGCAAGTTTGAAGAAAAAGCCTATGAAGGAATATTTCTTGGATACTCTACTCATAGTAAAGATTTTCGTGTTTTTAACAAAAGAAGTCTTGTTGTCGAAGAGTCAATCAATGTCTCTTTTAATGAACTCAACTCTTCTACATTCTCCTCTTTCGAGGATATTGATGACATCTCGTTTGGGTTGGAGAACTCCTCTATTGAGGATCGTCCTTCTTCATCTAACAATGAAGTTGTGACCCCATCTAAAGAGTCTCCTCCTCTCGAGCCTCCTTCAAAGGATCTCCCAAGAGAATGGAGATTTGTCACCAATCATCCTAAGGAGCTTATCATTGGGGATCCTTCCTCAAGTGTTTGCACAAGATCCGCCACTCGTGATCTTTGTGCCAATGTGGCTTTTATCTCTCAAATAGAGCCTAAAAATGTTAATGATGCTTTTCTTGATAAATTTTGGATGATAGCTATGCAAGAGGAGCTAAATCAATTTGAGCGAAGCAAGGTTTGGGAACTTGTCTCAAAACCTAGCAATCATCCCATTATTGGAACTAAATGGGTGTTTCGCAACAAACTTAATGAAGACGGGTTAGTGACTCGTAACAAAGCCCGATTGATTGCTCAAGGCTATAACCGAGGAAGGTATTGACTACGACGAAACCTATGCTTCGGTTGCACGTCTTGAATCCATTCGTATGCTTTGTACCTTTGCTTGTTTTAATGACTTTAAGCTATTTTAAATGGATGTTAAAAGTGCTTTTCTAAATGGTATTATTAAGGAGGAAGTTTATGTTAAACAACCTCCCGGTTTTGAAGATTTTCAATTTCCTAATCACGTCTTCAAACTCCATAAAGCCTTTTATGGCCTCAAACAAGCTCCACGTGCTTGGTATGAGCGTCTTAGCTCTTTTCTTGTTTCTCACAATTTTTCAAAGGACAAAGTTGACACCACACTTTTTATTAAATCCCATGATGGGACTCTCTTATTGGTTCAAATTTATGTTGATGATATTATTTTTGGTTCTACTAACAACACACTTTGTGTAGAATTTGCCAAAGTTATGCAGAAAGAATTTGAAATGAGTATGATGGGTGAACTCTCATTCTTCTTGGGATTACAAATCAAACAAGGACCTAAAGGAACCTTCATCAATAAGCAAAATATACAAAGGACCTCCTCAAGTGTTTCGACCTTGACTCATCCAAATCAATGAGGACTCCTATGGCCACAACGACAAAGCTTGACAGTGATGAAGATGGCACATCGGTCGACATTCGTAAGTATAGAGGTATGATCGGTAGCTTACTCTATTTAACTGCTAGCCGTCCGGATATCATGTTTAGTGTTTGCTTGTGTGCACGATATCAAGCCAATCCAAAAGAATCACATTTGAGTGCCGTTAAGCGCATTTTTCGTTATCTCAAAGGCACCATTAACATGGGTCTTTGGTATCCGAAATCCTCATCCTTTGAGCTTCACGGCTTTTCGGATGCGGATTTTGCCGGATGCAAAATTGACCGCAAAAGTACTAGTGGTACTTGTCAATTTCTCGAGAAGTCCTTGGTATCGTGGTTTAGTAAGAAGCAAAACTCTGTTGCTCTTTCAACCACTGAGGCAGAGTATATTGCGGCTGGTTGTTGTTGTGCACAAATTCTTTGGATGTCACAAACACTTTTAGATTATGGCATTTCTCATTCTTGTTCCCCTATTAAATGTGATAACACTAGCTCTATCAATCTCACGAAAAACCCGATTTGTCACTCACGCACGAAGCACATTGAAATTAGACACCATTTTCTTCGTGACCATCAGCAAAAAGGAGATATCCGTCTTGAATTTATTGATAATACCTATCAATTAGCCGATATCTTCACTAAGCCTCTCCCGGAAGATCGCTTCTTTTTCCTTTGCCGTGAACTAGGCATTTTGTCCTTTGATCCATAGTTCCATTCGGCCGACACACCGACGGTATACTACGGTATACCGGCGGCATGCCGTTTTTTTCAAGCAGAATTATGTTCTGTTTCGAAACTCGGCATACCGTTGGTACACGTCGGCATACCGCCGGTATGCCGGATGGATGCGGACAGGACACGTACTCTGAGATCCGGGCCCACTTTTTCATATCTCTTCCATTATTCTTTTTATCATATCTTTATTCCCTCTCATCCATCCCATCCCTCTTAACTACCCATCTCCTCAACTCCCTTCCTATTTATTACTCTTCAAATCACTTTTCTCCTTTCTCTCCTCTTTTTACTCCACTCTCATTAATTCATCCCATCACCTTTTCATCTCCCCACTTTAATCCTCCTCTACAACCGTTCCCTCCCTACTCCCCCTTTCAAACTCATCTCTTCATCTTCCTCCTCTACTTTAAAAACCCTCTTTCTTCCATCTCCTCTCTACTGCTTCTTCTTCAACACCCAACCACCAAATTCCTCTATATGGCAAACCCTAAGCGCCCCCGATCCTCCTCCTCCTCCATGTTCAACCCCTTCGTCCCGGTGGCGCTATCTACCGGCTATGACCAACGCGTCTTCTCCAACTCTCTGGCGGCCGACCTTTGGTTCCAGCACTTCATCCATCACAACGTGTTCAAGAGACGGGCGATCAATTGGAACCTCTTCTCCGGTCACGTCCCTTTGTTTGACGACGCCGGTCTCTCCTTCCTTCTTCGGCGCCAAATTCCTGTCTACCCCGCTGCTGTCCGACTTTTCTATTGCAACATGCGAGGGGATGACGACGATCCATCCGCCATTCAATCTATGGTCAATGACCGCCACTTCCGTCTTACTTCTCGGGAAGTGGGGAACATCTTAGGCATCCCGGACAAAGGAAAAACGTTACCATCTTTGGGTGCTCTCAACTCCTCGGCGGCGTCACCTTTCGACGAATTCTGCCGTATCATCTGCAAGGGTCCCAACCCTCCTGCCATCCCGGCCCTCTCTGTCCAGCTGGAGCCGTTTTACTACGAGCTCCATCGGATCGTGTGCCACACTCTATTTCCTAAGGGCGAGAATTATGACGCAATCACCGGTGATGCCCTCGTCTGCATGTATCATCTCTATGCCCGGAAGCGATTCTCCTTCCCGAAGACTCTTCTTCTGCAATTCCGGCGTGTCTTGCCTTCGGGGAAGCAGAATCTCTACTATGGCTCTTTTATCACTCTGCTTATGGAGGCCAAACATGTTGACCTGTCTCTCTGCTCCTCGGATGGCGTCCCCTCATATCTTGCTGTCTCCTGCACCCTTGCTGGCGCCTCTACTTCCCGTGCCTCATCTTCCCAAGAGCAACCGGTATCCACTCCTGCTGCTCCCACATCTACCCCTCCTACTTCGGGCCGTTATATGCCGCTATCTCAGCAGAACTTTGATATACGGATGGCCCAGGCGGAGGAGCAGATGCGGGCCCACACTCGTGGACTTGGCACCCTGATCCAATCTCGTTTCCACGATCAGGGGTATTTCATTCAGCACACTCTGTAAGACCGGGATGCCTTTCTGAATCTTAATCTTCAGGATCCCATGTACACGGCCCCGCATTTCTCTAACCCCAATGCCTATGGGTTTATGTACCCTGACGGCATTGATCCTTTTGGCGCCTTCCAGCAAGCTCAGGGTGATGATGATGATGATCCGGCTGAGGATTAGGGATGGACTTCCTTTGGTGATGGTTTCGGCTTTTGAGTGTTTCTAGTTTTTATGTGTTTGTCTTTATGTTGTCTTTTGTGGTCCTTCGGGGACCGGTGTGTGGTTGTTACTAGTTGTATGCTGTCCTTCGGGGACTTACTCTTTAGGTTTCTCTAGTGTTTGGCTCTCATGGTGGAGAGTCTTTTATGTTCTCAGTATGCTATATTTGTGTCCAGCATGTATTCACTTCCTACTTCATATATTAATGCATGCTTCTCTTTATATACTCGTGTTTGTTTTATTATGCACTGTTTCTATTGATTATCCCCATCTTTGACTAAGTGACAAAGGAGAAGAAATCATATTGAAGGGGAGCTGTCTACCTACGGGGGAGCTACTCCCTGAAGATGCTATCTCTCTATTTTGTCAATTATCAAAATGGAGGAGTTTGTTGGCACATTTTATTTTGAGTAATTAACAGCATCTTCGTAGTTTAGTCTTCTGTTCTTCAGATTCAAATATTCTCAGAAGATCTACTACATGGAGTTCTTCCGTTCAAGAGCATTCTCCTTCTTCCTTGAAGACTGTAGCAGTTACCGGCGTTCCCTGCATAAGACGGCGTCTTCCTGCTTAGAGTCTTCGAGTCTGTACTGGTCTAGGTATATCTGTAAACACCTAAGGACGGATGACAGTAAAAAGAACAAGTCAAAAATCAAATAGCTACAGAGCGGCATACCGACGGTATGCTCCGGCATACCGACGGTATACCGTTTTTGGCATACAGAAAGTTGTTGTGACAAATAGTCGGCATACCGACGGCATGCTTCGGCATACCGACGGTATACCGCTTTTCTTGTCCAGAAAGTTGCTGTGACAAATTGTCGGCATACCGACGGTATGCTCCGACATACCGGCGGTATACCGTTTTTAGCAACTCAAAACTTGCTGTGACGAATTGTCGGCATACCGGCGGCATGCTCCGGCATACCGGCGGTATACCGAGTTTCAAATATTTGGTTTTCGAATTGCTCTGACTAGCATTAATGGCCGCATTTAATGCTCTCAAATGGTCATTAATATGACCGTTACTATTTGGCCGGTATACCGACGGTATGCCGCTGCATACCGACGGTATGCCGGTCTGTCTGTATTCAGAGCATTAAATGCCACCAACTCTTGGTTCTCTTATAAAAGAAAGCTCTCTCTCTCTCTCTCTCTTGAGCTTTCTTAACCAACTCTTCCATAAATTTTCCAACAACCAAGAGCTCCACCATTAATACTCTTCCAAGCTTTTTATTGTCATCTTCTCCCAAAGTGCTAGAGTATTAAAGAGTTGTATATTTCGATCTTCACGTGTTAGAAGATCAACAAGTTCTCATTCTCTTTTGTTTGAAGTTGGCGAGTCTTCGTAAGAAAACTCGTGTGTAGAAGTTGGCGAGTCTTCGGATCCAAACTCGTGTTGAAGTTGGCGAGTTCTTCGGATCCAAACTCGTGTGTACTATTTGGTTAAATAGTGGATTAAAGCCGGAGAGAGTTCCGGGACTAGACTGCCTCAAAAGAGGATACCAGGATACATTCTTGCGTTTACGTTTGATCTTTCAACTCTTTACTTGCAATTGTCCTTATTGCATCAATTGTTGTAGTTAATTTTTAATTACCCTATTCACCCCCCCCCTCTAGGGTTCTACACAAGATTCGTTGGTCCTTTTGAGATTCTCGCTCGGGTAGACGATGTTGCTTATCGGCTTGCCCTTCCTCCCTTGCTATCTGACGTACATGATGTGTTTCATGTATCTCAGTTGCATGGGTATGTCTCGGATCCGAGTCATGTCCTCGACTATTCAGAGTTAGTCATTGGTACCGACCTAACTTACGAGGAACGACCCGTGTCTATTTTGGACCGGCGAGAGAAGGTGCTCAAGAACCGGACTATTAGCCTTGTCCGTATTGCTTGGGGCTATCACTCTCCGGGAGAGTCAACCTGCGAGCGCGAAGACAAGATTAGATCTCGGTATCCGCACTTGTTCGACTCAGAAGGTATGTTTCTTCTCATGCCTTGGTAATCTGTTTGCATGCTTATTTTGCACCATTTTGAAATATATGATCAATGACTGCTAATGATAGGTTGATTGCATAGATTGTAATTGCACCTTGCTTGCCTGGATTACTCTATCATTGTCTTGGCTGAAATTCTGAGGGCGGAATTTTTCTAAGGAGGATAGATATGTCACTCCCCGATCCCGATATACGTATTCTTTCATGAATTCTGTATATGGTATCCCGTATTTAGCATGTGCATAATTTTATTTATTATTATTTAATAGTTGCATGTAGCTTTTAAGCATGTCATTAGTGGAAGGGTTAGAGCATGTTTAGAGATTAGGGTTTTCTTAAGCCAACCCAACCCCTATTTATATACTCTTCCTTACTCTCTCTCCTCATTCACTCTTCCATTTATTTTTCTCAACCACCATCCTTAGGCAAGTACAACTTGCTCAAAAGTGGAAATTTGTGCATTTTTTATTCTTGATTTTTCTTTTGATATTATTTGTCTATATTTTTCTTCTCTTTATTCTCTACAAGTTTAGTTCTTGGAATTTTTGATTCTAATGGCTAGTTTTGTGTAGATTAAGTTTCTAAAACTATGGTTTTATCTATTTACATGGATTTGATCTATCAAACTTGGTTATTTTCGAAAACTAATAGTCCTAGGTTGTAGAAAATTTAATTCTACATAATTTTGACCTTTAAAAAGTTAGATTTCGACTTGTTTTGAGGAATTTATGGCCAAAACAATATTTGGATAATTTCTATGTCATCTGCCCTGGTTTTGACATGGATGATGAATAGTGCCACATGAATAGTGTCCGAGCCGCATATGAGAGTGCTGCATAGTGCCGCATAGTGCCAAGCCATATATGGGAGTGCTGCATAGTGTCGCATAGTATCCAAGCTGCATATGAGAGTGTTGCATAGTGCCGTATAGTGCCGAACCGCATATAGGAGTGCTGTATAGTACCGCATAGTGTCTGAGCCGCATATAGGTATGCCGCATAGTGTCGTATAGTGCCGTATAGTGTTCGAACCGCATATGGGAGTGCCGCATAGCACCGTATAGTGTCTGAGCCGCATATGGATGTGCCGCATAGTATCCGAACCGCATATGGGAGTGCTGCATAGTGCTGCATAGTACCGTATAGTGCCGAGCCGTATATGGAAGTGCTGCATAGTGCCGTATAGTGTCCGAGCCGCATATGGGAGTGTTGCATAGTGCCGCATAGTGTCCGAGCCACATATGGGAGTACTGCATAGTGCCGTATAATGTCTGAGCCGCATATGGGAGTACTGTATAGTGCCGTATAGTGTCTGAGCCGTATATGGGAGTGCCGTATAGTGCCACATAGTGCCTATTTTGGCTGTTTTGTGCCCTATTTGTCTGAATTGTGGCCAGAATTTCTTCCAACTTCCAACTTCCAACATGAAAGTTGTAGATCTTTGTCTTGGCTTCAAGAATCTTCATGACTTGTGAGCACTTCATACCCTAAGTGTATAGTGCCTTCTTATTTTATTTTCTCTTGTGCCTTGGTCCTCATTCCTGATCTGACTCCTATGCGTATACTGGATAACCTTATGTGTGTACTAAGGTACAATCTATGTGAGCACCGATGTGCTATCCTAAGTGCTAAGTATTCCTATGTGATACCTGTCAGTACCTCCAAGAGTCCAGTATTTACATAGCGATTGGTCAGTAGCAATGATGTGGTATGTGTTGTGTGTTGCATTACACCAAGAAAGGGGTAATATATATGACTCTATGAGCCAGTACGGATCCCTTCTTGGGGTACTCGTACAATGTACGACATCTAGGGGAGTGAGCATGTGACCACGACATGTGAACTCCGAGGATAACCTAGGGATTAACTAGGCAACTAAATTGGTAGATGCATTGGGTGGGAAGAATCCCGAGATCGTGCCATACTAGCCACCCCAGGCCCAGTCCTGACGTGTCGGGTTGGCCGCCATGGATATGGTTTCACTCGTCTATAGCGGATGGCTATATCCGACTCCTAAGAGCTATGTGTTATATGTTTTAGCGCGGTAGCCCTCCGGAGGACCGGTGCATAATCAATGTGCTATATGTCTTATGGTTTGGCTAGTCCTGCTGGGTTGACACGATCTGAGGATTTATTTTAATCAGTATCGCGGGGATAACTCCGTCAAATATAGAAAGTTGTATGAATGAATGGCCACTTGAAAAATGACTTGACTGTGCCTTGTAACTTCCGTTAGTAGCCGAGGGACATGGACGTCATGGTGCATGGTCCAACCTATGTCCTTGTTTGGTTGTTGGGCTGGGCTATCGTGCTAGGACAGGCTGTGGACCGAGGTTACGACCGGAGGCTTTTATTATTACTAGTATTATTATTTTATGCTTGGATTTTATCTCACTCTTTTGTGCTTTCTTGTGGTACTTGCTATTCGGGGCTGACCCCGCTGGTTTTGTTTGGCCAGATCTCGTAGCAGCGCCTGAGGATCCAAACTTCCTCCCCGACGTCAATGGTGCATACTAGGAGCATGGCTGGCGGAGGACTCGAGTGGGTTTCTTCTCTACCACTCTAGTATTTTTACTTATGTTCTGGCGTTTAGCCACCGGCACCTGTTTAGCCGACTAATCTGGATATTTTATTTTTGCATAATTTGTAATTAAATCAGACTGCAGCTGAAAACAATTATGTACTTATGACTCTCTGGACTAGCTAACTTATAAAGCTAGATCCCTATGGTCATTTTGATGATGCATCGGGGATGCCTTACTGCTTTATCTTATATGATCATTATTTACTGCTTCTTGTTTGATTGATTGAGACCTAGATGCTCTGTGAGACCATAAGAGACTTGATTGTAGCATGCACCCCCTTGTCTCTTGACAGCCACGATCGCCGTATGACGTTTATATACCTCATATGGAGTAGCTGGCCTAGTTCGTCTCCGTATTTCGGCACTGGGGCGTGACAAATGTCCTAGACAGACCCTTCGTCAAGTGGTCTGCAAGGTTATTTTCTGACTTTATATAGTCAAGAACCACATATTTGTCCAATAGGCCCTTTATTGACTTGAAGCGCAGCTGTAGGTGCCTGTTTATCTTAGCATTCACAGAATCATATTTTAGTAGTTCAATAACAGATTTATTATCACAGTTTATAGAAATTGTAAGAACATGATGAACAGAAACATGTATATGTATAATAAGATTTCTAAGCCATTTGGCTTCTGTACATGTAGTGTCTAAAGCTATCATTTCAGAGTCTATTGTACTTCTGGCAATGATAGTTTGTTTACATGATCTCCAGGAGATCGCAGCTCCTGCTAGGATAAAAATATATCCAGTGGTGGATTTTGTCATGCCCCGCTCCCGCAGGAGCGATCGTCCTCGCTAAGGCGTGATGTCGCACGAGCCTAGATTACGCTCGTGCAAGGCGGGTTCCATAACGGCCGATTTCAGCGGCTGCGACGGGGTCGTCGCACAGAAGTCCCATACAGAGACATTGAATCATAGCAGTGGAAATTAAGAACAAACACAAGTCATGCAAAAGAAGCTCTTTATTGATATTGAAACATATATTACAATAGGGCGCAAGGCCAAGATTACAAGTCTTTCGAGCTCACTCAAGCTCACTCATCTCACATTACAAGTCACTTAGCTCTCTCTCATCTCTCAACACAAGTCTTGAGCTGGCGGAAGCTTCGGAAGGCGATGTCCATACATTATGTCCTGTATAAGTCTTTACTCCATGCGGCCGCGCGCTTCGAATCGCCAAGGAACTTCGTGCCTCGATGCATCCAAGCGAGCTCCGCGCCACGAGCTTCTACCTGTGCCTGCACATGTAAACTATGTGGATGTCAGTACTCAACTGTACTGGTGGAATGAGCTCCTCGCCCACCCATACAAACCCGACACGTTTGATTTACTTTTGTGCAACTTAGTCCCCTTTATGATTGCCTTTCTACTCTTGCCTTAGGATCAGTTTTTAGGACCGACGCCTTGGCCTATTCCGTGTCTCTAGACCATCTCGTGCTTGCAACGACAACGTTAACTCATACCTTGCCTCAAGACCCTTCTCGTGCCAACAACGTTAACCTATCGAGTCGTATTTGCCTTTACGGCTTAAAATCAGAGACGCAACTACGCGATGAAGCTCCATTCCTGTGTGACCGTGCTTCAAATCTATCATACCTTGCCTCGCAACTCAATATGACTTAACCATATCTTCGTCTCGCGACCCTTGCTATTTTGATCACCAACTGACCCAATCAAGACTTGTGAATATTAGTGTCACTCAACCAACTTTGCCGTGCGGCGGTTTCTCGACTTAAACTTAAACAACTCAACCAACTTATGCAAATCATATGCCGACAACTCAGGACTCGACGCCACATCTCGTGCCGAAGCACGTCGTCTACGTTGTATCCATTCTTAAGCCCAAACATTTGTATTCTAACTTTACACACATTCCACAACTCAACTCAATCCAAAGGCACACATGCGGATTGCCGCCATGCCGACTCATCTATATGATTTGGTCACTGACTCCCAGAGCCATCGTGGACTCCTCTAGCTTTTGTTAGACGGGTGCCCTTTTAGCGCAAGGTAGCTAGCCCCGCTGCAAGTCCCCGCCTAACCCGTGCAAAGCACAGCTAATTACTCGTTTCCAATCGACGGCCGCAACGGTCCAGTGGCCGCCGGGTTGCCGTATGGGGAAATGACTCACCTTGTCGACAAGTTGTCCATAACCATGCAAGACTCGACTCAAACTGACGTCTCACACAGTCATGCTACCTCTTTCTTCTAAGACTGCTTCGCCGACCTGTAGCCGCGAGCATGCTGTAGTGCCCCGTCCCGCTCAGTCAATCGGAGGAATCGAAATGCCAACGGCGTTCGGACTTGGCCTTGCAACTGCCGTTTGAAGACATCGCTCAGGTGGGGTAGTTTCGGTGAACTTGCCTCATCTTGGCCTTCACATAATAAATCGTGGTTTCAACTTGCACAAGTAGGCTTGAAGATAAAAGATACGAACCCACATAGCTAAAGGGAATTATCCCGACGAGTCGAATTGAGTTAGAATATGGAAAACATCCAATGGTCGGCTTAGAGTTGGTGCACGGTATGTTTTGAAAAAGACACTCGGTCCTTCGTCCCGTGGCTTGGGAGAAGGAAGTTGGTTGAGTAGACAAGTTATGATCGTAGCCTAAGTCATAGGCGTCGCCCGCATAAATGCTTCATAAAGCATGCACGGTCCCATCGTCCAGGGCTTGGCATAGCCTTGGCTTGCCCAAGAGTTAAATTGCGTCGCACGACTGCTGGCGCAAGTCTATGTACCCAAATGACTTGGTTGTTCAATGTGGAACGGTGCACGACAAGTTCCATCGAGGCAAGGCTCGACGCAGCCTTTGTTCGATAAGTATAGGCTTGAGTAAGTTAGGCAAAGTTATGCCGGTCGACCTAAGTCGTTCCAAGTACTGTCCCGCTCATTCTGCGGTTGTCAACTTAAATAGTCCCACGATCCCACGGCCCGTCATATAAAGTATGACTTGGGCGATAGCACCGCGTAGAGCGGAAGTCGAGTTGAGGCACGTTTGCACGATCCTAGAGTTTTTAAAGGCACGGGCCACGATTGATTAGTTGAGTTTTGAAAAGTGTCTAAATAAGTTGTTGTCTTGAGTTAAAAGAAAGGAAGAAAGAAAGAAATGCTCACGACTGGGTCGTTGAGGCAAGAAAGAACAATGCTCGCGACTACGGGTCGTCGAGGCAAGATCTCAGATGTGAGAAATGGCACTAAAAGAGAGGAATGGCACTAAAAGAGATGGTAACACCAGAAGTGAATGACTATGTGAGACGTCAGTTTGAGTCGGTCTTGCATGGTCATGGACAACTTGTCGACAAGGTAGAGTTTCCCCGAATCGGCAACCTGTGGCGCCACGGGACCGATTGCGGCCTAAGGAAACATAAAGGCTCTGGGAGCCAAGCTGCGCCTGGGGCAATGTATTCGGTGGACGCGGAATAGGGCTAGCTACCCAAAGAAGGTCCATCCTATACTCAGCAAAAAGGAGTCCACTATGGCTCTGGGAGTCAGTGACCAAATCATATAGATGAGTCGGCATAGCGGCAGATCCGCGGGTATGCCTTTGGATTGAGTTGAGTTGTCGAAGGTGTATACAAGCTAGAATACAAGTGTTGGACTTAAAGAATGGCTACAACATAGGCGACGTGCTTCGGCACGAGATGTGGCATTGAGTCTTGAGTTGTCGGCATATAGTTGCATAAGTTGGTTGAGTTGTTTGAGTGTAAGTCGGGAAACCGCCGCAAGGCAAAGTCAGTCGTGTGACACTAAACCCACAAGTCTTGATTTGGATCAGTTGGCGATCAAAGTAACAAAGGGGCCGCGAGACGGCGATATGGTTGAGTCGCACTGAGTTGCGAGTAACGGCACAAAGGAGTTATAGCACGATCGTAAGGAAATTGGGTACTACCGCGTAGTTGCGTCTCTGATTCTGGCCGAAAGGCAAGCACGACCTGATAGGTTAACGTTGTGGCACGAGAAGTAGTCTAGAGGCAAAGTATGAGTAACGTTGACATTGCAAGCACGGGATGGTTTTGACACACAAGTTGCGCCAAGGCGCCGGTCCTAAAACTGAACCTAAGGCTAGAGTAGAAAGACAATCGAAAAGGGATTTAAGCTGCACAAAGTAAATGAACGTGTAGGTTTTGTATCGGTGGGCGAGAAGCTCACTCCACCAGTACAGTGGTACTGACACCCACACAGTGTTTTATGTGCAGGCACAGGTAGAAGCTCGTGGCGCGGAGTTCGCTTGGATGCGTCGAGGCACGGAGTTCCTTGGCGATTCGAAGCGTGCGGCCGCATGGAGTAAAGACTTATACGGGACATAATGTATGGACATCGCCTTCCAAAGCTTCCGCTGGATCGATAAATATTGAGAGATGAGAGAGAGAGAGCAGAGTGAACTTGTAATGAGAGAAAAGTGAGCTTGAGTGAGCTTGAGAGACTTGTAACATTGGCCTTGCGCCCCATTGTAATCTTTGTTTCAATATCAATAAAGAGTTCCTTTTGAATAACTTGTGTTTGGTTCTTATTCCGCTGCTATAAATCAATGTCTCTGCACGGGACTTCTGTGCGACGACCTCGTCGCCGCCGCTGAAATCGGCCGTTATGGAACCCGCCTTGCACGAGCGCAATCTAGGCTCGTGCGGCATCACGCCTTAGCGAGGACGATCGCTCCTACGGGAGCGGGGCGTGACATAATGGTATCAGAGCACGGCTTTACGTCCTTGGATAACCGATTGAATTCTTTAACTCGTTGTTTCCGCAAACTCTGTTGCTTCCGCAAGTTGATATCGTTGGTGCGCTCTCTCTCAATTGTTCCACGGGATGTCCATACAATAAGTCTAACTATTTTGCAAAACATAGGAGAACAGTTTTTGGATAAGAAACAAAAGATGGTTTGCGTAAGCACGGTTGGCTAAGTCGGGCTGGGCATATACACCAAAGTTGCGTCGACCTTAGAAAAGTCGAGTGCGGGAATTGAATAGCGTCGAGCTAGAATGAGTTGAACTCAATTGAGTAAAGTAAGATGAGTATCGATTGGGGTGCTATCGAGCGACGATGTCGTCGGTGCGATATAGATGAGCGTGCTTGGGTTTTGAGGAATGGTTCGAACGGAATTGAAGAAGTCGATTTTGAATCAAATAATAAGTTGAGGATTGGTTGAATGACTTCATTCCTGAGTGGTGTATGCGATAGGCTCAGGGATGTCGAACGATGCAAATTGAGGAAAATAAGTTGGTCGACGACTTAAGATGGACGGATGAAGAATACGTGAAATTGGTTGGAGGAAATTGATATTGTAAATGATTCGAGGGAAAATGATCGGAATTGGTGTTATGAATGTCGAGGAAATTATCCAGTCGGACGATAGCACCATTCGTACGACTCAGAATTTGGTTGCAAAAGAAGATCGTCAGGTTACGCATATCGTCGATGGTATTGAGGCGTATCAAAGATCGCTATGCAATAACTCGGGGGTACTCTAACTCAGCGAAAGACGATCGTGCAAGTGTTATTGTTCGATTGGATGCTATGTTTTGGATTTTGATTGAGATGAATGTTGGATGAAAGTGATCGTGTCTTGATGGTTATGCGGATGGCCACAACGTCGACGATCTTGTCTTGCACGAGTGCAACTCTAGTCTCGCACATGCGTTGCGTCGGATTTGGGGCGATCGTTCCGCCTGAGCGCTGACATGGTGATTTATGTCGCGGGAATGATCGAACTCAAAAAAATCAGGACGCGGTAACTTTGATTGTCTCGACTTGTCGGTTTGATGCGAATGAAGATTCGAGGATGTTTTAACTTGTGATCGATGAGTGAAATGAACTTGAGGATTGAGTAGGTCCAATCCGCACATCGAGAATGAATTAGTCTAGACACAAAACAAGAGTTACGTCCCGATGAGAATGACTATCTCGCGGGAGCGTGCATGGTGATTCATGCCCACCGCGGTTAATCTGACTCGCGTGAGATCGGGGCGCAACATGTTGTTAAGCTAGACGACCTTGTGATCGATTTCGTGAATTGGAATAGATGACTTCGGAAATGTGGATTATGGTTTAGCGGTGAATTACGTAGTAGTGTGCTTGACTTGGAAGGGTTTGATAGGCAGATTATGTCGAACGTGTTCGAAGAGATAGACCATGCAAGATGGCTTGTTGAACGGGCGATATTGATACGTCGAAGAATTTGGTCGAACGCGAGTTGTTGTAGGATGGCTTTACCGAATGACTCGGACCCCGTACGACGAATGTTGGGATGTGCGTAGGAAATCGATGTTCGATGTTTAGAAATCGGAGTGATGCGAGCTTGGGTAGAAAAACCCGTACTATCAACCTGGTTTGACCTTAGGATGGGGTCAGTGTTGATATTGTTGTTTGGGAACTATGATTCCAATACTGACGAATGACTTTAGCCAAAAGACATAGCCTAGCGAATAGGCGGACGTCCCGGTGCAAAGCGATAGAAGTTATGGTGGCACCACTCGCGAGCTCGGTTGAGATGCATGTATATCAGGGACGCTTGAATACGTGCACGATCCGACTCGAGTGGTGATGTCGGATTCTCTATCACAAGGCTTGGCTGAAATGTATGTATTTTAGGGATGCCTAGAATATGTGCACGATCCAACCAAATGATAAGTTGAATCAAGTGAGACTTGAGGAATGGAAAGTGTTGAGGATTTCGAAATAGAGATTCGAAGAAAAGATTGAGGGTAGTGCGAGCGTGGCTGGGATTGAGGAAACGCATAGGCGTAGTGTATGCGAGAGTTCCTGAATGTTGAGTAAGGTGATAAGTCAATAAGTAAGTACTCAGTAAGTCTCGAGGACGAGACTTGTTCTGAGTGGTGTATGTTGTAGTGCCCCGTCCCGCTCAGTCAATCGGAGGAATCGAAATGCCAACGGCGTTCGGACTTGGCCTTGCAACTGCCGTTTGAAGACATCGCTCAGGTGGGGTAGTTTCGGTGAACTTGCCTCATTTTGGCCTTCACATAATAAATCGTGGTTTCAACTTGCACAAGTAGGCTTGAAGATAAAAGATACGAACCCACATAGCTAAAGGGAATTATCCCGACGAGTCGAATTGAGTTAGAATATGGAAAACATCCAATGGTCGGCTTAGAGTTGGTGCACGGTATGTTTTGAAAAAGACACTCGGTCCTTCGTCCCGTGGCTTGGGAGAAGGAAGTTGGTTGAGTAGACAAGTTATGATCGTAGCCTAAGTCATAGGCGTCGCCCGCATAAATGCTTCATAAAGCATGCACGGTCCCATCGTCCAGGGCTTGGCATAGCCTTGGCTTGCCCAAGAGTTAAATTGCGTCGCACGACTGCTGGCGCAAGTCTATGTACCCAAATGACTTGGTTGTTCAATGTGGAACGGTGCACGATAAGTTCCATCGAGGCAAGGCTCGACGCAGCCTTTGCTCGATAAGTGTAGGCTTGAGTAAGTTAGGCAAAGTTATGCCGGTCGACCTAAGTCGTTCCAAGTACTGTCCCGCTCATTCTGCGGTTGTCAACTTAAATAGTCCTACGATCCCACGGCCCGTCATATAAAGTATGACTTGGGCGATAGCGCCGCGTAGAGCGGAAGTCGAGTTGAGGCACGTTTGCACGATCCTAGAGTTTTTAAAGGCACGGGCCACGATTGATTAGTTGAGTTTTGAAAAGTGTCTAAATAAGTTGTTGTCTTGAGTTAAAAGAAAGGAAGAAAGAAAGAAATGCTCACGACTGGGTCGTTGAGGCAAGAAAGAACAATGCTCGCGACTACGGGTCGTCGAGGCAAGATCTCAGATGTGAGAAATGGCACTAAAAGAGAGGAATGGCACTAAAAGAGATGGTAACACCAGAAGTGAATGACTATGTGAGACGTCAGTTTGAGTCGGTCTTGCATGGTCATGGACAACTTGTCGACAAGGTAGAGTTTCCCCGAATCGGCAACCTGTGGCGCCACGGGACCGATTGCGGCCTAAGGAAACATAAAGGCTCTGGGAGCCAAGCTGCGCCTGGGGCAATGTATTCGGTGGACGCGGAATAGGGCTAGCTACCCAAAGAAGGTCCATCCTATACTCAGCAAAAAGGAGTCCACTATGGCTCTGGGAGTCAGTGACCAAATCATATAGATGAGTCGGCATAGCGGCAGATCCGCGGGTATGCCTTTGGATTGAGTTGAGTTGTCGAAGGTGTATACAAGCTAGAATACAAGTGTTGGACTTAAAGAATGGCTACAACATAGGCGACGTGCTTCGGCACGAGATGTGGCATTGAGTCTTGAGTTGTCGGCATATAGTTGCATAAGTTGGTTGAGTTGTTTGAGTGTAAGTCGGGAAACCGCCGCAAGGCAAAGTCAGTCGTGTGACACTAAACCCACAAGTCTTGATTTGGGTCAGTTGGCGATCAAAGTAACAAAGGGGCCGCGAGGCGGCGATATGGTTGAGTCGCACTGAGTTGCGAGGCACGGCACAAAGGAGTTATAGCACGATCGTAAGGAAATTGGGTACTACCGCGTAGTTGCGTCTCTGATTCTGGCCGAAAGGCAAGCACGACCTGATAGGTTAACGTTGTGGCACGAGAAGTGGTCTAGAGGCAAAGTATGAGTAACGTTGACATTGCAAGCACGGGATGGTTTTGACACACAAGTTGCGCCAAGGCGCCGGTCCTAAAACTGAACCTAAGGCTAGAGTAGAAAGACAATCGAAAAGGGATTTAAGCTGCACAAAGTAAATGAACGTGTAGGTTTTGTATGGGTGGGCGAGAAGCTCACTCCACCAGTACAGTGATACTGACACCCACACAGTGTTTCATGTGCAGGCACAGGTAGAAGCTCGTGGCGCGGAGTTCGCTTGGATGCGTCGAGGTACGGAGTTCCTTGGCGATTCGAAGCGTGCGGCCGCATGGAGTAAAGACTTATACGGGACATAATATATGGACATCGCCTTCCAAAGCTTCCGCTGGATCGATAAATATTGAGAGATGAGAGAGAGAGAGCAGAGTGAACTTGTAATGAGAGAAAAGTGAGCTTGAGTGAGCTTGAGAGACTTGTAACATTGGCCTTGCGCCCCATTGTAATCTTTGTTTCAATATCAATAAAGAGTTCCTTTTGAATAACTTGTGTTTGGTTCTTATTCCGCTGCTATAAATCAATGTCTCTGCACGGGACTTCTGTGCGACGACCTCGTCGCCGCCGCTGAAATCGGCCGTTATGGAACCCGCCTTGCACGAGCGCAATCTAGGCTCGTGCGGCATCACGCCTTAGCGAGGACGATCGCTCCTACGGGAGCGGGGCGTGACACATACTTCTTTCTTCTGGGACCGCCTCGCCGACCTATAGCCGTGATGCCTCGTCGACCTATAGCCGCGAGCATTCTTTCCATGTTAACATATTATTTTATTCAACTCAAAATAACCATTTAATAGCCCTTTTTCTAAACTCACTTTTGAATCAACTGTGGCTCGTGCCTTAAACACTAAGTCCGTGCATCGTGCCTCAAACCGACTTACGTTCTACGCGACGCTATCGCCCAAGTCATATTTTATATGACGGGCCTTGGGATCATGGGACTATTTAACTAGACAACCGCAGAATGAGCGGGATAGCATTTGGGATGACTTAGGTCGACCGACATAACTTTGCCTAACTTACTCAAGCCTACAACTTAACGAGCAAAGGCTGTGTCAAGCCTTGCCTCGATAGAATGTGCCATGCACGCGTTCAACTTTGAATGACCAAATCATTTGGGCGCCTAGACTTATGCTTGCAGTCGTGCGACACAACTTAACTCATAGGATGGGTCAAGGCTATACCAAGCCTTGGACGATGGGACTGTGCATGCTTTATGAAGCATTCATGCGGACGACGCCTATGACTTAGGCTATGTTCATAACTTTGCCAACTCAACCAACTTTTCTTCTCCCAAGCCACGGGACGAAGGATCGAGTGTCATTTTCAAAGCACGCCGTGCACCAACTCTAAGCCGACCATTGGACCTTTCCATATTCTAACTCAATTTGACCGTCGGGATTATTCCCTTTAGCTATGTGGATTTGTCACTTTTATTATCAAGCCTACTTGTGCAAGTTGAAAACATGCGATTTATTATGTGAAGGCTAAGATGAGGCAAGTTTACCGAAACTACCCCACCTGAGCAAGCGGTCGCCTCGACCGAGCGATGTCTCCGAGTAGCCGTTGCAAGGCTAAGTCCGAACGCCGTCGACGTTTCGATCCCTCTGATTGACTGAGCGGGACGGGGCACTACATTATACACCACTCAGAAAAAGTTTCGTCCTCGAAACTAACTGAGTACTTACTTATCAACTTATCACTTGTTTCAACATTCAATGACCCTCGCACGTACTACTCCTATGTATTCACTCAAATTCGAGCCACGCTCGTGCTACCCTCAATCTTTTCTTCAAAACTTACGATCTTAAAATCCCCGACACTTCCCCATTCCTCAAATCTCACTTGAATTCAACGTATCACTTAGTATGGATCGTGCACATATCTTCGGCGTCCCCAAAATACATGCATTTCAACCAAGCCTCGTGATAGCGAATCCCGTCATCACCATTCGAGTCGGATCGTGCACGCATTCAAGCGTCCTTGATATACATGCATGTCAACCGAGCCTCGTGAGTGGTGCCTTCACCATTCCTATCGCTCCGCACCGGAACGTCTGCCTAACCGCTAGGCTATGTCTTTCCGTCAGTATTGGAATCATAGTTCCCAAACAACGATATCAACACTGACCCCATCCTAAGGTCAAACCAAGTTGACAGTACGGGGTTTTCTACCCAAGCTTGCATCACTCCGATTTCTAAACATCGAGCGTCGATTTTCTACGCACATCCCAATATTTCGTCGCACGGGATCTGAGTCATTCAGCAAAGCCATCCTATGACAACTTACGTTTCAACCAATCCTCGACAAGGACATATCGCTCGTTCATCAAGCCGTTTCACATAGTCTATCTCTTCGCACACGTTCGATATAATTTGCCTATCAATCCTTCCCGAAGCAAGCACGCTTATGACGCAAATTGTCGCTAACCAAAATTTCACATTCCATATTCCCTACGTCATCTATTCCAATTTACGTAATCGATCATAAGGTCGTCTAGCTTAACAATATGATGCGCTCCGATCTCACGCGAGTCAGATTATCCACGGTGGGCATGAATCACCATGCACGCTCCTGTGGGATAATTATCCTCATCGGGACGTAACTCTTGTTTTGCGTCTAGACCAATTTATTTTCGATGCGCGGATTGGACCTACTCAATCCTCAAGTTTATTCAATTCATCAATCGCAAGTCTAAACATCCTCGAATTTTCCTTCGCATCAAACCGACAAGTCGAGACAATCAAAGTTGCCGCGTCCTGAATTTTCGAGTTCGATCATTTCTGCGACATGAATCACCATGTCCGCGCTCACGTGGAACGATCGCCCCCAAATCCGATGCAACGCATGTGCGAGGCTAGGGTTGCGCCCGCACAAGACAAGTATGTCGATGCTGTGGTTATCCGCGTAACCATCAAGACAAAGATCATTTTCATCCAACATTCATCTCAATCAAAATTCCAAGTATAGCATCCAACTGAACAATAACACTTACACGATCGTTTTTTGCCGAGTTAGAGTACCCCCGAGTTATCGCATATCGATCTTTGATACGCCTCAATACCATCGACGATGTGCATAAACTGACGATCTTCCTTTGCAACCAAATTTCGAGTCGTGCGAATGATGTTATCGTCCGACTGGATAATCTCCTCAACATTCAAGTTCCAGTTCAATCATTATCCCTTGAATCCTTAATCGATCGATCGACATCCCTGAGGCTATCGCATACACCACTTAGGGATGAAGTCATTTAACAAATTCTCAACATATCATTTGATTCAAAATTAACTTCTTCAAGTTTTTCATTCGAACCATTCCTCGAATTCCAAGCACGCTCACCTATATCGCACCGACGTTATTGTCGCTCGATAGCACCCCTATCGACAGTCATCCCATATTTACTCAATCGAGTTCAACTCATTCTAACTCGAACATTTCAATTCCCGCACTCGACTTTTCTAAGGTCGACGCAACTTTGGTGTATATGCCCAGCCCGACTTAGCTAACCGTGCTTACGTAAACCATATTTTGTTTTGTTATCAAAAACTGTTCTTCTACATTTTGCAAAATAGATAGACTTATTGTATGAAAATTCCGTGGAACATTTGAGAGAGAGCACACCAACCATATCAACTTTGCGGAAGCAACGATTCAGAGTTTGCAGAAACAACGGAGTTAAAGAATTAAATCGATAGTCCAAGGACGTAAAGCCATGCTCTGATACCATTATGTCACGTCCCTCTCCCGTATGAGCGATCGTCCTCGCTAAGGCGTAATGTCGCACGAGCCTAGATTGCGCTCGTGCAAGACGGGTTCCATAACGACCGATTTCAGCGGCTGCGATGGGGTCGTCGCACAAAAGCCCCATGCAGAGACATTGAATCATCGCAGCGAAAATTAAGAACAAACACAAGTCATACAAAAGAAGCTCTTTATTGATATTGAAACATAGATTACAATAGGGCGCAAGGCCAAGATTACAAGTCTCTCGAGCTCACTCATCTCACATTACAAGTCACTCAGCTCTCTCTCATCTCTCAACATAAGTCTTGAGCCGGCGGAAGCTTCGGAAGGCGATGTTCATACATTATGTCCTGCATAAGTCTTTACTCCATGTGGCCGCGTGCTTCAAATCGCTAAAAAACTTCGTGCCTCGATGCATCCAAGCGAGCTCCGTGCCACGAGCTTCTACCTGTGCCTGCACATGTAAACTATATGGGTGTCAGTACTCAACTGTACTGGTGCAATGAGCTCCTCGCCCACCCATACAAACCCGACACGTTTGATTTACTTTTGTGCAACTTAGTCCCCTTTATGATTGTCTTTCTACTCTTGCCTTAGGATCAGTTTTTAGGACCGACGCCTTGGCCTATTCCGTGTCTCTAGACCATCTCGTACTTACAACGACAACGTTAACTCATACCTTGCCTCAAGACCCTTATCGTGCCAACAATGTTAACCTATCGAGTCGTGTTTGCCTTTATGGCTTAAAATCAGAGACGCAACTACGGGATGAAGCTCCATTCCCGTGTGACCGTGCTTCAAATCTATCATACCTTGCCTCGCAACTCAATATGACTTAACCATATCGCCGTCTCGCGACCCTTGCTACTTTGATCACCAACTGACCCAATCAAGACTTGTGAATGTTAGTGCCACTCAACCAACTTTGCCTTGCGGCAGTTTCCCGACTTAAACTTAAACAACTCAACCTGTAATGCCCCGCTCTACATCGGTGCATTATGATGAGTCGTTGACTCGAAGAGTTTGCGTTGACCCGATGAAGTATCGATACGAATCGATGCGAGAGTTACGTTGGCCAAAGGTAAGCTTTGAGTCGGTTGGAATCTATGAATCGAATCGATGCAAAGGATAAGTTCCGTTGAGCAAGTACTAATGTTAGTTGATCTGGTGTGCAGGCTATGCCTTTATGCTGGATTACGGATCGTGGTATGGACGCGATAGGCCAAATCAACCGAGTAGTTCAAAGGAATGGCTAAGTCCGGGAGTTAGCTATGCGATCGAATTATGGAAGCGAGATGCTTCAATCGGCGAAACGGCAAGGCGTATCGGCTTAAGGTGGACGGGTTCTTGACTCTCTCTCCCTATTCCTTCACGTCTAATAAAATATGTTATGGTATGCATAATATGTTATCGAGTTAGCGAGCGTGGCTCGGTGAGTAAGAGTCTAAATATGCGTTGAACACTAAGGTAGAACAGTGAACAATTGAAGCGACGTGCATCAAGTGTACGAGTCGCGGTAGGGCAATGATGGTAGAACATTGAAGGACGATATTGAGATGTGCATCAGGTGCACGGTTCCGAGAACATTGAACACTAGGCATAGAACATTGAATACGGGGCTGAGCGTGCCCTCGGACACTTATGTTACGAAAAGACTAAGTAATACAGAATTATGCTATGAGAATAACTTACGAATGGTATGCGTTGAATACGAGTATGAGATAACTAAACCGTTGGGCGTCGTGCATCAATATGGATGTGTTGGGGCATAACGCCGATGGAGCTCCCCATATGAATAATGGATTATGTTTATGGCACGGGAAACCGTTTATGGCACGGGAAACCGTTTATGTGCGAGACTATGTTTATGGAATACGAGATCGGTTGGTATGTTATGGATTGTATGATATGGAACGTATTGCATGGTCAATGGACTTGGATGGCCCGTGTACGGGTGCGGCTTCCCTCGAACGGTTACGCCGGGGCGCCGGGACCGTTCGGCCTAGGAGGGAATTATGTGTGGTATTTATGGTGCACAACATTCGGACGGATTGCGACCGTCCAGTGCTGTGATAAGCTATGATATTCGTAAGTTTGGGATCCTTCGGATACTGGGCTAGCAACCCGTATCGAAGCGATTGTAGGCTTACACATATGAGATGCCAAGTCCATTACAGTACGAAACACCGTGACCTTCATATAGTTAGGGCCGGTGGGCTGAGATGAGAGTTGGGTGCGGGCACAGGGCCTGCCACCCATTATGCATATGTTTATGTTTATGATTGGTCGGTTGTACGAATCGTATGTTTGCTTATACTAAGTTCTAACCACTGCAGGCTAAGGAAAACGGGACGAGATGAGCACGAACACTATGTTTATGTTTCAGATTATGTCTAACTGTATCTGCTGCAGGAACACGGTATGGGACACATTTAAGTTATGTGCTATGTTTAAGTGTTGCCATGAAATTGATCCTAAGGCTAAATAGAAAGACCACAAAGTAAGATGCATGTTTCACTAAATGAATAAGTGTTTGGTTTGGGTGCGAGCGGGTCTTGATCAGTGCGAAGCGAGGACGAAAGCACTAATCCCCCACTAGTTTATGTGCAGGCTCAGGTTATGATCGGCTCGGGGCGGAGCTTGGCTTGGACGTACCGAGGCATGGAGTCCTTGGAGTTCAAGAGGAGCTTCCGCATATGCGTTCGGACTTGCGACATGGAGATGTTCGGTCGAAGACTACTTGGTGGCTATAAAGGGACATAATGTATGGAACAATGTAATCCTTTGTGAGCTAGAGAGATCATGAGCGTTGTAGCCAATTGGCATGTATGTTGGGCTATTCAGAGCCTTTGTAACCTTCAGTTCAATATGAATAAAAGAGATTCTTGTGTTATACCTTGTTTCCTTCCGCTGCTTATGTTATCAAGTTGAGATAGTTCTATGTGAACCTGTTATCTTGTCTTGCACGAGCGCAACTCCAGGCTCGTGCGGCATCACGCCCCAGTGAGGACGATGATTCGGGTAAAATCTAGCGAGGACGAGCGATTTCCCGGATCGGGGCATGACAAGTTGGTATCAGAGCGGTTCCATCCTTTGGACCGTGCGTGAATCTCTTAGACCCTCAGTTGCTTCGCTATCGAAATCAGTTGACTCTAAGTTGTTTCCGCAACCGCATGGCTCATGGATCTGCTTGACGCTACATTGGATGTTCCATACAATAAGTCTATATTAAGTGCGTACGTCTGCCACAAGTATGTCGTGACTATCATGCTATCTCCGGGTGCCATCGGAGAACGTTGGTTGCACGCAGTGCAACGAGTTATGGAGTGTTGGTTGCACGAAGTGCAACGGATTACGAGATTATGGTTTCCCGAAGTGTAAGAAAGTTATGAGTCGTTGATTGCACGAAGTGCAACGAATATGGTGATGTTGGTTGCATGGAGTGCAATAATATATGTGTTGTTGGTCGCACGCAGTACGAGGAGTTATGTGTTGTTGGTCGCACGAAGTGCGAGAAGTTATGTGTTGTTGGTTGCACGAAGTGCAACGGGTCGATATGTGAGGCGATACGTATTATGTGGCTATGAGAACGGTTATGTGTTGTTGGTTGCACGGAGTGCAGCAAGTCGTGGATCGTTCGTTGTATCAGTACAACGAGTCGATATGGTAAGATGCGTGTTGTATGGCTATGCGGATGGATAGCGATATGTTGCACGAGTTGCAACGAGAGAGATTGGAAGATCGTGGATGCGATAATAACGAGTCGAGATGGTCGCGGAGTCGAGTTGAGTAGGCGAACGTTTATGTTGGCCGCATGTCGCGTTGAGCTTTGAATAAGCAAATGTTGCGGGTGTGATCGATATGATCGCCATGGTACGGTTAGATCGAATGTGTGTCAAACTTGAGCTAACGTTAGAGCTGGGATCAGAAGGATCGCCATACGGGATAGTTGATTGAAGGATAGATGTCGGACCTATACGGAATGTGATGTCGAGTAATGACTCGATTTCGAGTGGTATATGCAATACCAATTATGCGAGCAAGTATAGCGAAGTATTGTGTCGATAACGATAGGCTCGATCCTGAGTGGTATATGGAATACCACTTAGCGGTAGCTATGTTAAGTCGGTTGGTGACTTGCGATAGGTTACGTCGAGACGATTATGTTGTTACGATATGTTTGTCCGTAACGGACGGAGTAGTGCCGAGACTTGAGTGGGAATGACTTGATAGAAGTCGATGCAAGTATGCTTCGATGAATTAAGTTGAACGATTATGTGCGAAGTCGCATCTATGGATACGTCGGACGAGGAGTCCTTAAGTGTAAGTCGAATGATAGGCCGAGCATATGCGAATGAATGTTACGTTGAGGAAATAGTCGACCCGGTCGAACTTATGTTGAGTTAGTACGGGGACTTCTTCGGAACATGTTGAGTAAGTACAAAGGAATCGTTCAAACGAATTCGAGTTAGTGTGATAAGTCGGTAGCACGGTTTAGAAGTGCGAGTTAGGGATATGAGAATGAATATGTAAATTGGAAATTATGTCGTGAAGATGATAGACGATTACAACGAAATGAATCTTGATATGTGCAAGACTTGATTCGTATTCGAGTTCGGATAACGGCAATGATTGCAACGAGTTTCAGCTTATGATAAAAGAAGATGTTCAAGTTATGCATATCGACGATGGTATTGAGGCGTATCAAAGACGATATGCAATAACTCGGGGATACTCTGATCGAATGAATGAAAATTATGTTGAGCATTATTGTTGGACGAATAAGATGCAAGTTAAGTTGAAGGTAGTTGGATGATGACGGTAGGAATGCTTCGAGACATTGAGAGTGGATGTATGTTACTCGGAAGAAAACGAGAGTGTTTGGATTTCTTCGCGGATCACCACTATGTTGACATTCTTGTCTTGAGCGAGCGCAACACCAGCCTCGCACATACGTCACGTAAAATTAGAACGATCATTCCGCGTGAGCGCTGGTATGGTGATTCATCCAGCGGGGATGATCGAACTTACGAGGCATGGCAAATTCGATATGGACTTGTGGTTTGATGCGAAAGTTGTTCGAGGATGGTTTCGAAGAGTATGGAATGTGTCGGACTGTGATTACGGATAGGTAAACTCGAACCTGAGGCGAGTAGATATCGTACGATTAGTAAGATAGTCGACGGTAATGCATGAGTGATTCGAGTAGTAACGACGCACAAGCGCATGAGTCATTCGAGTAGCAACGGCGCATCAGTTGCGCGGGGATAGATAAATTATGGATTGGTATGTCGGATTGGGTAAAGTCCTATAGGAATTGTCGGGAAATGATTTGGCTCCGCAATAGGATATAGCATGGTTCGTTGTAACTGTCCTTCGTTGATGATCTTCAATTATCGAGCGTAGTTTCGGGGCAGATGACCCTAGAAGACTTGACCGCCAAATCAAGTGAATGTGAAGTCCCATAGGATGACCCTAAAGAAGTCGTGTAATGAATATTGTTGAGGATAATGAATGATCGAGTATATGTTGAGGAACGTACTTAGCATAGCGATGCGGTAAGGCGATTACAAGGACTCTGCAATGCGCGAGAGCTACGAATAGTAGAACGACCCTAAGAATTGTGGCGTAGATCGGTTTAAGTGACGGTTAGGCTATGTGTATTGAGCGTGCCATCTATGTTGCGAACGAACTAGTCGGAATTGATTCGAGAATTGGGTAAAGGATTTGTACTCGGTCGAGAATCGGAGATAGGCGTATCGTAAGAGACCTTGGGTCGGAAAGATTGTTGCCTTTGAGCATCGTAGACTCAAGTTGACCTCTTGTGTCGGGAGAGATTAAGCACGATGTCTGGATAAGTTACCTAGCGGGGGTAGCCCCAGACGCAACGTATGGATAGTTATGCGCAAGACTTAGTATGAATTGTAAGCAAAGGAAAATGGAGACATGTGGACTTAGTCCATGTCGTTAAGGCCAAATGTTATGAATGATTGGACGAAAGACTTGAGTTATGTGAGAGATAGGCAAACGGTTGGGCGAACAGGCATTGCAGAGAATTGTTGTGATTGGATGCGCAATGACTCGATGCAATGCGAGTGTTAGGTGGCCGGCGAGAAACTTACGAGATCGAAGTTATGGTTGAATTAAGTTATGTGCAGAAATGTTCGAAAGAGAATCACATGTTATGGGATGATGCATACGAAGAGTATTTTGGGAATAGGCGCTAAGATATGACTAAGTCGAGTAAGGACCGATGGATGCTTGAGGATTTAAGTTGAGCGCGTTAGTTTGTTCCGATATCCTACAACTGAGCTTGGCTGAAATGCATGTATTGGTGGGACGCCTAAAATATGTGTATGATCCAAACTAAGTTGTATGATTCCAACGATAGTAGTACGAGATCGTGAAGCGATCTATGCGAGACACTTGGATTAAGTGTTGGTTTCGGTTCGAGGACAAACCTGATTTTGAGTGGTATATTATGTAATACCCTGCTCCGCATCGGTACATTATGATGAGTCCTTGACTCGAACAGTTTGCGTTGACCCGATGAAGTATCGATACGAATCGATGCGAGAGTTACGTTGGCCAAAGGTAAGCTTTGAGTCGGTTGGAATCTATGAATCGAATCGATACAAAGGATAAGTTCCGTTGAGCAAGTGCTAATGTTAGTTGATCTGGTGTGCAGGCTATGCCTTTATGTTGGATTACGGATCGTGGTATGGGCACGATAGGCCAAATCAACCGAGTAGTTCAAAGGAATGGCTAAGTCCGGGAGTTAGCTATGCGATCGAGTTATGGAAGCGAGATGCTTCAATCGGCGAAACGGCAAGGCGTATCGGCTTAAGGTGGGCGGGTTCTTGACTCTCTCTCCCTATTCCTTCACGTCTAATAAAATATGTTATGGTATACATAATATGTTATCGAGTTAGCGAGCGTGGCTCGGCGAGTAAGAGTCTAAATATGCGTTGAACACTAAGGTAGAACATTGAACAATCGAACAATTGAAGCGACGTGCATCAAGTGTACGAGTCGCGGTAGGGCAATGATGGTAGAACATTGAAGGACGATATTGAGATGTGCATCAGGTGCACGGCTCCGAGAACATTGAACACTAGGCGTAGAACATTGAATACGGCGCTGAGCGTGCCCTCGGGCACTTATGTTACGAAAAGACTAAGTAATACGGAATTATGCTATGAGAATAACTTACGAATGGTATGCGTTGAATACGAGTATGAGATAACTAAACCGTTGGGCGTCGTGCATCAATATGGATGTGTTGGGGCATAACGCCGATGGAGCTCCCCATATGAATGGTGGATTATGTTTATGGCACGGAAAACCGTTTATGGCACGGGAAACCGTTTATGTGCGAGACTATGTTTATGGAATACGAGATCGGTTAGTATGTTATGGATTATATGATATGGAACGTATTGCATGGTCAATGGACTCGGATGGCCCGTGCACGGGTGCGGCTTCCCTCGAACGGTTACGTCGGGACGCCAGGACCGTTCGGCCTAGGAGAGAATTATGTGTGGTATTTATGGTACACAATATTCGGACGGATTGCGACCGTCCAGTGCTGTGATAAGCTATGATATCCGTAAGTTTGGGATCCTTCGGATACTGGGCTAGCAACCCGTATCGAAGCGATTGCAGGCTTACACATATGAGATGCCAAGTCCATTACGGTACGAAATACCGTGACCTTCATATAGTTAGGGCCGATAGGCTAAAATGAGAGCTGGGTGCGGGCGCAGGGCCTGCCACCCATTATGCATATGTTTATGTTTATGATTGGTCGGTTGTACGAATCATATGTTTGCTTATGCTAAGTTCTAACCACTGCAGGCTAAGGGAAACGGGACGAGATGAGCACGAACACTATGTTTATGTTTCAGATTATGTCTAACTGTATCTGCTGCAGGAACACGGTGTAGGACACATTTAAGTTATGTGCTATGTTTAAGTGTTGCCATGAAATTGATCCTAAGGCTAAATAGAAAGACCACAAAGTAAGATGCATGTTTCACTAAATGAATAAGTGTTTGGTTTGGGTGCGAGCGGGTCTTGATCAGTGCGAAGCGAGGACGAAAGCACTAATCCCCTACTAGTTTATGTGCAGGCTCAGGTTATGATCGGCTCGGGGCGGAGCTTGGCTTGGACGTACCGAGGCATGGAGTCCTTGGAGTTCAAGAGGAGCTTCCGCATATGCGTTCGGACTTGCGACATGGAGATGTTCGGCCGAAGACTACTTGGTGGCTATAAAGGGACATAATGTATGGAACAATGTAATCCTTTGTGAGCTAGAGAGATCATGAGCGTTGTCGCCAATTGGCATGTATGTTGGACTATTCAGAGCCTTTGTAGCCTTCAGTTCAATATGAATAAAAGAGATTCTTGTGTTATACCTTGTTTCCTTCTGCTGCTTATGTTATCAAGTTGAGATAGTTCTATGTGAACTTGTTATCTTGCCTTGCATGAGCACAACTCCAGGCTCGTGCGGCATCACGCCCCAGCAAGGACGATGATTCGGGTAAAATCTAGCGAGGACGAGCGATTTTCCGGATCGGGGCGTGACACAACCAACTTATGCAACTCATATGCCGACAACTCAGGACTCGATGCCACATCTCGTGCCGAAGCACGTCGTCTATGTTGTATCCATTCTTAAGCCCAAACATTTGTATTCTAACTGTACACACATTTCACAACTCAACTCAATCCAAGGCACACACGCGGATTTCCGCCATGCCAACTCATCTATATGATTTGGTCACTGACTCCCAGAGCCATCGTGGACTCCTCTAGCTTTTGTTAGACGGGTGCCCTTTCAGCGCAAGGTAGCTAGTCCCGCTGCAAGTCCCCGTCTAACCCGTGCAAAGCACAGCTAATTACTCGTTTCCAATCGACGGCCGCAACGGTCCCGTGGCCGTCGGGTTGCCGTAAGGGGAAACGACTCACCTTGTCGACAAGTTGTCCATGACCATGCAAGACTCGACTCAAACTGACGTCTCACACAGTCATGCTACCTCTTTTTTCTAAGACTGTCTCGCCGACCTGTAGCCGCGAGTATACTTCTTTCTTCTGGGACCGCCTCGCCGACCTATAGCCGCGAGGCCTCGCCGACCTGTAGCCGCGAGCATTCTTTCCATGTTAACATATTATTTTATTCAACTCAAAATGACCATTTGATAGCCCTTTTTCTAAACTCACTTTTGAATCAACCATGGCACGTGCCTTAAACACTAAGTCCGTGCATCGTGTCTCAAATCGACTTACGTTCTACGCGACGCTATCGCCCAAGTCATATTTTATATGACGGGCCTTGGGATCGTGGAACTATTTAATTAGACAACCGCAGAATGAGCGGGACAGCACTTGGAATGACTTAGGTCGACCGGCATAACTTTGCCTAACTAACTCAAGCCTACCACTTAACGAACAAAGGCTGCGTCAAGCCTTGCCTCGATGGAACGTGCCGTGCACGCGTTCAACTTTGAACGACCAAGTCATTTGGGCGCCTAGACTTACGCCAGCAGTCGTGCGACACAACTTAACTCATAGGACGGGTCAAGGCTATGCCAAGCCTTGGACGATGGGACTGTGCATGCTTTATGAAGCATTCATGCGGGCGACGCCTATGACTTAGGCTACGTTCATAACTTTGCCAACTCAACCAACTTTCCTTCTCCCAAGCCACGGGACGAAGGATCGAGTATCATTTTCAAAGCACGTCGTGCACCAACTCTAAGCCGACCATTGGACCTTTCCATATTCTAACTCAATTCGACCGTCGGGATTATTCCCTTTAGCTATGTGGATTCGTCACTTTTATTATCAAGCCTACTTGTGCAAGTTGAAAATATACGATTTATTATGTGAAGGCTAAGATGAGGCAAGTTTACCGAAACTACCCCACCTGAGCAAGCGGTCGTCTCGACCGAGCGATGTCTCCGAGTAGCCGTTGCAAGGTTAAGTCCGAACGCCGTCGGCGTTTCGATTCCTCCGATTGACTGAGCGGGACGGGGCACTACAGATTTCACATCATGTGAATCAGTTACCCAATTTGCATCGGAATAACCTTCTATAATATCAGGGTGTCTAGTGTAATAAAGTTTATAATCTAGAGTACCCTTAAGATATCTAAATACTCTGTCCAATGCAGTCCAATGTGACTGATTTGGGTTACTAGTATATCTACTCAGTCTTCCAATTGCAAATGCAATATCAGGTCTGGTACTATTTGATATGTACATAAGGGATCCTATTATTTGTGAATATTTATGATGTTCTATATATAGGTGATCTTTCATTCTTCTTGAGAACAATATTACTGTCATAAGGAGTAAGGGCAGGGTTTTTGTCAAAATACTCAAACTTTCTTAGTATTTTTTCACTTGAATGTGCTAGGGATGAGTATAGCCTTCTTTGCAGTTGGACACTTGCATTTCTAGGATTAGGTTTGCTTCATCTGGGTCTTTCATATCAAACTGGTTAGATAAATAATTCTTAGTGTTATTTATCAATTCCAGTAAAGATCCTAAAATAAGGATATATCATCAACATACAAGCATAAGATAACACAACTTCCATTTGTATTTTTAAAATACAAACATTTTTCATATTCATTTGGCACAAAATCAAATTTTAAAATGACTTTGTCAAATTTGTTGTGTCATAACTTGGGAGCTTGCTTTAGGCCATAAAGAGATTTTACTAATCTACAATTTTTTTTCTTGACCTTTAGCGATGAAACCTTCAGGTTGCTCCATATAGATCTTTTCTTCTAAATATTCATTTAGAAATGTTGTTTTTACATCCATTTGGTATATCAGCAAGTCATAGATGGAAGCTAAGGCTAGAAGGGTTCTAATAGAAGAAATCCTAGCAACAGGAGAGTAGGTATCAAAATAATCTAATCTTTTTTTATGGGTAAATCATTTGGCTACTAGCCTATCCTTATATTTTTCTATGGTACCATCGGCTCTAAGTTTCTTTTTGAAGATCCACTTACAACCTATGGGTTTACTACCTAAATGTAGGTCTGCTAAAAACCAAGTATTGTTCTCCATAATGGAGTTATACTAATTGTTAATAGCTTCTTTCCAGAAAGGGGCATCAGGAGAGGATATGGCTTCTTCATAAGTTGAGGGATCACCCTCTATCAAAAATATGAAGAATCTTTCTCCTAAATTATTTTCAATCCTTTCTTTTTTACTACTTCTAGGTTCTATGACTTGTTCAGATTGAGAACTAGGTATTTGATCATGAGAACTAGTAGATGGAGTAAGAGAAGATTGGAGGAAGATGGAAGGGTTCTGTCCTTGAAGAAAAATATATTCTCAAAGTAAATTGCATCTCTAGCTTCTATAATTTTGTTATTAGAGATTTCATTTACTTCAGAATGGGTTACAAGAAATCTATTGGCATTGCTATCTAAGGCATATCCTATGAACACAGTATCTACAGTCTTAGGTCCTATCTTCCTCTTTTTGGGTTCAGAAATTCCTACCTTAGCTAGACATCCCCAAACTTTGAGGTAATTAATACTAGGTTCGACCTTTCCATAACTCATATGGGGTCTTATCATTAGTCTTACTGGGTATCCTATTAAGAATATAACAGGCTGACAATAAGGCTTCTCCCCAAAGATTATCAGGAACACCTTAGCTGAGAAGCATGGCTCTAACAGAGTGTGATTCTTCCTTTCAGCAACTCCGTTGGACTATGGTGAATAAGGAGCAGTTACCTCATGAATAATTTTATGTTCTTCACAGAAGTTAGTCATATCATTTGAGGTATACTCTCCACCACGATCTGATCTAAGGATCTTAATCTTTCTATCTAGCTGGTTCTCAGCTTCGGACTTATAGACCTTGAATCTGTCTAGAACTTCATCTTTGGTCTTAAGGAGGTAGGTGTAACAATACTTTGAATGGTCATCTACAAAAGTAACAAAGTATTTTCTACCGTCTCGGGTCAAAATCCTATTAGAATCACAAACATCACTATGGATAAGTTCTAGGAGATCGGAATCCCTATGGACAGATTTGAAAGGTAATCTAGTGTGTTTAGCTTGAACACAAATCTCACATTTGTGTTCATCATCTATAGGAGTCTTAGGTATAAGATCTAAGTTCATCATCCTTTTAATAGATCCTAAGTTCACATGACCTAATCTATCATGCCAAACATTTGATGATTCAACATTTGCAACAAAAGAAAGATTTGAACTTTTATTCATAGTACTCAAAATAAAGAGTCCATATTTCACAAGTCCTTTCCCCACAAACAAATCATTCTTAGAAAAAACTACTTTATTTATCTTTATTACAATTTTGTATCCTGAGGCTACAAGAAGGAATCCACTAATAAGGTTTCTTCTAACAGACGGCACATGAAGTACATCATGGAGATGTAGAATTTTCTCTGATGTCATCTTCAGATCTATTCTTTCTCTTCCCACAATCTGTGTCGTTGAGCCATCTCCTAGAGTCACGCCTCCTTCACCTGATTCCTGATAGGTTGAAAAACAGGAGCGATCAAATGAAACGTGAACATTAGCTCCAGAATCCAACCACCAATCATCAAAATGGAAAGAAAGATTTACTACAGGTTGATAGCTTACAGATCTGAAGGAATTGGAAGACCCATTCAGAATCATATTATCCTCTGGCTTGCCTTTTCCTTCAAAGGAGGTCTGGATAGGTTCTTTCTTCCTTTGGAAGCAGTTGATGGCTGTATGGTTGGTTCTACAATACACAAAATAAAATCTTCTTTGATCCTGAGTCTGATCAAAGCTTCTAGGTTTCTGAGGTTGATGGTGTTGAGAATTTTGGAAATGAGGGTTGTGGTGATTTGGTTGAAAACTCTGCTTCTTTTTGAAGGAGTTTTTCTTAGGTTTGAGATGATTGTTAGCCTTGGGTTTGCCATGGCTTTCTACAAGGTTTATCATAGCTGTGGCATTAGACTTAGCTTTGGCCTTTGACCTATATTCTTCTTCTGTTCTAAGTCTCTTTAGAGCTTGAGGGTATGTAATAGATCTTTGTAGATGAAGGAGATCCTTTGCCACATTAGACCAGGAAGGAAGGAGTTTGTCTATCAAGCATCATATTTTGTGCTCAGTAGAAAAGAAGGTTCCTTGGCTTGAACATGCCTAAGATGTTTTTGGAATTCATGAATTTGGTCATTGATAAATTTGTTATCTACCATGACATATCGATTGAATGTGGAGGAATTGAATCTATCAATTCTAGCATCATCACAACCATATTCATCTTCCAAAGCATTCCAGAGTTCTTTAACGCTTTTATATTAAAAAAATATGGCGTAGAGTGACTCAGACATAACGCTTAAGATTCTGTGGAAACAATGGTAGTCTATTTCCTTAGGGATCTTATGTTTGGTAGATGAAGAGGACTTGGATACCTCTACGTCAGACTCAGTCTTGTCAGAATCATTTGTGATGGGTGTGGACCCATCAATGGCAGAAATCAAGTCTAAAGTGGTAAGCCAAAATTTTATCTGGCTCTGCCACCTCTTGAAGTAGGTGCCATTGAACTTAGCGGGTTTTGCAGAGTAGGTCTCTTCCTTGGCATACATGTTTCTAAAGTTTGTAAAAATAGTATTTACTCAGTAAGATGGCTTTAAGCTAAAATTAACAATTAAAATGATTTTAGTAATCTACCTTCAAAAGTTTTGTTTTTCAAGTTTTGATAAGGTTGAGCTAGCTGTAGGGGCTGGATCCCAGCAAGCGGTGATTCATTAGGAACACTTAAGTACCGGTTGCTTAGACGAATTATGCCTTTTTGACAAAAGGACCATTTCGACTTGTTCCCAAACAAATCTATACTTTAGAACTTTAAAATTAAAAAAAAATTACTAAATCAATTAATTATTTGATTTAACCTAGATTGAAATATTGAGTAAGGAAAATGTTAATTGATAATAGATGCTAACACAAAACTGTGTATTTAAGGTATCAATTTATAAACAGTCTTATGAGGACAGAAGGTTGTCTTGAGCAAATTTTTTAAGCAAACAAAGATTCCTTTTACAATGTCTAACAAGGAGCAATATGTATTAGCAATTATCCAAAGAATGCTTAAAGGCAAATTGAGATTGAAATGTAATAAATTGTGATATTGGAAATAATTAGCAAGACAAAAAAAAATTTTAAGAAACAGAAAATTTATAAAGGCAATACTGTGTTCAATGAATCCAATTAAGATGCTGATTTGTTATATTTATTTTGTTCGATGAAACTTTATAAAGGCAATACTAGCAATTATCCAACAGAAGCAATTATCCAACGAAGTACAATGAATCCAATTTTGTTCACAAATATTGTTAACAGCCATGAGGTACAATGGGCAATACTGTGTAAACGAACCAGTGGCAAATATATGAAAGTCGAACGCAGCAAGAAAATATTGTTGTAACAAGAAGGAAAGTATTTTTAGAAAATCAGCTAACTCTTAGACTGTTGTAGAATTTTTCAATATTCTTCACATAAAATCTGCAAGAAAATATTTGGTTTGTTTGCACTTTTTTTTTTAATATGTATATTAACTAAATATATCTAAATTTATTAGTATAAATCTATAGTATATACACATATATATTTAGTATATATCTATCGTATATATATAGTATATACCAATATATATATATATATATATATATATATATATATATATAATTTTTTTCTATATATATATATACTATACACACACATGTATATAAACTAAAATTTTCTTATTCGGTTTTCGGTTTTGGACCGAAACCGAAATCCAAAACCGAAACCGAATAAGAAAAATTAGTATTTTCAAAACCGAAACCGAACAGAATTTTTTTAAAACCGAATCTAATCTCTTATTCGGTTCGGTTCGGTTCGGTTCGGTTCGATTTTCGGTCCAAAACCGAATAATGCTCACCCCTACTTGTATGTGTGTAGCTCACAACACACACAGTGCTAACAGCCGGTACAACACAACAAATTGTGCAGTTCGAACACCATGCCCTCTAGTTTCATTCCGATAAAGTAAGTTCAATTTCTTATTGGCACACAAATCGGTCCAAATAGTCTGCGTCCCTGTCTCCTTGATCTAACTGGAAACAAATCTGATGTGTCAGGTAATTATGTACCAATTATGTCACTTTTCTATAAATGCAGCACTTGTCTTTTCTAACGTAGATTTTTAAATAAAAAATATATTAATATTCTAAGTAGCTACGGTTGGTTTCCTTAATTATTTAGTTTATAAATAAAAAATATATAAATTAGTATTTTAAATATAATTTTTGATATTCATAATTATTTAGTTTTTAAAACCCAAAAAATATTATTATTTTAAATAAAAATTTTGTAATTCATAATTATTTAATTTTTCAAATAAAAGGTATATTATTATTTTAAATAGAAGGGTATTAGGAGTTGAAAAACAAGCTATCACATTTAGGCCTTGTTTGGTTTGTGGAATCACAATATTGCAAAAAGAAAATAATTTTTTTTTGTTTGGATGTCAAAGAAAATAAAAAAAGAAAGAAAAATAAGAAGAAAATGGTTCCACGTACATCCTAAGAATTTACTTTCCCAATCCAAAGATACACTTTTTCTCCCAATTTTACTATACTTTCCCAAAAAAAAAAGAAAAAAAGGAGAGACATTACAATAGAAAAAGATGATAAAAAAATGGAAAAATTTGAGTGGCACCCCACTTTTTTTACGCTTATTTAAGGTGCACCCCACAAGTTTACATGAATGTATGACACCCTCCACTTTAGACGGTTTCTGTCTAAAACGAACGGTCAACCCCGTTGACCAATTTTTTTTGACGAAAATACCCCCTATCTGTTTCCTTCTTCCCCGCGTCAACTATTCGTCTCCCCCTCCCCTCCGCCGTGCTCGGCCCACCCAAGACGTCGCCGCACTCCCCCCTCCCCGACCTCGCCGCACCGCCCCCCCCCCCCCCGGCCATCACCACCACCACCATCACCATCATCACCACCACCACCACCATCCACCATCATCCCCGCCCCCCCCCCCCCTCCCGCTCCGCCCCCTAGCCCTAGCCGTCGCCGCGCGCAGCTGCCCTAGCCGCCGCTGACGCACGCTGCCGTCGCTGACGCGAGCTGCCGCGCACTACTACTGCTGCTGCTGCGGCGACTGCGGCGGTGACGGTGGGGGCTAGGGGGCGGAGCGGGAGGGGGGCGGGGCGGAGCGGGAGGGGGGGGGGGGGGGGCGGTGATGATGGTCGATGGTCGTGGTGACGATGATGATGGTGATGATGTTGGTGATGGTGGTGGTGGTGATGGCCGGGGGGGAGTGGGGGTGCGGCGAGGTCGGGGAGGGGGGGGGGGAGTGCGGCGTCGGAGGGGGGCCGAGCACGGCGGGGTCAAAAAAAAAAAAATGATCGTTCGTTTTAGACGAAAACCGTCCAAAGTGGGGGTATCATACATTCATGTAAACTTGTGGGATGCACCTTAAATAAGCATTAAAAAAGTAGGGTGCCACTCAAATTTTTCCTAAAAAAATTGATTTAATTTTCTTTCATTTTTTGCGAACCAAACTAGAGTTTGTAGGAGACTAATAGAATTGACACAATATCACTTGGAAGAGCGGATCACGCCAGATCTAACTACCCGATCCACAACAAATAGCACGTGATTCAACATTAAAAAAACCAAAATTCTTACACCCATTCCCTCACCCTACTATTGGCCCCAAATGGTCTCAGTGGACCCCACCTAGACTAACCCTAGCCAGCTGGTAGTCGGAAACTTCATAGGGAGTGCACCACTGCACCTCCCATTTCGATTCGAAGAGCCTGGGTCCTAGAAAAAGCTCCTTTTTCTCTGCTCATCCCTTTTCGCGAAATCGTCTCCTCTGTCCCTTCTCAATTCATCAATGGCGATGTTCTGCGCGTCGCGGCGCCTCGCCGGCCGGTCCGTCGGTTCTCCGGCGTTGCTGGCGGCGGCGCTCCGGTTCTCCCTGGCCCGGCCGATCTCGACCGGGTTCAGGGAGGAGAGGGACACCTTCGGCCCCATCAACGTCCCTTCGGATAAGTTCGTACAGTTGTTCCTCCATCGATCTCTTCGAGATCAATATATACATGTATTTTGTTTTTATTTGATTTGTATTTTTTTGGTTATAAAGGTTATGGGGAGCCCAGACGCAGAGATCTCTGCAGAACTTCGACATAGGCGGCGAGCGCGAGCAGATGCCGGAGCCGATCATCCGCGCTTTCGGCGTGCTGAAGAAGTGCGCCGCCAAGGTATTTACTGCCGGATTTGAGTTTTTTGCGATATGGACACAGGGACACGGCATCGCCTTTCCGCATGCCCTGTTGTATTTTGGAATATTAGTAAGAGTTAATTACCCAAATGGTGCCTGAAGAACGTAGTGGTTGCCGTTTTGGTGATAGGACTTTTTATTTTTTTGGTTAATTTGGTACTAAGTTTTACATTTTAGTTTAAAGAGCACATGAACTAGATTCTGTTGGTATTTTTGGATGAAAATCGATAAAATGGACATTTGATGGTCACATGCCTTATTTTTTATAGTTATTTTGTCATGTTTTGTTTTTTCGACTAAGAATATTGGTGTTCGAAGAAATTCTACATAAACAAATAGCTTTTGTCGAGTACAAAAATGACGGCTCTACAATCATTTATAGCCGACGTATCAGCTGATTAACCCTAAAAATAAGGTACGTGACCATCACATGTCCATTTTTAACGATTTACTTCCAAAATACCATCATAACCTACTTCAGGCACTCTTTAAACCAAAATATAAAGCTCAAGTACCAAATTAACCAAAAAAAAAGTCCGATCACCAAAATGGCGACCATGACATTCCTCAGGCACCATTTGAACAATTAACTCTATTAGTAATGTTCTGGATATATATTTTGTTGTAGTTTTATACTATTTTGGGGAAAGTGTTCAACAATGTCTCGGACTGTGATTACTTAGTTAGAATATAATGCAGACTATTAAATTTATTTATGATGGACTTCTCGTATTAGCTTTTACTTCCTGCCATATGCTTGATAATATGACTTCTATTTTCAATTTATTATTTATACTCAAAACTGCTTGTCCGCCACTAAATTTAGTTATTCCAAGTTAAAATCGATATCAAACAAGGTACATATGGCTCTGACAAGTATACAACATGGTGACACGACACCCATTTTAGCATGCTATAGTGTATTTTGGAGTGTCCCAATGTGTCTTGTACGTGTCCAGTACGTGCCCAACACCACAGAATGCACACCTTTGGAGTATCCACGCTTCCTACTTTCCCAGTCAATAATTGAATTGCATACTTCTCTCAGCAGCACTAATTATGCTAGTTTAGAATGTCAAAGTTGGTGTATTTGACAATTTGTTGCTTTTCTTTGGGTGTTGTATTGTATTATTCAACTAGGAACCACAGGTGCCCCAACAATTGGTGCCATGTCACATCGTGTCAGATATGTATTGAGCACCAAACACTGGGCACAACACAAAAACTCCAAAACACACTAGGACATGCAAAAATATTTGATGTGTAGGACATGCAAACATACGTGTGATATGTACGTATCATGCGTATTCGTGTCTGTGCAACATAGAGTTTCGACAATTGGTTGCAACTTGCAAGTACCAGACATCTCTGGATGGGAAGCAAGTGGTCTTAAATTCTCTGTTGCTCCACAGCTGCACATGAAACCTGTTCTGATTGTGTACGAGCTTGCCAAGTTACTAAACTTTTCTTGCATGAAATTTGTTAAATCCTGTTAGTATTTCCTTGCAGACTATAAAACATGTTCAATGATTTGTTTAGTTTATTCTCCATCTAATGAATCCTGAGCGTGAGAATCTTCTTGTATTCTTACACCCTTTTTACATTAGTACGTGGCTTCTAATCTTGTCAAACTTCCCGCTACAACTTTGGTTTAGTATGTCATGTGAATTTTGTTTGTGCAGGTAAACATGGAGTATGGTCTTGATCCAACTATTGGAAAGGCAATAATGCAGGCTGCTGAAGAGGTTTCCGAAGGGAAGTTAAATGATCATTTCCCCCTGGTCATATGGCAAACTGGAAGTGGAACACAAAGCAACATGAATGCCAATGAGGTATGGATGAGGTGTTCCACATATTTTACGTACCTATTGGTGAAATAATCAAAGTTTTCTGTTGATTGCTTTATTTGTTTATTTGTCTAGCTTTATTGTGTAGAATTTAGAAATGGTTTAACTTCACTTTAACCTGTGCTGAGGACCTTAAATTGAGTACATGGATCTGATTTCCACATGTTAGCAGGTAGGTATTGTTCAGGTTGCCAGTAATAATCTTGCATTTGGGATCTAAAGTTCACAATCATTTATTAAACAGTTTTCTGTTTCACTGCTTTGGTCGGCATAAGGTGTAATTTAAGGTTCTCAACGGATGTGGACCATACCTTGCCATCCTTTATTGACAACAGCCACCATATGGATCAACCAGGCAGAAAACCTTCTAAGTTCCACCCTTTTCTTCTATCATCTAGCTATATACTTGCTTTTTCTGTGGAAGAAACTAGTCTAAGATGCGTAAGTTGTGGAATATGATCAATTAACTCTACATCTCCTTGGGTTGTTTCTTAGACCATCACCTGGTCCTTACATTCTTTTCCTAAACAGTTCTTTCAGGAACCCCACCCCTTAGCTTATTTGTATTTTGTTAGTTTTGCTTCCAGCTATAATGGTTAAGAATCCTATAATTCTGTGGACTCATCTTCTTCTTAATACTTGAAGTATCAATCGATACTTTATCCATGGTTTCCGGTACCAGTTAAAGTTGATGAAGTTGATACTAGAACGGTTGAAACTTTTGAAACCGACCAATTCAAAACTCCAATACTCATAGTAAGTGTCCCAAACCGATATTAGTTTTTGGACCTTACTTAGAATACACAAAGCTTATAGATAGTGTATTCTTGTTTTATGAAAAACTGACCTTATGAAGATCCTCAAGGAAGGAATCTCTCTTAATTAGGAACACGTCTTTTTCGCCAGCGGGGAAACATGTATAATTTGGTAATTGCTAATTGGAATATTCCTTCAACTTACACACATCGCTTCAACCTCATATTATTCACATCATTCACATCATTCACCCACTTCCCAAGTGAGCAGGTATTCTTATTTTGCAACATACTTTATTAAGATATACGCAAAGCATTCCAGTTTACCTTTTTTATTTAAAATATTCTGGATAGATTACAACTCGTTGATGGTTCTATACATCTGCACATGTATTCTAGATGTTCTAGTTTACCTTCTTTTTTGCTTTATTCTGTTAAAAAAATAAGTAGTTTTTTTTGCTTCTTTACGTAATTTAAAATTATAAGAAATGATAACGTATTACTTGATGTGTAGACAAAAGGTTAATAGTAATTAAATTCACACATGAAACAGTTAATGGTGTGGTTGACTTTGGTAGTTAGCTTACTTGGTAAGAAAATGTCTCAGTTTCTTCTTATTTTGTGTGTTTAACATGCCTTGTTAAGTACATCAGGCTGAAATCATGTTCTCATACTGCTGATGCTGAGAAAGCTAGGCATGTGTACATGAATAAGATAATTAAGAAAACTTCTACTTTGGGTTTGTAGTGGCCTCTCGTAGTTATTATCCAAGTCTTCATTCCATATCACATTTCAGGACAGACTGCTGGGGTTACTATCTTGCACGATTCCCAGTTTTGCATGATTCCTGCTTTAACTTGTAACTTTAGGAGTCTTTCTAGGTGTCCGAGTTTTGGTTAGAATGCTATCTGGCTCAGTCCATTCCTAACTTCTAAGTGCATCTATGGCTCTTTGTTCAACCATTTTCTGTGTGTGAGAGTCTGATGTCACAAGCACAAAAATGTATGACTCATGTCATTGTCTTAAGTTTTACATAATCAAGTTGTGGATCTCCGGGTTTCCATCTTGATGAAGCTGATAAAGTATCTCTGTCCTGTAATTAGCAAAAGGTGGGCTTGCACATAAATCTGTTTGTCTTTAGCTGTGAAGTTATACACCACAGTGATACTGTTAACTGTTGATATTAAATGGAGGTGTCTGCAGATTTTTATATTCTTATTTCGTAATGTCCTGTATATATAAATCACTGACCTGCTTCTCTTATCAACAGGTTATTGCGAATAGGGCAGCTGAGATACTTGGTCACAAACGAGGAGGGAAGTTTGTACACCCTAATGACCATGTCAACCGAGCACAGTCTTCAAATGATACATTTCCAACAGTAAGTTTTATTTACCGCACCTTTGTTAGGTGATATCTTGTGACAGTTGCGAAAATAAAATGTGCCTTCTCTGTTTGATATAAATATGTTACGTGCGACTTAATTTGCTCCTTGTGCAATGCAATCAGATAGAGACAACTATTGGGATGATGTAACTTGTGCCCTTTCTTTTGTTCATATTCTTTAGTGCTGTGTAACCATAAGAAAAAAAATTACTCCAAAGTTTTTGGGCCTTGCGTGTAAATTGTGCTTCTTTATATTATGACAGAGCTACAATTTTTTAATTGGTACCCGTATCTTCTATATATACTTAGAATTCATTATGCATCATTAATTCATCTATAATGTAGAACTATTTACTTGACTGTTGTATCACAGCTATCTTATGCGGATACTCCTCCAGGGGGGATTGTGTCCGTATTCAATCTGTACCTGATACGTATCCGACATGACGCTTCCACGACACTCGTGTCGTATCTAGTTTGCCCATGTCTAGGCTCTAAGGAGAGCTAAAAGGTTGTTGAAACTGATTTTGTATATCCCTGGTCATGGCAAAGCTATTTGAGATGTGAGAAAGTAACATTGCTTTGTATCAAATCATTTCTAAAACTTTTTTAAACCTAGTTATTATGCAAAACATTTGTAAGTACATACATTATGACGATCTAATGTATAAAAATGTACTTAAATATGTTTCCATGTGTATAATAACCATGGTTCAGTATCATTATTGGACCCTTCTTGATTGGCAGTTTTGGGATGGTTGGGGCAGGGAAAGGGGTGGGGGGGGGGGGATCAGAGGGTTTTAGTGTTTTTGAGTTGGTTAGTTTCAGCAGTTCCGATACCACTTTTGGTATCAGCTGACACCGTATGTTTAACAATCGTAGCCATTTTGTACCTGTATCCTAAATTTTCTAAAAATGCAGATATGTATCGTGTCCGTATCCAAATCTGTCTGTGTCTATGCAACCTAGGGTTGTAGTATAGTACCACTTAATGAGATACTGACCTCCAAGACTGTTGTAATAGACTTTCTCCTGCACCAATTCTCGTCTACCATATATGGCTGTTTACATGGGACTAGTGGATTCTATCAAAGCATTATACTGAAACATATTGACCATCATGACTATGTTTTAACTTCATACTTGTATTTGATTTGGTGGGTCATCTCAGGTTATGCACATTGCCGCTGCTGTAGAAATTAACTCAAAGTTCATACCAAGCTTGCAACAGTTGCACAGTTCTCTGTATTCAAAGGTAGTTCTCTCTTTCTCTGCATATATAATGATAAAATAATTTTCTTGTGTACAATATTTTACCTTTAGCAGTAGTTGCCAGTTCCTGAAAAAGAAACCATTTGGTTCTGGAGAGAAGTACTATTTCTAGAGAGAAATAATCCTAAGGAACTCTGCCCTAGTTAGTTATAAGTTAAGGTGCACATCATCTATCATTCTATATACAAATGCTAGTGTACTGTACTTTGAAGACCTTTTTAAATTATTTCTTTCACAAAATTACCAATCATGCATAGCTGAATGATCAATATATACATGCTGATTCAATAGTTGGAAAGGTTATTATTCTTTTCAAATTCAATCATTTTCTTTGTGTTAGTTGGGTCAAAGAGATCCATATCTAACTGCAATCATCCATGCTTCACCATAAATCTCCCTCAAATTTTTTTCCCAGTAACACTAATATTTTGTTGTTGTTATTGTTTGTTATGCTTATATTGTTCCAATTAGCCCTTTCACTACAAACTTGGTGCATGTACAAATGAGAGCTTTACTCTTGCATTATCAAATTTTTCTAACATATACAACTACGAAGATATCTCCCTTTCATGCAACCACATTAAATGTTATCCTGCATTTTGTTCTTTATCTGCACAGTTGCTATCTTCCTAACACAATTAAACCTGAGAAAGGAATCATATTTTAAAAGCATGAAGTTGATCAATTATCATGTTTCAATACTGTTAGTTGCTGCTAAGGGCACATGATTTTTCACAACAAAAGTGTTACCATGTAGCATTTTTTTACATTTAAAGTTCTCCCCCTATATATATTTCTCTTCTTCTATTTCAGTCTGTTGAGTTCAAAGATATTATCAAGATTGGGCGCACACATACTCAGGATGCAACTCCATTGACTCTTGGGCAAGAGTTCAGTGGGTATACTACACAGGTAGAGATGTTCCGTGGACTCTATGATGTATTTTAAATAATGTTCGTAAGTTGAACCTTGCCTTTTGATGTTTACATTTTCAATAATACTAAGTTTACTACCAAACCTTTACAACCTTCTTACAACCTACTTTACCCCCTGCTAACATCGTCCCACCCGGCCCCACCTCTCCCCTCTCCCCTCCAATGGAGGCCGGCCACGTGGCAAGTTGTAAAAGGGTTGTTACCCCTTGGTTGTAGTCATAGCATTACTCTTACATTTTGCTTGCTATAGGTTAAATATGGGATTGCTAGAGTGATGGACACTCTACCTCGCATGTATCAGGTCAGCCACTTGTTTATTATTTATGCTAAGTTTTTTTCCTTTTAGGTTATTCATATCAACTATTTTCAATGAGCAGCTTGCACAAGGTGGAACTGCAGTAGGAACTGGATTGAACTCAAAGAAAGGGTGAGTCTAATACTTGTCACTTGGGGCTCTTGTACATGCATAAGTATTGCGACCCCTCTTCATTAGGTGCATGTCACACAAGATCTAGTTTTTATTGCTATCTTGTTCATACATGACTAGTTCATTTCCTTACTGTGTGTATGGTTCTTGCTATACCTTATGTAGTGCCAAACCAAACGTTATTTCTTGCTCTCTTTCATGTCGTCTCAAACAATGCAGCTAAATCTGGATCATTTATAAATATTAAATACCAATAAACATAACATTGCTCATCTTTAGAAAAGAAAGGTGTGGCGTTTCATCTAAGAACTCCAAAATTTGCAATGAGTCTTTAATATGACTATTTTTGCAACTTGTTTTGAAAAGCACCTATTCAGTGAGGTTTGTTATTGTTATTGTTTACATATAAATAACTTGATAGATCTATATTTTTCTACTTTATTTTTTGTGAGTTTGCAGTTCGAATCTGATGTCTAACAAAATTGTCTTGTTGACAGTAATGGATAAATAGGAATCAGGTGGATAATTCATTACTATTAGGATGTCGTAGTATGGTATGTTTGGTATTGTAAGGCTGGAAAGTTTTTCTTGGATATAATTTTCTATTTTTGTGTGCATGAAGCACTAGATTCTAGCCATTTGCGATCATCTTTGGTTGTTTACGAAGTTTGGTAATCTGGTATGGTGCTTCTACTTTTTTTAGGTTGATACATGGTTATATTGCTCTGCCTTGTCTTGCCGAAAATGCCACACCCCCTTGTCTCCACATGAAATGGGGTGCAAACATGCTAGTGGAGAGTGTGAATGGAAAGGTTGCATTATATAGTTAGTAAAGTGGCAGGCTGTAGTGCCTAGGCGGTAGGCGGACTCTCTCCGCCTCGCACCCACCTACCGCTGTTTAGAACCTTGGTTACAGAGTATCGATATGATTCTTTACTGATATAAATTGTAACCATTACCATTTGTTGAAGTTGTATATCTATAAATTGACAAATTCATCCATATTAATATTATTCCATTTAAAAACTAAAGAGAAACAACATGTAATATATAAAATGATGTTTAAATGTATCAAGTATTTTTATTTCTTTTTGAAAGATTTCTTATCATTTTTGTCTTTCTAAAACGAATAACCCGATAGTCCAATCTGAAACCTGCTGATAACGATCTCATAAGAAGGGGTAGAAACCGATCCCGATACTGTTATTTTGGACCTTTCATTTAACCTCGCCTAATTTTATGTTTGCATGCCAATTACAGATTTGATGTGAAAATTGCTGCTGCGGTAGCGGAGGAAACCAGTTTACCATTTGTAACTGCGGAAAACAAATTTGAAGCACTAGTGAGTACTCTTACACTTATTTTTATTCTGGTGTTCGCTAGCAAGACGTGTGGATTGGACTTGTTCTTGGAATCTTCTCCTGGATCACATAAGCTTGAATACTATATATCTGCTTATTTGATCAATATACTGCATTTTTTATATAGCCTGAGGCTGCTAGGTTATATGTCTCATTTAGCAGCTCATATAGATGGTTGACTAAGCTTTTGCTGGTTTGTGTGCTTGCTGTCCTTCAGTTTTTGAAATTACAAGGTTGAGAGTTTGAAAGCAGGGTCTTCAAGTTTAAATTTGAATGTGCTAAGTAGGTAAAAAGGGATCTCATGTACTAGGTTTCTATAACGTATTTTTGTTGAGACTAAGGTTTCTGTATGTTACATGGTATGTGGAGAAGTTAATTGGGGACTTGACCCTTTTAGGAGCTCACCCCAAAACTGGGACACAGACTTTCATTGTTGTTGGTTCTGTTGCTACTTGCTACCTCACCTTTTATCTTCCATGGAGAAATGTGTCATCAACAACTGATTTTTGCTGGACAGAAATTTTCAGCAAAATATCATGTTACAAATCATATTTAAGATTTTAAGGTCTAATTACATGATTTTGAAAATAATTGGCAGAATAATGAAGAAATTTAAGGGTGTAAGAATGGAGGTGGTGGAGAAGAGGAAGAAAGAATAATAATGACCGTTTCCATAAACTGTTATTTCTCAAGGGCTAGCTGAGTTCATTACACTTCTACGGTTTCTAGAGTCTTAGAAGAAATTTTTTCTTTAGGTCTGATTTATAGGCAGAGGCTTCCCTTAGAAAAGTGGCCACACTTTTTACTTACTATTTTCTTTTGGTGCAACTGTAGATGGGTATCACAAGAAAAATATTTGATAGAAATAACATCACATTTATGTTCACAAGGACCTAATTTATGAACAAAGCAAACACTCACGAAAAAACATAATGCTATTGGAGAAAAGTTTTTGATGCTGAGATTACTTGCCAAGAATGAGAATGTGTAGCCGATTCAATGAGCTTACAAGCAGTAAGAGCGATACTCCATTCCGATAGTGTATAGGAACATGAGTATGAGACTTCTAAGCACATCTGGCAACATTTAGGAATATAGAGTAAAAACATATAAAGGCTAATGCATGTTAACCTCAGGACAGGGCACATTTTTTTCCAGTAAAATATTTTGTTGAGGTGTATACAAACAAGAGCTTCAATGAGTGATCTCGCATGATCAATCAACTAAATACTAAAATATTGATTGAAATTTTTTTCTTTGCATTATCAGTTGCGATTTTTTTTTTCAAGGAGATACATAGCCAGTTTTGGTTTCCAAGTGATGAAATATACTAAAAGTATGAACCAACTTAAAACGGTTCTTCATTAATAAGGAGAATTAAATATAGATAGTTATCCATAAAAATCACACTTAGCACAGGTAAGACGACCCATACAAGGGGTGCCACAGCATCTAAGTGATTTGCCTGAATGTTTTAGATATTGACTACAAGACACAAAGAAAGACATATACTATGCTTCCAAAATAACACAACTCATGATCCAAAATTTTGACTGATTGCAAATTTGGAAACGGACGCTGAAGAACTTGCATACTATGATGACCATCATTGAGATGTAGCCGAGGAGTCCATAACACTATCAAGATAATGCAGTCGAGTACACTTATATATTCTTGGGGTTTAAATTTTGGAAACACGAGTTGGATAGAAGTTATTGAAATATTGAATGTTTGTATAAGTTTTTCTCACAAAATTAATGAAGAATTCAAGAACAAATATAATAGAAGATTATGCAGCTCTTTGGACAAAGGACTAAGCCAACTCTATGGTTGGACTACCTACTAAAGTGACTTTAGAATTGCTTAGTGAAGGTGAATAGAGAACAAACTGAAGGTGAATAGAAAACAAACTACTAGAATTACCTTCCTTGTGACCAAATGCTCCAGAATCAAAACTAACCTAGATTAAAACTGTGGACATCTCTCTTTGATAGAGCTGGATGCTAGAAGATCTATATGTAGATATAAAAAAGAATTGGATAGAAAGCCCTGTCATTATTGTTGTTGTATATATGAGGTGATTCTCACGTGTCAATATCTTCTTTTTGTTTCAGGGACCAACATGTAGCTTCTAAATCAAGTATATGCATGTGTTTATTTTGACATCTTATTCTCTTTTACCAGGCAGCTCATGATGCTTTTGTTGAGACAAGTGGAGCCTTAAACACAGTTTCTGCTTCTCTAATGAAGATAGCAAATGACATACGACTCCTTGGAAGGTATATATTCTGGAGTTTCTGCAGTTCTATTAGTTTTGGATACTTCACACACCAGGCCCGCTCATACACAACTGGTTAAAATTTTTACAATTCTTCTCTCCTTCTTAGTGGTCCTCGTTGTGGACTAGGCGAGCTTATACTTCCAGAAAACGAGCCTGGCAGCAGTATCATGCCTGTAAGTACTTCTCCTAAAAATACTATAATATTGACATGGAAGGTTTTGTATATAGAAATTAGATGTGGGAATATTTCTGTTAGGGATCTTTGTGCGGTTGTAGGGTGGGGGTGGGGGTGGGGGTGGGAGTTGTTGTATGAGCCATAACCCCGTGTCAAAAGTTGCTTCAAAGAAGTATTGGGAACCATATCACTTAAAGAAAAAGCATTCTTAAAATCAGTGTTCTAAAAATCGGCCGCTGAACCGAAAATCCCTTGTTCGATACCCTTGTGCGCTGTTCGGACCTATTCGGCGCCTAGGCGGGCCTCTCCGGGCCTGTGCGTCCATGTGCGACTGTCCAAATTTTCAGATTTTTTGGATTTTTTTTTTATGCTTAGTTGTATTGTGGATATGTTGTTTGGATTTAAGATTGGATTTAGATTTAGAACATTCAAATTTGTAATATGGATTTCAAATTTTAAAAAAATTATGAATTGTATTATGGATTTAGAACATGTTTTGGATTTTAAATTTCAAATTGTATTATGGATTTCAAATTTTATAAATAAATTCAGTTCGTCGCCTAGGCGCTAGGTGGCCCTCTACCGTACCGAATCCGCCTAACAAATTTTAGAACACATTAAACATGTGGCCCTCCTTTTGCCACGTGGCTATGGCTAATAGCCTCATATTAGTAAATGAGCACGCACACACACACACACACACACACACACACACACACACACATATATATATATATATATATATTACTATTATTATTATTATTATTATAACTCACATTTTTTTGGTTTTCAGGGAAAGGTTAATCCAACACAATGTGAGGCCCTCACTATGGTTTGTGCTCAGGTAGTTTGGTCTCTGTGCTCCTTTATATGTTACAATAGTTCTCCAAATCGGTCAAGTTTTTCAGAGTGTAAAATAACCTGTCAATTGTCTAGGCGTTTAAGTTCATTGGCCAGGGCCATATGGTTGGAGCCTAGTCCCTGCACCTGGCTGTCATATGTATGATGATGGTGGACAATAACAAATAGGCATTAGTGGACATGGATGATTATTTATCTATAATTTTTCATTATTTAGCTTTGATCTTTATTGAAGCTTTACATCAAATAGTGGAATCATTAAATCTAGTCCACTGTCATGAATTGGTGGGATCAACTGGTTGTACCTTCTTAAGTAAAGATTTCCTCCAAAAACGATGCAAGTCACTTCTGCACTTCTTGGTTTCTAAGTATTCAGATGAGATTCGAGTTCAAGGTGCCTCAAAATTTTAGAAATATTTCATCAGAAAAGGATACTTGTCATTTCCCCAAAAAAATAAAAGAAAATGGGAGCTGTTGGTTTGATAATCTAAAAATCTGTATGCTCTGGTAGTTCCCTGCTTATGATCAGATGTTCTATTTCTCTACCTGGCATGTTTAGTAAAATGTTTTTTGTATATTGCAGGTGATGGGTAATCATGTCGCCATTACAGTGGGTGGATCAAATGGTCATTTTGAACTTAATGTTTACAAGCCACTGATTGCTAGTGCTCTTCTACGAGTATGATATTCTTACCGTATGATTTGTAGGATTTTGCTCTCAAGTAAACCAATTTTCTGCAATGGCGTATCACTGAGTAGTAATTTTAGTTGGAACACAATATAGTAACCATTTCATGGATTCAATATAATGCTTGGCCATTCTGATGCCGGGCTATCAAAATTAGCCAGTTCCCTTTGTCAAATGGTCCCATGATGCTCATACATTTAAAATGAGATGCTCATACATTTAAAATGACAACACTGACAATAACAACAGTAGTAACAGCAAGTCTTTTTTACTCTAGATGTTTAGGGCTGGCTACATTAATCCTTTTCTTTTGTTCAGTTACATTAAGGGGTTGCTTGGATGGCTGCAAGTGGGGTGTGAAAGTGGGCAGATTTTGAGTCACTTTCACACTTACAATGTTTGGTTACATATGAAAGAGGGGACAAGAACTTGGAACCATCATTACTTTCTAGTTCTTGTCCCCACTTGTCTTATATGAAAAATAGGCCTCTCCATTTTCACCCATTTTGGAGTGGAAGTATACGGAAGTGACACTTTTTTACTGAATTAATAGTAGTTAAATAATTAGTAGTAATTTCAAATAAAATAATCAGTACATACTAATTATTATTAAATAACTAGTACTAATTTAATATTAGTCAAATAATTAGTATTAACTTTTTAACTAATTAAAAAATTAATACTAATATTAAATAAAATAAATTAGTACTTGTACTAATCAGATTTTTATTTAGTATTAAATACAAAAATAATACTAATATTAAATATAATAATCATATATTTAATATTAATTATTTAACTAAATACTACTAATTCTTATTAAATAATTAGTACTAATTTATTTTATTCAATATTAGTACTAATAACTAGTATTAATTTTTTTTAGCTAATATTAAATAGTTAAAACAATTAACAATAATGCACACTAGTAATCAGTGTTCTAAAAATCGGCCTAGGCGTCCGCCTAGGCGCTAGGCGCCCGCCCACCGCACCGAAAACCCCCTAGGCGGTGGGCTAGGCGGACCCTAGGCGCTCCTAGGCGGGCCTAGGCGCCCCTAGGCGGCGGGATTTTTGATTTTTTTTGATTTTTTTTTTTTTTTTGTTTATTCTTAGTTGCATTTTGGATATTTGTTTGGGTTTTAAGGTAGTATTTGGATTTTAGAACATTGAAATTTCAAATTTCAAAATTTCAAAAATTTCAAAAAAAAAAAAATTCTAGGCGGCCGCCTAGGCGGGCTAGGCGCTAGGCGGACCTCCGCCGCACCGAGTCCGCCTAGCGCTTTTTAGAACATTGCTAGTAATATTATTTAATACATTATAACTACTTAATTTTTTGGCAATATTAATTATTAATACTTAAATAAAAGTTTAAATAATTATTATTAATAAATCATTACGAATTTGAGTATATAACTAATAGTTTTTGTCATTATTATGAAGCACTTTTTCAGTTTTCTACCTTATATTTAACATTTAAACAAGGAAGTGTGAATTTGTCCACTTCCAAAGACAATATAATGTATCCAAACATTGAAAGTCAGTTTCGGCAGACAAAAACTAGCGTGAAACTAAAAAACATATACATTTCACTTTCAGCAGCCAAGAAATCACTTTTACACTTCCTGTGAATTACACCTATCCAAACAACCCTCAAGTGATTTCATTTCTCTTTTCAGTCTTTGAGACTACTCGGGGATGCGTCTCTTTCTTTTGAGAAGAACTGCGTGAGGGGTATTCAAGCAAATCGTGAAAGAATTTCAAAATTGCTGCATGAGGTTAGCTGTGATACCGTAGAATTTCATGTCATCCTATCCCATGTGTGGTAATTTTAAACTAACATATCATTTCTTGTGTTATTCAATATGAATCAGTCCCTGATGCTTGTTACATCGTTGAACCCGGTAAGTTATTCTGTGTAAATTCTTCATTTTATGGCTATCAATATGATTGTTGTTTTAGATAAAATTGTGACATGTTCATGACATAAATGAAACAGAAAATCGGTTATGACAAGGCTGCTGCTGTTGCTAAGCTGGCGCACAAAGAAGGGACAACTCTGAAGGTAAACAGTTCTTGGATATTGTAATAGAGCTATTTGTTTTGGCATTCTCGGCACCTTTCCACCCTATACATAAAAAGAGGTGTAGCTGCATAATAAACGAGTTTATACACTTTTGAAGACTTATATTCCTGTTTGAAACTTATGGTCACTTCACACCTGGATCATAGTTTTTTCACGTTTGGCTTATACAACAGTTTGATGTCCGTATAATTTTGGAAGGCTAAAGCTTGTCCACAATTGTCATAAAGATGTTAGCATGGGAGGGTACATAGCTTATAGACCAAGCTGGATTATATAAGCATCAATCAGTTTTCTGTTGTGAACTAAGGTGATTATGCTTTTAGTTCGGAAGTCTCTGATGAGCGTTTGTACTGCTCACAGTCGTAAAGATTAAGCATAGGAAGACACAACACAATCAAACTTAAACCAAGATATTCGTATGAGACCTGGGCTGGGTCTTAAAGTTTGAATGAAGCCGATGGCGACATTCATCGTGTAGGTTGTTCTTTGTGGAACTTAAGCTGATCATACTTGGGTTCAAGGCTTTGATGAGCATCAACAGTAGAACTAAAGAGTTATCTGAGAAGTCTTCAACAAGGACTCTATGATACCATTTAATATAAGGACAAAATTTACCTATGTTGGACAAGATTTGCAGTTTGCGCCTCTTCACATGAGGCTCCAGTCCCTCTAGCCTTGTGACATGTTGTATTGAAGCTATTTAAAGGTTCCAAGTTAGTAAACAGTAATTTTGTTAACAAAACGTAGCAATATTAAAGCTATCTGGTAAATTTTTTGCAGGAATCTGCGTTAAAACTTGGCGTCCTGACTGCTCAAGAATTTGACGAACTTGTAGTACCAGAAAAAATGATTGGCCCCTCTGATTGAATTTTTGATTAAACCAGCATATCCACTGCATAGAAAAAATAATGTTGAAGTGGTAAATGATTTTTACTTCACACATTCATCTGGCCTTGCACTTTGCTGCAATGAGATGGTGCTATAAGGTTAATAAGGCATCGATTTTGGCTAGTATTTGGTAAGCATTTGAGTTTTTCTTTTTTACAGAACAATTTTCTTTCTCTTTTTGGCTAAGAGGAGCTACTACTTATTGATGGTTTTGTTAATAAGAGAAATTTTCTGTAACTGAGATTTATACATGTTAAAGTTTTTGTTATTAGCAAAGAATTGTCTAGTATATGTACACATTGTTCTGGCAACTTCATTCCGATCTACTGTCTTGTTGCTTGGCATTGTGCACTGTGAAGGTGAGCATGTGGGCAATTTTGTTTCTTGAAATTGCTGAGATACCCAAATTCGGGGTTGGTTTTTATTAAAAATTCATCCGCATGGTGGGTTTTATGAAATGTCCAGAATTATATATTTTTACATTAAATATTCCAATATTTCCTTTAGATGTTCTGTGTTTACAAAATTGTCATTTTGATAATACCATAACTACCCTTTTGCACAAACTCATATTTGTATTGCGATTTTTGTCTTCTTCTTCACGAGAGATCTGGATTTCATTGCTTTCATCTTCAGCAAAGATCTCAAAGATCGTTCGTAGTTCACTGTGTTTTTCTTCAGTCGAACTCTGATTATCGCTCATCATTATCATTATCATCATCATCATCTTCGTATAGAGATTTGAAGTTTTTCGGCGATTAGGTCAATTGTGGAGAGAAGATCTCCTTCTTTTTCATAAGAGTTGTATCGTTTTGAAAGAAAAACGAAAATTCTTGAATCTTTATTTCTGACAAATTTTTTTTCCACAAAAAAAAAGGTTTATGTCAACTGTTCTCCATCATTCTCCGTGCTAAAATGACGGAGAATGGTCATTCTCCGTGCTAAAACTACGGAGAATGGTCATTCTCCATGATAAAATGACGGATAATGCGTGCTAAAACCACGGAGAATGGCCATTCTCCGTGTTAAAATGCTAAAACCACGGAGAATGACCATTCTTCGTGTTAAAATGACGGAGAATGACCATTCTCTGTGCTAAAATCACGGAGAATGGCCATTCTCCGTGATAAAATGACGGAGAATGCGTGCTAAAACTACGAAGAATGGCCATTCTCCGTGTTAAAATGACGGAGAATGGCCGTCATGGCCATTCTCCGTGATAAAATGACGGAGAATGCGTGCTAAAACCACGACCATTCTCCGTGTTAAAATGACGGAGAATGACTATTCTCCGTGCTAAAACCACGGAAAATGGCCATTCTCCGTGCTGAAATAAGGAGAATGGCTCCGTGTTAAAATGACGGAGAATGATCATTCGGTCATTCTTCGTCATTTTAACACGGACATTCTTCGTCATTTTAACACGGAGAATGACAATTCTCCGTCATTTTAACACGGAGAATGACAATTTTTTGCCAATTTAACAAAAAAAATTGTCATTCTCTGTGATATTACCACGGAGAATTGTCATTCTCCGTGGTTTTAGCACGGAGAATGGTCATTCTCCGTGATATTACCACGGAGAATAACCATTCTCCTGCATTTTATGGCCAGTTGAAACTTTGGAGGCTAACTTTTGACTGGGAGGTCGAAACGAGGTCCGGTTTGTCGCAAAATGAGCATATTTTCGAGGAGCCTGAGATAAACAGCTTCTTCGTTTGTCGGCCTTCCGAAAGTTTAGAATCGCAAAAAAAATGATATTTGGACCTCCATTTATCAGTTTTGCCGTTTGTCAGCCTTTCCGAAATTTTTCGACGAGTTTTTGAAGTAAGGTTTGAATATTTTGGAGGAGAAAACCTACATTCAAAAGTGAGCAGCCTATGGAAGAAGATGAAGTATCGAAATGTGTTTTTTGAAGAGTAGGGTTCGGGGGTGTTTTCAATAAATTAGAAGGACAAAATGGTCATTCAGAACACCCTTTATATATTTTTCGGTAATTCTGGGCATGCAATAAAATATTATTTTGCAGTAGATTTTTCATAAAATTTTTACAATTTTTGGACATTTCATAAATTTTTCCTTTGTGTCTTTTGTCTGTTTAATCTCCATCAGTTCAATCTCCTGATGGACTGCAGGAAAAATCATGTTGACAAGTAATAGCTATTAAAACTAGGGAGTTTATCTGTAACTTTCTGACTGCTGATAGGGCTGCAAATGAGCCAAGTCGTTCGCAAGCTACTCGAAGCTCAGCTCGATAAAAGCTCGCTTGAGCTCGGTTCGTTTAGTAAACAAGCTGAGCTCAAGCTTCATTTTTGAGCTCGTTTAATAAACGAGCCAAGCTCAAGCTTAGAAATACTCGGCTCGTTTGAGCTCGCAAGCTAGCTCGTTTATGAGCTTGCGAGCTGACTTGTTTATAAGCTCGTTTAGGAGCTTGTTTAGAAGCTCGTTTGTTCTTTGTTAAATTTTAATTTTATATATGTTTGTATAACAATATAGTTGTGTGCTTTAAATTTTGATTTTAATTTTAATTCAAACCTAACTAGCTTGAAATTAAGCTTAACGAGCTTGAAAGAGCGACCTTGAAATCAAGTTTAACGAGCTTGATTTTGAGCTTATCAAGTTTGTTTATCAAGCTTGAATCAAGCTTGCTTATCAAGCCAAGCTCAAGCTCAAACCAAGCCAAGCTCAAGCTTAATATAAACAAGCTCAAGCTCAAAAATAAAAAAACTTATCAAGCTCGAGCTCGAGCTCGATTAATCCTTGTCAAGCCAAGCTCAAGCTTACAAAAGCTTGGCACGGCTTGGCTCGTTTGCAGCCCTAACTGCTGATGCCTGGACTTTGAATTTTGATACTCCAAATTCTAAATGCTTGAAGAAAAAAATGTTATGTGTGCAAAACCTCAGTCCTAAGGCCTCGTTTGGTTCGCGGAAAGGAAAGAAAATTGATTCTATGATATTTTTTTTCCATTGGGAAATTATAAGTCCAATCAATTTTTTTTCCTGTGTTTGAAAAAATCAAGGAAATTGAGGAGGAAAGTGAATCCTTAGAGAAAAAAAAATGAATCCTTAGGTTGGTGGGAGGAACCATTTTTTCGCTATTTTTCCTTCTCATGGGAATTAAATTCCTTTCCTCCTCATTTCCTTTGGCATCCAAACAAAGGAAATGAATCAATTTCCTTTCCCAAAGTTCTAATTCTGCGAACCAAACGTGGCATAAATGTATTCATAAGACGCGCAACCTAGTGACTGCCCTTTGGAACTCTGATGCAGCTTGCAACACTACCAAAATAAGCTAAATCAGCGATGACATTAGCGACGAAAGCAAGAAACGTCGCCAATATTTTTCATATTAGCGACGTGACAGAAAAACGTCGCAAGACGTCACTATTTGCGACGTCCAGCGACATTTTGCGACTACCTTAATTTTATGAAAACAAGAAGTCGCAGAGTAGTCGGTAAACGTCGGTAAAATATTAAAAATAACGATGTTTAGCGACTCATGTCTCATAATGTCGCAATATATTATACAATAGCGACATTTAGCGACGTCTGCCTTCTTCGTCGCTAAATTATTTGATAATAGGGTTCTCGGCGCTGGTTCGAGTTTTCATTTTTCCCCAAAAAATTTTCTTTGCCGCCCCTTCCTCTCTCCCGACCACGTCGTTTGCGAGCCCCCTGATCGCGCCCCCCTCCCGTCGAACCCCGACGAGCCTCGACGAGCCCCGACGACCCCGCGACCCTCCGACGAGCCCTCTGACCCCGCGACCCCTCGGCGAGCCCCCTGACCCCGCGACCCCCCGGCGACGCCGGCGAGCCCTCCTCCTCCGACGTGCTCCGTCGTCGACCCCTCCCTCAAGTCGTCGTCCTCATCCTCCTCCTTTCCACCCCGACTAGGTAAATCCTAACCCTCTTTCGGACACGATACTTTGACATAGGACACAACACTTTGACACTTTGACATGTGGACACGTGGACACTTTGACACACATGTGGATCCGGATCTGACACACACAGGACAGAACACTTTGACACTTGGACACTTTGACAAATATGTAAGATGACGCAGTAATTACTTCTCGTATATGCACTTTGCACAGTAATTAACGGAACGCTGAATTTAATTTCTTATCTTGTGGTATTTAGGTCGATCGTCCAGACGCAATACTAGAGAATGAGTCTAGTAGAACTCTAGCCAAGGGGCCCATTTATTCCGTCAAAATATGGCTAAGCTATTGTGTGAATGAGTTTAGGTTCAAGTCAACAAATGTTCCGATCAGAGAGAACTTTCCAGATCTTCATTCGACCAAAAATAGTTGTTTGTGTATCCGATCTACAAACTACAAAGATGTAGATCCAGACAATGATTTATATGGCGTCTTACGGGAGATTGTGGAGTTGACATATAACTACGGCGTAGAGCCGGCTAAGATCGTGTTATTCAGGTGTGATTGGTTTGATCCGATCCAAGATCAAGGTTGGAAAATTGACAAGCATGGTCTTGTGGATATTAACTACCGCCGTCGATATCAAGGATACGAACCATTTGTCCTAGCAAGTCAGGCTCAACTAGTTTACTTCACTACTTATCCTAGACGGGGAACAACTAGGTTGGACTGGTGGGCAGTGTGCAAGACTAAAGCCAGAAATACCTACGATGTTGACGAAATAACTTATCATGAGGACGAGCTACCTCTCATAACAAATACAGTTAACGTGGACACAACAGAAGTTCCATATTACACGTATAATTGTGTAGAAGAGGTTGTAAAACCCCTAAATTTCTACTATTTTTTTATTTATTAAATTTGGTACTGATTTAAATATTTGTATTGTACGTCGCATAGTCGTATTGTACGTTGCGCACAAAATTTTATTTTTCGTAGTTGCTCGTCAAGTGCGAATATGTTCGAGCGTACATATCTTAGAAAAACATTTTTTTCTATTTTATTATACACTTTCAAAATATTATATAATTATTATTATTGCTATAAAAAGCCTTTATTTTTAGCAGTTATTAATCATAAATAATATTTTATTGTATACTAGGAAAAGCATAAACATGTATGCATTATTCGTGCATACATATATTTCGTAATTATTTATTAGTCTATTTTAAATAAAAAAATATAATTTTCGAGATTTATTAATATAAATATTTTATTATTCAAAAAGATATTTAAAAATATTTATTATTTTCGAAATTATTATTAATGGTATTTTTAAAAATATATTTGGAAGATATTGTGGCCATTTAAATCTTGATTTAACTTTTGGATTTATTTAAATAGTTTAATATTTGAAGTTTGATTTATCCCATTTGATTTTGAGCTAAAAATTTAATTAGATTTAAATTGGATTTGTATTTGGATTTGGGTTTAAATTGATTTAAATTAAATTACGAATATTCTATTTTTGGGTTTAAACTATTCATAATTCTTATCCAAATTGGAAATTCCCACATCCTATAAATAGGCAGGTACTCCTCCAACTTTTATTAATTTCTCCACAATTCACATCCACAAATATTTCTACCATCTACAAAACGTGTCGTGCATCGTGTCCGTGTCCCCTCCCCGTTCTTATTCCAATATATTTACATATACATTTATGTTCCCGTGTCGGACACACCCCGACACCAAATCCTAAACCTAAACCAAGCTCTGTCCCGGACACACCCGTCGGCGACGTATCAGCCCAACACCATCATCCCCTCCAGCACCACCAGCCAACCTTAACCCAAACCCTAAACCTAGCTCGACTACCCCGACACCACCCTGTCCACCCAACCATCACCGCCTTGGCCTCCACCCTTGGAACACCCGTCGCTACCACGGCGATGTCCCCATCACCACCAGCCACCCGACTCTTGTCCTCCCCAAATCCAACCCGATAATCATCACCACCAAAACTTCACCGCAGTCCGGCCAAACCTCGGCCACCACGACTAACACCGCCATCACCACCGTCAATCACCAAACCCCAGAAATAAATAAATAAATAAAACACACGCACACAGACCCTCACCTCTCCGTCAGCCCTCGGCTCCCCAGATCCGCCCCCGTGCCCTGCCGCCGGCGTGCGGAGTCCCTGGCCGCACAGCCACCGTGCGAGCCACCCGAACCGTCATCTCCCTCCGCACACGCATCCCCCGACCATTCCGACCCAACCTCGCCGCCGAAACCCCGAACGCCGATCTCCGCCGCTCCACCTCCTCGATCCGTCCCGAGACCGCCCCTCTCCTTCTTCCTCAGCCATCCCAGCCCATCGCCGGCCTTCCAGTCCGTCGGCGTCGCCACCAGCCACCGAGAAATCCCCACTCTCCGCCTCCCTCTTTCCCGCTCGTCTCTCCCACTCTCAGCTCCTTTCTCCTCCCTTCACCCTTTCTCTTCCCTCTCTGAGTTTATTTTTGTTTCTTACTCATTTCAAGTCCGCTCCGCTGGTGGTCTAACCATTGGGTTTTTTATTTATTTATTATAATTTCATTTCATTTTATTTGTTTTTTGTTTTGCTTTTGTTAATTACTATTATCATTTTTATTATTGTAATTATTATTATTATTATTATTATAATTTATTTTTACCAGTGTTATTATTATTAGCAGTAAGCAGTCTAGGCAAGATTATTATTATTATTATTATTATTATTATTATTATTATTATTATTATTATTATTATTATTATTGTAATGGTTATTAATGTTAATTGTGTTATTTTCTATTAAGTTCTTTGTATTACAGTATGCAATAGAGGTTGGCAAATATTTTGAATAATATTATTATTATTATTACCCTTACTAATGTTGTATTATTAGCACTAAGTATTGTTCCATTTTAATAGCTATATATATGATAGTTAATTTATTAAAAACTACTTTATAACAAAATTTTGGACTAGGATATATGGCGGTAATATTTAACTAGTTAAATAAATTATTTGACTACACTGTAGTTTTACAAAATTTAGGTTTTAGCCTTAAATAATTTTCTAGAATATTTTTGGTCTCACTTAAAATATTTTGATATAAGTTTCAGCCTAAAATATTATTTTGACAAACCTAGAGTTTTTAGCCAAAAATAATTTTTCTTAACTTTAGGTCTTTTTTCATAAATATTATTTTAATAATAAAATCTAGTTTTCAAATATTAAAAGTAATCTCAAATATTAGTAACTCTATATTTATCCATTAATTCTTTGATTTTCTCCTGTCCGTAACCAGTCCTATTATTTCTATTCCTTCGTCCATTTCGAGACTTTTTTATGTCCACCCTAGCTAATTTGACCGTCCTGGACCCAATGAAACTGTCCGTGCCATCAACAGAGGTCCACTTGCATAGTGGTTGCATCGAAGTTGTAGTTTGTGCCACATACATCATTGCAGCACACCAGACGTACTACCAGGCAAAACACCTTGTCATTTGCTGTTTAATTATTTTAGCTCATATTTCATGCATTATTTATTTTCTTTATGCAAAATAAACTGTGATACATGGCATAACCTGTTAGAACTTACTGTTCATTTATATTTCCTGCTATGTATTATTTTTCTTACACATTAAACCTAGATTTAAGGGACCACCTTGTGTGTTGCATTCATTGCCACGAAGTTGTGTGTCGCATGTAGAACACGGACGTGCATGATTGGCTGGCCACCAATACGTACAAACCGTGCGATAGGAATAACCGCTAATAGAGGTTACATGCTAGTTTGACTTAGCGGTTATAGTGGTTTTGTGTTGTGGATACAACACAGTAGGCATTGGGCGGGGAGGATAATTTATTAGCGTATGGGCTTCGATGCACTTCCCTTGTGACCCGGACTCTCCGCTGGAGATACGGGATTGATGACCCATGATTACTGACGGCCACTGACGATTCTGCGGAACGTCATGCTCTTACTGATGGGGCCTCTGGTGCCCAAGGGGGGACTATGCCGATCCTATTCAGCCAGGGCCCATGCGTAGGAAGGATTGTTCTTAACTACATATCACTTAGAACGGTTAGGCACCTTTATCCGTTAGGTACGAGTACTTTTGGTTTGGGTACTTGTATCTGACCGTGGCTTGGAACAATAACTTATCGCGGATTAGTTCGTCACATCTTGTCCTTGTTTGGTTGGGGTCCGGATACCATATTAGATTCATAGCATGGAAAGATACGCTACCGTGAATTAGTTTACCATCTCCTGTCCTTGTTTGGTTGGGGGGATGGTACGCTCGTTCAGTAGGTGCGTATTGGACCATGTTATAATTCGATTTACTTATTTATTTGAGCAATATTTATTCAGTTTATATGACATGATATTATGTGTCTTGTTACGTCCCTCTGAGGACCTGGTTATCTCCCCAGGTGTGTGCTTTTGTCTTTCGCAGGTGCTTTAGCTCTAGCCGTGTTCATTACTATTTTTCGAGGATGATTGCACTTGGATCGTCTTCTCTTCGCTCGCCAAAATTATTTCTTTTCTCATGTATTTTTTCTTATTTTGTTGGTAGTGAATTTGTCTCCGCCCAATATATTGTATCAAGACAATTCATTCTTATTATATGATATCTTTTATTTTGTGTGGATGAGATTAGTTATGGTTCTACTGTATTTTACAGCTTATGTATTCATACGAGACTTCCATATATTGGAGTATACTTCGTATGAGTACAGCTGGCATGTCTACGTACTTAGTCCTACGTATTTTGGGACTGGGGCGTTACAGAGGTAGAAGTATCCGAAAAGAAAAACGAAGTAAATGGAAGCGAAGATGAGGAGGAAGAGGAAGATGAGGACGCGGAGGATGAAGAAGATGAATTTTCAGAAGATGATTGAAAATAAAATAAAATGTAAAATATCTTCCACATTACACATCTAATATTATCATTTTGTTTAATCCTTAATTAATCTCTATGTTTCCATCAATCTTACCAGATGGCACCCATGATCCGAAGACGTCGCTTGAGAGAGGCACCTGCTGCTGAGGAGGTAGTGCTTCCTGCTGCTGCTGAGTCGGTAGTGGTACCTACTGCAGAGATGACGGTCAAGGAAGAACTTCCTCCTACTATTAAGGAGGAAGTGATTCCTAAAGCCGAAATTGCTGTGAAGGAGGAGGTGGCACTAGAGGATAGTTGCACCGGGAGTTCCAGTCATCCATCTCCTCTGGATATTGATCTTGCTGGCGTGGATCCTACTTATGCGCAGTGGCTGAGGAGGGAGATCTCTCTGCGCCTGCGTAGAGGACAATAGACTTATTTCTGGGTTAGACTTGGCTTTGTTTTTGGATATTGATTTTTGACCGGCTTTGTTTCCGGTAGACTTATTTCTGGGTTAGACTTGGATGTTTCTGGATGTTATTATCTAGATTTGGATGTTTATTTTACTTTTTGGATGTTTATTTTACTTTCTGAATGTTTATAGAGTTTATTATCTAGACTTGGTTATTATCTAGAAATTCAACGGAGGGTTGCTCCGGGTCTACTTTTATAAACTGTGATATGTTAAATGCATGTTTATTATCTACAAATTCAACGGAGAGTTGCTCCGGATCTATCTTTATAACCTGTGATATATTAAATGCATGATTATTATCATGTAGATATCTATTTCTAACAGGTATGGCAGGACGCAGAGGATCGTACCTGTCACCCTCACTTTTCCCAGTTAGGGGTAAAATGGTAATTTTTTATTTTATAATATTTTTGGGAATTTTATTTCATGAATATTATTATTTAATTATTATAGGAGTCGGGTTCGAATTTCATCGCATTTCGAGTTAATTCGGGACCCCGGTGAATTTCGACTTGAGCTGTAATTAGCATGTTAGCTAACCATGGCCCACCACACTAAACTTTAGGGTTTAAGAGTTTGGAATAGTCCCCCATGAGTAATTTAGTTTAATTATAATTTTTAATTATTTTTAGCAACTTTCTAAACCTAATTTGGATTTAATTTAGTATTAGGCTTAGGGAGGGGCAAACTTGTAATTTACAAGTGCCCCTCACCACCATGCTTTGGCCGGCCCTATAGGCACCCCCCTCCACCTCTTTTACTTCATCACCAAGTAAAACTCTCTTTCTTCATTTCTTTCTTCCAACTTCTCCTTCTTCCTCTTCAAACCTACAAATTAGGTATGTCTTTAAACTCACATTTAACTCTCCATTTCATTTATTCGTTCACATTAATTAGAGAGATGACCATTCTCTACAAGTTGACCCTAGATTTGTTAGGTTCCCCTAAATTCTAGTTTAAGGATTAATTATGGTTTTATTCTTTTTAGAGTGGTATATATATATATATAAATATAAATATATATATATATATATATATATATATATATATATATATATATATATATATATATATATATATATATATATATATACATGTGTATTTATGTGTGTGTATTTATATATGTATTTGTGTGTGTGTAGAGGAGGGTGATAGTTGTGTCATGAGAGTGTGTCCCTGTGAGTGGTGAGATGTGTGTGTTTGTGTTGTGTGTGTCCATGTGTGAGTGTCTATATATATCTAGATACATATGTGTGTGAGTGTGTCTATATATATATATATATATATATATATATATATGGATGTGTGTATAGGGATGTGTGTGTTATATATATATATATATATATATATATATATATATATATATATAGAGAGAGAGGAGAGGAGAGGAGAGAGAGAGAGAGAGAGAGAGATATAGGGATATATATATATATATATATATATATATATATATATATATATATATATATATATATATATATATATATATATGAAGTATATATATATATATATATATATATATATATATATATAGAAGAGAGGAAGAGATGAGAAGAAGAAGAAGATCAGTAACAGCAGCAGCAACATGCTGCAGCAGCAGCAGACCTGGCTGCTGCCAGGTCTGAACCCCCCCCCCCCCCCCCCCCTTTGGGCCTTTAAGCCTATTAACCCCCCCCCCCCCCTTTTACCTATATATATATATATATATATATATATATATATATATATATATATATATATATATATATATATATATATATATATATATATATATATATATATATTATATATATGGATAGAAACGTAGAGAAGAGTAGAAGAAGATTATGGAATGAGAATTTAGAAAAGAATTAGAAGTTAGAAGGAAAGATTGGAAGAAGTTAGAGAAATAGGAAAATTGCTAGAATAGAAATAGGGGAAAAACCGAGTTAGAGGGCGAAACGGAGCTCGGAGTATCGGATTGAGTTGAAACTTGGCGTGGGGCAAGAATACGTGATTTAGATTTTGCGGGTAGGCTTCCAGGTGAAAATCGGGGTTGTAGGGCGCCGGTATCGCGTCGTACCATTCCGTATCTTGAAATATTCAAGATACCGGCAATGGGCCGTAACATGGACTAGATGTCCATTTTACTTAGGTATCTTGGTAGGTAATATATGTATAGGCTAGTACCTTACTACCCTAGGGAGCTCGGGTCAAAATACCAAGCGTAGGTAGGCTAACTTGATAGTTGCCGAAGCTAAAATTTTACCCTTTTTAAGGGTAAAATAGGATATTGGCCTACGGCCAAGATATGAGTTTCGAAGTCCAAGATGGACTTGGATATGGGTTGTAGAGGTTGGTAATAGTTAGAAATAGTCGCCTAGACCTAGTCTTGGCCCCGGTTGACCACGGTTGACTTTTTGGACCGAAAGTCAACCATGGGTCAACGCTTTACCCAAATTAGTCCTGATTTCCATTAGACTTGTGTAGTTGACCAAAAGTCAACTATTAGTCACCATTGACCTAGGGTTGACCATGGTTGACCTAGAGTTGACCAGAGTTGACCAGTTGACCAAAAGTCAACTGTAGGCCAACTCTTGACCCCGTTTGACTTTCTTCGACTTGTTTTGACCCGTGATGCCTGGTATGACCTAGGATTGACTTGGGTTGGCTTAGATTGACTTGGTATAACTTGATTTGACCTAGATTGACTTAACAGGACTTAGTGTGACTCAGTGAGACCTAATTTGACCTAGATTGCATATCATTCATTGTAAATCATTCCTAAACTTGTTTAAACCTAAATTAACTTACAGTATCTCATATTTAGGTCTTCTGATACCGCTCTGAGCATTGATATACCATACAGCTCAGGACAGCAGGTGAGTACATTCACTGATAGTTTTTATTGTCTTGATATCTGCTATATCCGATTCAGTCGTAGTGTCTTACTTGATTCTTAGTCACGATAGTTCACGGACTAGTACACATTGGATCATGACATGAGATGTTGTTCCTAGATTTTTGGTTATATGGGTACACTCCTTGTCTTGTTCCCTGTACTTGTATAGACACCGATTTCTAAAGAGGATTTGCTACCCTCTTACGAAATCACGTGCCATGACGTGTCATGTCCAGATCCATTGTACTATTCGGGGATGGAGAATTATTAGGGGCTATGTGATCCAAGCCACCCTGTCACTATTCATGTGCTCGTGCCACTCTTCCCTTACGAAGGGTGTAGCGAGATCCTTTGCCTTGTGCTCGTTATCCAGGTTGGCCGGCATGTCCCTCCGTTGAGGTCACCGCGGATTGCCGGGCCAAGTGGATAGCCTGTCCCGTCACTTATCCCAAGCCGATCACATATCGCTCTAATAATTCAAATCATATTTTATATTTATTTTATCTTATCGTATATCCTGCTCTGTTCTACATTCAGTATTTTCTCACCATGCCATGATATACAGTTACTCACATGCTCTACTTGCCTTTATATTGTACCTTGATTTGAGACTAAGTTCTGCTCGGGAGAAGAGTTACAACCCCGGTCCTTGTTTGGTTTAAGGGTTGTAACTCAACTTTCGAACGGTTCCCAAGTCTTCATATATCTTTGTCTTGTAGTTCATTATACTGTCTCTTATAGAATTTGTCAATTCATATGGAACTGCTGTTAGTGTTTGTACTTGCTCATTTTCCTGACAGGATACCGTTATGATATATTACAGATGACTCTAAGGCGGACTGCTCGACCTATTATGGGCTCGAGTCAGATGGAGTAGCCTTAGATCGTGGCCTTATAGTAGAGCCACTAGATTTTGTACTTCCAGAGTAGCGTAGGTTAGCTAGGTTTGACTGGACTGCGATCCAGCTAGCTTTATCAGACTGTAGTTCTATATTATATTTTGATACCCTGTGATGTTGTATATATCTGGGCTTGTATTGGACTCTGCACTTATTACTCTTTCATCTATCATATGTCTTTCCTTCTGAGCTATCTACCTTAGTTTTATTCTGTGATTGAGACTGTATTGTTATGTCACCTCCATTCGGAGAGTATATACTGTACATGTACATTTTAACTGTTAGTCGTAGGTATTTACAGACGTTATATACAGCGTTCTACCGCCGATTCTGCGGCGTAGGCTGGACGTACCCACGTGCTCGTGCCCCTCATAAGGGTGCGGGTCGTGACACGTTTTTGTGGTAGCCCACGCAGGTCCAGTGTCGCAATTAGTGCGATCTCGTAATGGTGCTCGACTTAGAGTACTAATTACGAGCCTGCAATTAGGACGTAGGACCTAGGACATGATAGGAGTTTCTCAATCACACCTAGGAAATTTTTGATCTTTTGATTATCATGATTATTCACCTTGTGTTAAATTAACTGTCCATCTTTGATAATCTACCCATGTGCCATATTGATCTCTTTGTTTCAATTCGTCTCCAGGATGACGAAGACGCACCCGCAGGCCACTGGATAGAGTAGCTTGCCTGAGAGATCTGATCATGCTGAGGAGGAGGTTCATGAGACTGCCCCCAGTGATTCTACTATTCCAGAGACCCAGCCAGTTGCACATGGAGGTCTACCACCTCCACCCCAGAGGGTTACGGCCGTTGTTCCGGAGATACTGCCGCCACCACCACCGGTACCGACGGATACGTATCATCTGTTCCTTCTCCTTCAGCAGATAATGGAGACACAGCGGGCCCAGGCAGAGGCATCGCAGCGCCAGTCGGAGGCGTCACACCGACAGATCGAGATGCTGAGGCAGAGTATGGAGAATTCGCATCAGCTTGCCCTAGCAGCAGTAGAGAGAGTGGCACCGGGTACGGTGCAGGGCCCTACTGGCCAGCAGCCGTACCAGCAGCAGTCCAGGCCGGGGACAGTATTGGACTTCAGGAAGATGAGCTCCAGGGACTTTACAGGCACGGAGGGCATCCTCTATGCAGATGATTGGCTAGAGGATGTGCAGCGGAGCATGGAGCTGGCAGAGCTTCCTAGAGCGCTTTGGGTTTCGGCCGCAGCCAGTCGATTCTTTGACATTGCGCTGACATGGTACCGCACGGATCCTCGTACGTCGGTGAGAGGGCTGACTTGGAAGAACTTTCGGAGGCTCTTCAAGGGGAAGTTCTTCCCGGACGTGGCTCTTACAGCATTGGAGGGCCAGTTCGTGGGTCTAGTGCAGGAGAACTCGTCGATGGACGAGTATGCAGCTGAGTTCTTCCGCCTTAGCAGGTTTGCTCCCGATATGATCCAGGATGAGGGGCAGAAGGCTCGTAAGTTCCGCAGGGGACTTATTCATGCAGTGCGCACCCGCACCTCGGGTCGCCGTGACGCGACGTTCGATCAGATACTGATGGACGCACAGATCGCAGAGGAGGACTTCGACCTCAAGCCGAAGAGGAGCGGAGATACTATGGGGGCGAGTTCCAGTGCAGGACCAGCCAAGCGCCCCCACTTTCAGCAGCAGCAGTAGCAGAGGCCGTTTCAGCAGCAGCCTCTGTTGCAGATCCAGCAGGCACCGGCGCGTGCCCAGCAGTACCAGGGACAGGGCCAGAGACCGGCTACACCGTGCGGCTTCTGCGGGAAGCCGGGGCACACCAGGGAGGCTTGCAGGAAGAGGTTGGGCGTCTGTCTCTACTGTGGGGAGCCCGATCACCAGCTGAGGGATTGCCGCTTACGCGGAGTCAGAGGAGGCCAGGACAGAGCGCAGCCGGCTAGAGGGCCAGCAGTTCAGCAGAGGGGTCCTCCACTCCAGACCCAGCAGCAGCATTTTGTCCAGCATCAGAGGGGAGCACCCGCGGGCAGGGTGTTCGTTTGGGCAGCAGAGGAGGAGGCGGAGCCCGTGGGAGATGTTGTTGCAGGTCATGTTCTCCTAGATTCTTTTCCTGCTTTCGCCTTATTTGATTCTGGGACGATCCATAGTTTTATGTCTGTTTCTTTTGCTCTGAGACACAATATCATTGCTGAATATATGGGTAGGACTTGCAAGATTATGACCGGGGGAGGTATTATCCTGGTTAATAATATTTGTAAGGGGCGGAGAGTCACTCTGAGAGGCCGGGACTTGAGTGCGTGTCTGTTCGTAATGCCCCTACCGAGGTACGATATGGTACTCGGTATGGATTGGTTGAGCATGCACCATGCTAGCATTAATTGTAGAGGAGGCAGAGTTCTTTTTAGGACGCCGGGTGAGCCAGAGATCGAGTTTGCTCGAGGAGCAGCGGAGCCGGAGGCTGGATTCTGTAGAGCTTTGTTGGTGGGGCAGGATTTGCCACATCCGTTGATTGCTGAGTTCTCGGATGTCTTTTCCGAGGAGTTGTCAGGGATGCCGCCAGACAGGGACATTGAGTTCTCCATAGACTTGGTGCCGGGCGCCGAGCCCATCTCACATCATGTCTATAGGGTGAACAACAGCGAGTTGATAGAACTGAAGAAGCAAGTCGACGAGCTGCAGGACAAGGGGTTCATCAGATCCAGTTCTTCGTCCTGGGGAGCGTCAGTCCCGTTCGTGCCGAAGAAGGACGGTATGTCCCGCATATGCATTGATTACCGGGCGCTTAACAACCTCACTATCAAGAATAGGTACCCTTTGTCGAGGATCGACGACTTGTTCGATCAGCTGAGTGGAGCAAAGGTCTTTTCGAAGATAGATTTGAGGTCCGGGTATCACCAGCTGAAGGTGAGGCGGGATGACATTTCCAAGACGGCATTTCGGACTCGGTACGGCCAGTACGAGTTTGCAGTGATGCCATTTGGGTTGACCAATGCTCCCGCAGTGTTCATGAACTTGATGAACAAGGTATTCCATCAGTACCTTGACAAGTTCGTGGTGGTCTTCATAGACGATATCTTGATCTATTCGAAGACGCAGGAGGAGCATGAGGAACACTTGAGAGTTGTGTTAGAGACTCTGAGGAGGGAGCAACTCTACGGAAAGCTTTCGAAGTGTGAGTTCTTTTTAGACCAGGTGGAGTTCCTAGGTCATGTTGTGACCGAGCACGGGATTTCAGTAGACCAGAGGAAGATTTCGGCAGTGGAGTCTTGGTCTACGCCCAGTTCAGTTGCCGAGGTTCGGAGCTTTCTGGGTTTGGCTGGCTATTACCGAAAGTTCGTTCAGGACTTCTCGCGGATTGCAGAGCCGATGACTAGACTCACCAGGAAGGACGTGGAGTTCGTCTGGACTGATGAGTGTCAGGCTGCATTCGATGAGCTGAAGAGGAGGTTGACTTCAGCTCCGATCCTGACTTTGCCATCTGGGTCAGGAGGGTTCTCAATCTTCAGCGATGCTTCCAGGAAGGGTTTAGGGTGTGTTCTTCAGCAGCACGGGAAGGTGATTGCCTATGCATCCAAGCAGTTACGTCCTCATGAGAAGAACTATCCTACTCATGATCTGGAGTTGGCCGCGGTTATATTTGCTTTGAAGTTGTGGAAGCATTTCCTGTACGGAGAGCGAGTTGAGATCTTCACAGATCACAAGAGCTTGAAGTACGTGTTCACTCAGAAGGAGTTGAACATGCGGCAGAGGCGGTGGTTAGAGCTGATGAAGGACTTCGATATATCCTTGCAGTACCATCCGGGGAAGGCCAACGTAGTCGCAGATGCCTTGAGCAGGTATCCAGTTGCTATGTTCTTGACGACAGATCGTTATTTGTTGGCCGACCTGGATAGTTTGGGTATCGAGGTCATCATTCCGGGCATGGAGATCCAGATGTGGGGTTTGCAGATTCAGTCTGAGCTGATGGATAGAGTCAGGTCAGCGCAGTATGATGATGATGCCCTGAGGAGCATCAGGGAGCAGGTGAGGATGGGCTTGCTTGACGATTTCTCTTTAGCCGAAGACGGGTCGTTGCGGCACGGTACTAGGCTGTGCGTTCCGCGTGGAGAGCTTCGGGAGGAGGTTCTTCAAGAGGCGCATCGCTCTCAGTATTCTATGCATCCTGGAGCCAACAAGATGTATAGGGACCTGAGAGAGCACGTATGGTGGTATGGCATGAAGCGCGAGGTAGCTCAGTTTGTATCTCGTTGTCTTGTGTGTCAGCAGGTGAAGGCCGAGAGGCAGAGACCAGGTGGATTGCTACAGCCGCTACCCATTCCCGAGTGGAAGTGGGAGCACATCACCATGGACTTTGTATCTGGACTTCCACGGTCGCCAGGAGGGAAGGACACGGTTTGGGTCATAGTTGATAGATTGACCAAATCGGCCCACTTTTTGCCTTTCAAAGTGGGTTTGTCTACGGAGAGGCTGGCTGAGCTGTATGTTCGTCAGATTGTGAGATTATACGGAGTTCCGATGAGCATAGTTTCAGATCGGGATAGCCGATTCACTTCCCACTTCTGGAGGAGTTTGCAGGCCAGCTTGGGCACCTCGCTCAAGTTTAGTACTGCTTATCATCCTCAGACAGACGGGCAGTCGGAGAGGACCATCCAGACCTTGGAGGATATGCTTCGCACATGTGTGCTAGATCTCGGGGGTTCTTGGGAGGACCATCTTCACCTGGTAGAGTTTGCTTACAACAACAGCTACCAGGCCAGTATAGAGATGTCACCATTTAAGGCTCTATATGGACGGAGATGCCGTACTCCCTTGTCTTGGGACGATGTTGGCGAGCGGGCACTTCTTGGGCCGGAGATGGTTGTGGATGCGGCCGAGAAGGTCAGATTGATTAGAGACAGACTTCGGGTGGCTCAGGATAGGCAGCGGCATTGGGCCGATAGTCACCGGAGACCGTTAGAGTTCGAGGTTAGTTTCAGTTCTTGTCATATTTGTTGTGATTGTTTGTTAGTTGTGTGTTGAATTTTTGTCTTGTGTCTAGGTTGGTGACATGATATTTCTGAGGATATCCCCGACACGTGGCACTATTCGCTTTGGCGGCGGTGGGAAGCTCAGTCCGCGCTACATCGGACATTTCTCCATCTTAGAGAGGATCGGTGCAGTAGCCTACCGACTGGACTTGTCTACCAGGCTCGAGGGAGTGCACAACGTGTTTCATGTATCTCAGCTGAGACGGTACGTGGCAGATCCTAGCCACGTATTGGACCATTCAGCGATACAGGTGGGACCTACTCTCAGCTATCCAGAACAGCCGGTGGAGATTCTGGATCGCAGGGAGAAGGTGCTCCGGAACCAGGTCATACCCTTGGTTCGGGTTGCATGGAGACATCACTCTCCAGGTGAGTCTACCTGGGAGAGGGAGGACGACATGCGGGAGCGTTTCCCTTATCTTTTCGCGCCCTGAGGTATAAACTTATTTCCTTTAATTCTGTTTGTGATTTCCTGTGCTTGTTGTCTTCAATTTCGAGGACAAATTTTTTTAAGGTGGATAGACTTGTCACCCTCACTTTTCCCAGTTAGGGGTAAAATGGTAATTTTCCATTTTATAATATTTTTGGGAATTTTATTTCATGAATATTATTATTTAATTATTATAGGAGTCGGGTTCGAATTTCATCGCATTCCGAATTAATTCGGGATCCCGGTGAATTTCGACTTGAGCTGTAATTAGCCTGTTAGCTAACCATGGCCCACCACATTAAACTTTAGGGTTTAAGAGTTTGGACTAGTCCCCCATGAGTAATTTAGTTTAATTATGATTTTTAATTATTTTAGCAACTTCCTAAACCTAATTTGGATTTAATTTAGTATTAGGCTTAGGGAGGGGAAAACTTGTAATTTACAAGTGCCCCTCACCACCATGCTTTGGCCGGCCCCTATAGGCACCCCCCTCCACCTCTTTTACTTCATCACCAAGTAAAACTCTCTTTCTTCATTTCTTTCTTCCAACTTCTCCTTCTTCCTCTTCAAACCTACAAATTAGGTATGTCTTTAAACTCACATTTAACTCTCCATTTCATTTATTCTTTCACATTAATTAGAGAGATGACCATTCTCTACAAGTTGACCCTAGATTTGTTAGGTTCCCCTAAATTCTAGTTTAAGGATTAATTATGGTTTGATTCTTTTTAGAGTGGTATATATATATATATATATATATATACATGTGTATTTATGTGTGTGTATTTATATATGTATTTGTGTGTGTGTAGAGGAGGGTGATAGTTGTGTCATGAGAGTGTATCCCTGTGAGTGGTGAGAATGTGTGTGTGTTTGTGTTGTGTGTGTCCATGTGTGAGTGTCTATATATATCTAGATACATATGTGTGTGAGTGTGTCTATTTTATATATATATATATATATATATATATATATATATATATATATATATATGGATGTGTATAGATATATATATATATATATATATGGATGTGTGTATATGGATGTGTGTATAGGGATGTGTGTGTTATATATATATATATATATATATATATATATATATATATATATATATATATATATATATATATATATATATATATATATATATCACACATCCATATACACACATCCATATATATATATATATCTATACACATCCATATATATATATATATATATATATATATATATATATATATATATATATATATATATATATATAGGGATATATATATATGAAGTATATATATATATATACAGAAGAGAGGAAGAGATGAGAAGAAGAAGAAGATCAGTAACAGCAGCAGCAACATGCTGCAGTAGCAGCAAGCAGCAGACCTGGCTGCTGCCAGGTCTGACCCCCCCCCCCCCCCCCCCCTTGGGCCTTTAAGCCTATTAACCCCCCCCCCCCTTTACCTATATATATATGTATATATATAGATATATATATATGTATTATATATGGATAGAAACGTAGAGAAGAGTAGAAGAAGATTATGGAATGAGAAGTTAGAAAAGAATTAGAAGTTAGAAGGAAAGATTGGAAGAAGTTAGAGAAATAGGAAAAGGGCTAGAATAGAAATAGGGAAAAACCGAGTTAGAGGGCGAAACGGAGCTCGGAGTATCGGATTGAGTTGAAACTTGGCGTGGGGCAAGAATACGTGATTTAGATTTTGCTGGTAGGCTTCCGGGTGGAAATCGGGTTGTAGGGCGCCGGTATCGTGCCGTACCATTCCGTATCTTGAAATATTCAAGATACCGGCAATGGACCGTAACATGGACTAGATGTCCATTTTACTTAGGTATCTTGGTAGGTAATATATGTATAGGCTAGTACCTTACTACCCTAGGGAGCTCGGGTCAAAATACCAAGCGTAGGTAGGCTAACTTGATAGTTGCCGAAGCTAGAATTTTACCCTTTTTAAGGGTAAAATAGGATATTGGCCTACGGCCAAGATATGAGTCTCGAAGTCCAAGATGGACTTGGATATGGGTTGTAGAGGTTGGTAATAGTTAGAAATAGTCGCCTAGACCTAGTCTTGGCCCCGGTTGACCACGGTTGACTTTTTGGACCGAAAGTCAACTATGGGTCAACGCTTTACCCAAATTAGTCCCAATTTCCATTAGACTTGTGTAGTTGACCAAAAGTCAACTATTAGTCACCATTGACCTAGGGTTGACCATGGTTGATCTAGAGTTGACCAGAGTTGACCAGTTGACCAAAAGTCAACTGTAGGCCAACTCTTGACCCCGTTTGACTTTCTTCGACTTGTTTTGACCCGTGATGTCTGGTATGACCTAGGATTGACTTGGGTTGGCTTAGATTGACTTGGTATAACTTGATTTGACCTAGATTGACTTGACAGGACTTAGTGTGACTCAGTGAGACCTAGTTTGACCTAGATTGCATATCATTCATTGTAAATTATTCCTAAACTTGTTTAAACCTAAATTAACTTACAATATCTCATATTTAGGTCTTCTGATACCGCTCTGAGCATTGATATACCATACAGCTCAGGACAGCAGGCGAGTATATTCACTGATAGTTTTTATTGTCTTGATATCTTCTATATCCGATTCAGTCGTAGTGTCTTACTTGATTCTTAGTCACGATAGTTCACGGACTAGTACACATTGGATCATGACATGAGATGTTGTTCCTAGATTTCTGGGTATATGGGTACACTCCCTGTCTTGTTCTCTGTACTTGTATAGACACCGATTTCTAAAGAGGATTTGCTACCCTCTTACGAAATCATGTGCCATGACGTGTCATGTCCAGATCCATTGTACTATTCGGGGATGGGGAATTATTAGGGGCTATGTGATCCAAGCCACCCTGTCACTATTCATGTGCTCGTGCCACTCTTCCCTCACGAAGGGTGTAGCGAGATCCTTTGCCTTGTGCTCGTTATCCAGGTTGGCCGGCATGTCTCTCCGTTGAGGTCACCGCGGATTGCCGGGCCAAGTGGATAGCATGTCCTGTCACTTATCCCAAGCCGATCACATATCGCTCTAATAATTCAAATCATATTTTATATTTACTTTATCTTATCGTATATCCTGCTCTGTTCTACATTCAGTATTTTCTCACCATGCCATGATATACAGTTACTCACATGCTCTACTTGCCTTTATATTGTATCTTGATTTGAGACTAAGTTCTGCTCGGGAGAAGAGTTACAATCCCGGTCCTTGTTTGGTTTAAGGGTTGTAACTCGACTTCCGAACGGTTCCCAAGTCTTCATATATCTTTGTCTTGTAGTTCATTATACTGTCTCTTATAGAATTTGTCAATCCACATGGAACTGCTGTTAGTGTTTGTACTTGCTCATTTTCCTGACAGGATACCGTTTTGATATATTACAGATGACTCTGAGACGGACTGCTCGACCTATTATGGGCTCGAGTCAGATGGAGTAGCCTTAGATCGTGGCCTTATAGTAGAGCCACTAGATTTTGTACTTCCAGAGTAGCGTAGGTTAGCTAGGTTTGACTGGACTGCGATCCAGCTAGCTTTATCAGACTGTAGTTCTATATTATATTTTGATACCCTGTGATGTTGTATATATCTGGACTTGTATTGGACTCTGCACTTATTACTCTTTCATCTATCATATGTCTTTCCTTCTGAGCTATCTACCTTAGTTTTATTCTGTGATTGAGCCTGTATTATTATGTCACCTCCATTCGGAGAGTATATACTGTACAGGTACATTTTAGCTATTAGTCGTAGGTATTTACAGACGTTATATACAGCGTTCTACCGTCGATTCTGCGGCATAGGCTGGACGTACCCACGTGCTCGTGCCCCTCATAAGGGTGCGGGTCGTGACAGTACCCCCGTGGCAGTAGAGGAGTATCCCGCGAAGGTAGAGGTTCCACCGGTGGACGGAGTGATACTCCGTTAGTGGATGATGGTACCGGTCTCTCGTCTCATAGTACTCCAGTGTACCAGCCACTCGGATCTCCGTCTACGTCGACGGTACGTGGCAGCACTCCTGGGACGGACAGTTCCAGGACTGATCCTAGCCCGTCCAGCAGCATTCCTCCTGTTGACGGCACTATGGAGACGGAGGAGCGGGTGGAGGAGGTCGCACCTACGTCATCTACATATGATCCGAGCGATCCCCCGTGCGTCCCTCCGGACGTGACGAGGATGGAGATTTGGTCTTACGGGCCTACAAAGTAAGTTAATTAGTTAACATTTATTTATACTTATATCTATATGTCAATGAATTTAATTATCATTGTGTAGATATCGTCCCCCGTCAGTTCAGAGGGCATTGGGACTATTTCTGAGGTCCAACTACGGTGGGCCTTGGATCAACTACTCGGATGCCTCGGACGATGTCACGACCCGCACCCTAGAGTAAGGGCACGAGACGTGGGTACGTCCAGCCTACGCCGCAGTGTCGGCGGTAGAACGCTGTCCTAGGTCAACATCTAACAATATAAAGGTACCTGTACAGTATATACTCTCCGAATGGAGGTGACATAGCAGATACAGTCTCAATCACATCTAAGGCAGAATGATAAAATAGAATATAGATAGATATTGCTGAAACGAAAAGGAATCCACATAAGTACAACCAGAGAGTCTAAGTGTCTAAAAGATATAACAAATCCACAGAATCCAAATATCATAATACAATCATCCAGAATAAAAACATAAGGAAAACATCCTAGTCTAGTGGAGTGTCATCCACAGCTAAAGGATCCTGCTGCTGGTCCAAGTCTGTACTGTCATCTAGGGTAGGCCCATAATAAGTGGGACAACACGCCTCGTCCTCATCCTCTGTAATATTTCAACAGGTCCAGTCAGGACGGAAGCGAGCACAATACATCTCAACAAGTCATAGCAGGAAAGGAAATATAATCATGCTAGAGAATAAAATACAGGAACTGAAGAATAGCATAATGTAAAAGAGAGACTGTAAGTAAATATCTATGATATATAAAAGAGAGAGAGTGCTAGTGATTCAGAGTACAGGATAAACATGTGAATGGCTAGGGACTGATTCATGATTACACTACAGAATTGATTCATGATTACACTACTTGGAATTATCCACATGTTCATTTATACTCCTCCATCCCCAATCAACACACAAGGATCCAGTCAAGTTACGTTAAGATTCATGATTATAGTACATTTCTCATAAAGGGTGATTTATGAATTGATTCGTGAAGTCTCGGTGATCATGAGAGTACATGAGTCACTAGCTGATTTCCGAAGATTTATGATAATAGAAGCATGAGATACGTGATATAAGTGAAACACACGAGACAAGAGTATCTGATGCTCCCGAGAGGGATAACATCTCATGAAGGGATCCATATACTACTAATCCGTGTTACCAACGTGTCAGCATCAAGTAAGATAATCTAAAGCAGGAAATATAATCCTAAACAAGATATAAAATGATCAGAGAATGTACTCGCCTGATAACTGAATGTCCGAAGAGGGTGTACTGCCTGAGGAGAGGTGTCTGTCTCCTAATCAGAGCAACACAAGTTACAACATGTCTAAAATGAAGTAATTGAACATTACGATGCATTCTACATGATTCTAGGTCAATCTAGGCCAAAGTCAACTCTTGGTCAACCATGGTCAACTACACTAGTCAAACTAGGTCAACTAAACCATTCCAAGTCTAAACCTAGACTAACAAGTCATTCTAGTCAATCCAGGCCTAACCAGTCTATCCTAGCATCCACACACCATCACAAGCTATACAAACCACACAAGCCAAACATTAAGGGCACATTCACATTCACGCATATATTCAACATTATATATACAACAATATTATATAGAGAGAGATTTAGAGAGAACTAACATGTAAAGTTATGTGTGTGTGAGAACATGGAAGTGTACATAAAAGGGGGTATCAAGATACTAGCTATGAGTTATACTACACATGGCACATTTGTTAACCATCTACCATACATATCCAATTTGTCCCTAACATGCATGGCTAACAAGGTATATACACTCATCTACATATGTATTAGAAATAGAATTGGTTAAGTTAGCCATATACATCATAGAACATGCATATATAGTTCTACCTATATCTATATACATATATAGCAAGTATGTAGAGAAGGGGGTTAACATGGCAGTTAGTTGACATATATGAAATCTGAAATTAACTAGCATTCAACTAGTGTAGCAACATGCATATAGTACTAATGTTATCTAACTTGAATTTAACCAACCATTCAATTTAAGTGGGTTAAGGGTTACCCTGCACACATGTATATTCCTCTATATTGAAAACTAAATTTGGCTTGGCAATAGGAAAGGAATATGCATATATACATACACAGCTAGCATGTACCACAACTGAACCTAGTGAACTAACCTTTCTATCATGCACATAGTTTACATATTTTCATAAAACTAAGTTTAATCTAACATTCATTATATACTTTCATGCATACATTGTATATCATTCTTTCATTCATGCATTGCTTACATACATTATATTAATTGCATTCCTACATGCTTGCATTCAACCATATATATACATTAATATAAAGAGGATATATATCATATATATATATCATTTCATTCATCTAATATATCATGTATTACATACTCTATATTCATTTAATATCCATACTACATAGGCTCATAGGTTACACAAAATGCATATATCGTATAGTCACTCTTCTACTTAAAATCAATACTGTACCAATTGGGCCTTTACTAAATTCTAGAATTAAAATATATTGTAGTCCTTCGTGTTAGCTTTCCGAAACTTTAAACGGATCGCATTTTCGTGTCCGGAAGCTCCCGAAATCGCGAAAATACCGAAACACGTTCGTCTTTCGTACAGCTGACACTCAAATAATTTTACAGAAAGTTTCAGAACGAATTTGGCTTATTAAAATATATATTTGGAAAGCTAAATTCGATACGGTTCTTTTAAAAAAACGGGAGATAAATCAGAATTTTAAGCTAAAAGTTATAACATTTCTAAGTTGCTATTGCTACTAAAAACGTGGATAAATATTATGACGAATTTAGGTAGTTTGAGACAAAAGAAACACAAGTATATAACATAATATATCAAGAACTCACTCTTTACACTAATATGTATATATGAGACACTATAGAACACATCTCCAATACAAAAATATGAGATTAAACATGTAATAATTCATTCACACATAACAACAACACATAGTGTGTCCAAATTTGGGGTTTTCCCACATGGACACAATAACACATCAAGGATACTCCTAAATGTCTCCAAATGGACCCAAAATGGACACAAATGGAGACACGACCATGGAAAAAATTTCTATGGGTTCAAAATATTCCTAAATGTATGAGGTTTTGGATTAGATGGTAGATTTTACTTTCCGGGAGGTGAAATCTCAAGAACTCCTTCCGATACGACACCGACACGAAAGGATCTCCAAATAGACACAAAATAATGCAAACTCCTTCCAAACATGGCTAGCACCTCCTCTTGCTTGAGTAGAGAAGAAATGGAGAAGATTGGATGGAGGAATGGATTGATTTGGAGATGAAATCAATGGAGGTTCTTCTCAAATTTGGGGAAGAACTCAAGGAGATGAAAAAAGAGGCTAAGAACAAAATGAATGATGACTCATTCCCCTCCTTTGGTGGCTGGCCATATTGGCTATTTCTCCCATTTTGGCAAAGTCCAAAATGTCCCTCTTGTCCCATTAGGTTCAACTTAAGTTAGGTTAGGGTTTGGGGCTAAAATAGACTAGTTTGAGTCTCAAAATAACCCAACCTATTCATGAACAATTAGCCCAACCATACTAACTTAAATATTGTCAAATGTGGGCCATGTCTAACTAATGAGTGGGTCCACACTAGAGTCGAAGCTACCCCGGGTCTCCGATACAAGTCGGATTGAGTTGAAATTTGAACCCGACTCAAACAACTACAAAACAATATCATAAATAATAAAATAAATCAAAAATATTCAAAAATGAAAAATGACCAAAATATCCCTATTTTTGAAAACTGGGGGTGACAAATCTATCCACCTTAAAAAAAATTCGTCGAAATTAAAATGTTCATACCCGTTCTAGGTCAAACCCCCGCAATCAAAGTCTCAGAACTTAAACAAATCATACGATTTAAAAGGACGACATACTGGGTCATGGCATATGGTGGTAGTGAAAGTCTCATCTAGGTATACTAGTCATGCTAAACCAAAACGGTCATAGGGTATCAAAACATACAAGCAATCATGGGTGTTAAACTGGAAAAGATACATAAATAACAAATCATCAAAACTGTAAGGCAGTCTACCATCCTATATGAAAACTGGTACTTATCAAAAAATAAAATAAAGATAACTACCAATTGTCTATAAAGGGGTACAGAAAAAATCAAAATCAAAAGTTAAAGAATGAAAGTCAATTGCACTGAAATCCAATCACAATATATAGGATTCTCTTAATCCTGTTAAGACTAAATTGTAAGTTCTAAAGGTTATGTGGTTCGTGTGTGTATGGGTGTATGTGGACATGTTCATATGGTTAGATAGTAGGCATGTGTGTATGTGAAATATACATGTAAGTGTATAGGAGGATTTGGGTTTCAAAACAATAGCTATCAAGTTACACTACTCATGGCATATTGGTTAAACAATCTACAATACACAACCTATTTACTCATAACTTGCATAGCTAACCATATATATATAGAGAGAGATAGAGATTTAGTTATGTATCTATATATATTATAACATGTATGCATAAACTCTATATATATTTATATAGATATGTGAACATAACATAGAGAGGAAGGGTTAGGTTTACATAGCAGTGTATACTAAGTTAGAGTGTGTGTGTCCTTGTACAGGGTTATAGCTTTAGTATTGAAGGGTTAAACCCAGTTTTAGTTCAGCATTTACATACAAAATCTAAAAATGAGCTAACATTTAAACCAGTATAATATTAACATAATGCAGTTTCAGATTTTAGGGGTTTGAACATCACAACCAAACTCAATGATCCCAACACAACCTAACATGATAGAGATGAAACCCTAACATGCTATCCATACGTTTAGCTATGCATACAGTTCAATATTACATATTAAATCTGAAATTGAACAAAACATTTGAAATCAATGTAAAAATGTTAACATGTATTCAGTTTCAGGATTTTGGAAAAATTCGAACATCAAACCAACCCAATGTTCATCACAACCACAACCTAACATTGAAGAGTATGAAACCTAACATTATATCCATTCATACAACAATGTATACAGCTCAAAATATTACATCTAAAAACTACAAATTGAACTAATCACTTAGAATCCAGTATTAAGGATTAATATGCACACAGTCTCAGATTTGACAAGTTCAAACACAAAACTCAACCAATTGGTATCTTAGGCTAGAGCGTGAGCTTACTAGTGCATCTGCGGAGGGAGGGGCTGGATGACCGCCGTTGGTGGTCTTCAGAGGGGTACGTACTACGGTACGGGATCCTACAGCGCCTTTGTGGCGATGCAGTCATCCAGAGCCTCCTCTGCCAGTGTGCATTCCCCACATCCCTCAGAGGAGTCGGTCCGAAAAATCATAACGTCGCTAAACGTCGCTAAAATGATGACGTGGCAACCAAAAAAATTCTCAGATATGGAGTCGGACAACGTCGCTAATCACTAATTTAACGTCGCTAAAATCTGAACGGACAGCGACAATCAGCAACGAAAGGTTAGGTCGCTAATTAGCAACGTTGTAGTCGATATAAGTCGCTAATACTAGCGACGTAATGCATCGCCGATCTACGTCGCTCTGGCGACGAATAGCGACTTTTCCCTAATAGCGATCATGAATAACGCGACATGCCCGAAACGTCACTAAATACGTCACTGTTTTCATTTAGCGACATTTTGTGGCTGTTTAACGACGTCGTTTGGCGTCGCTAATATGAGATATTTTGGTAGTGCAACTTGATACCCTCAACTATCACCGTTTTTCAACTTAATACCCTAATTTTTTTTTACTCAACAACTTGATACCCTCAACTATCACCGTTTTTCAAATGCATACCCTAAAATTAAAAATTTCAGAAATACCCCTGCCCCCTCTCTCCCCCTCCCCCCTCCTCTCTCTCTCCGGTGATGCCTTCCCCCCCTCCGGCGATCGAGCCTCCTCCCATCCTCTCCGGCAGTGCGCGACAATAAAGACGGACGGTGGGAGGAGGGAGTGGGGGTGCGGGTGGGGACGGGCGGGAGTGGGGAAGAGGGGAGGGAGGGGGACGACAAGATGAGGGTGAGGGCGACCGTGGGAGGGGGCAGATCGGAGGAGTGGCGGGAGGAGGGAGGCGCACGGGTGGGGACGACCGGGGGAGGGGCAGCGACGGAAGGAGACGGGTGTTGGCCGAAGGAGGGGTAAGGGGGCAGCAATGGTGGAATGGATGGGAAAGATGGAGTTGGAAAGGGTATTTTCGGGAAAAAAAAGTTTCATGGGTATCAAATTAAAAAAAAAAAAAAGTTTAGGATATCAAATTGAAAATGGATAATAGTTGAGAGTATCAAGTTGCAATTATGCCTTTTTTTCTTCCCTAGAAAGTATTAAGAGCTATAATTCCAATCCCTCCTTATATATACTAGCATGCGCATGTACCTTAAAAAATATATTAAAAAATTAATATAAATTTACATAAATAGCAACTAGAAAAATAACTTCCACTTTAACCACTTAAACCAATTAAGTTAGAGATGTTTAGCTATAATGAGATGATTAAAGATAGTTAAAAGTTAGTTTTTTAAAATAATTAATGGAAGATTACAAACGCCACTCAATTTTGAACCTTTTCCACGCTATTTTTTTTTTTTTTCAAGCTCTTTCTCTCTCTACACACACACACACGATTGTAGTGTTGGACACAACAAAAGGTGGTAGGGTCTACACCTCTAGAACCAACCGGCTGATTTTGTATTATGGAACCAACTTATATTATACACATTGGATTGAAATTGCATGATTGAGATCAAATAAATTTAAAAGGTGGTGGGACCTACATCTTTTAATCTCCACTACTAAATTCTAATCCAATTCATAAAACATAGGATAGTTCCATAATACAAAACCAACCGACTGATTTTGGAACATTTCTGTATATATATATATATATATATATATATATATATATATATATATATATATTTTCTGTATATATATATATATAAGCAGAGACGAAAACCAGCTTCCGATTGGCATATAGAATGGTTGAAGACATCGGCCGGGACAAGTGGAACTTCTTTGTGATTATCCATCATTCAAGCTTAGATAAAATAATGCCAGGTAATGATCAGAGGAATGATGAATTGTAGTGTTGGACACAACAAAACACAGACTACACAGAAGAAAAAAAAATTATAATAGTGGCTGAGCCGACAAAGTGATCAAAAGATCAGAAGTGCAGAGACCTAATCATACAAGGCAATTACTCTGGATAATTTTAATAAACCATTGCAGGCCCACTGCAAAAGAAGTCACATTGCAAATATTTCTGATCTGCGCTTAATGGCTTTGAGCACAAAGAACAGATGTGGATGATCGTCATACTTGTAGAGGTAGGGGTGGAGAATGGAAGAAGAGACATATAGCCGAGCAATCATCGACTGCTATCCCTCTCCTCTTACGTTCCCATGCACGAACGGCACACTGCACCAGTCGCTTTGCTGATTTTCCTTTGTCTTCGGTTGATGAAACGATGTCCACCGCTTCTTTGTTGGAGATGACATCCCAAACCTGATATGCACATGAAAAATACGCATACCCAAAATGAGAGGTCCGGAGCAATAGTCATACTGTTCAAGCATATCGGTCGATATCGATACGGTTTTGGCATGTCCAAATCCGATATTGATCGATGCTGACCGATACCGGCATTAGAGAGGTCTTTTTTTCAGTAAATTCAACAACAAAAATTAACAAAAAAGCATAGTAAGATTGTAAAACCATGTAAAAGGAAAAAATTTATCTATTAACCAATCAGCAAAGGTGACTACTATTACATTCGGTTTCAAAACTAATAAGAAACAATACAGAAAATACTTAAAATTATACATAAATGTATACTATATTTTTTTCTAAAATTTTAACAATGTATTAATAATTAATTACTTTTCGATACCAAAAAAAATATGATACTCGGATCCGAAAGAGTCGATAATGTCGATACCGATACTCAAAGGAAAGATCCGATACCGATTTCGATACTGATAGTGCAAACCTTGTGTTTAAGTCATGAAGGCGAATTTTCTTCCATTCAGCTCTATTTCTGTGTTGTGTACTATGTAACACTAACAAAAAGAATCTCTCTTTAATATTTCGGTCCATCCATGTCTATTTAGAGCTCTAGTCCTAGCGACCCCTTCAAGCATGGACAGAGCTACATGGTAGCAATTGGAATCCACTCGTTCCCACAATTTTTTTTTTTAATTACTACTATAAAATTGTATGTAATTTTTTTAATTATTTTTAAGATCTGTTCCTACGGTCCAATAAAAAAAACTAGACCCAAGACTAGAGGGGCCTCATTTGGTATACTGTAATGTAATTGCGATCGCAATATAATCAAATAAAAAAAATATTTTTTTTATTTAATTATATTGCGATTACGATTACATTACAGTGAACCAAACGGAACTAAATTTATGTTATAAACCTTTTGTTCCCACGGAACAAAATGTTTAGCTCTGCCCCCTGCCTTTTAAGTACTATCTTATAGTCAGAGCATCTAACAATGATGAATGGATTGAAGTTTCTAATTGGATTTAGAAATCTAAGCCAACTCATGACATTTTGATCCATAGCCATGGCGTGTCCAATAGAGCTTCGTCTCTTCCAAAAGTCTCTCTGGTAGATTACAACAAAGACATTCAAAATAGATAGTGCTATGCTGCTATGATTAGAGTGCGCTTAGTAGTACTATTTTAATAGTTCAAATACCATCTAGTAAGAAATGCTTTCATTCTAAATACCCTTCACAATTTTAATTACAAAAGGGGAAGTCCTTGAACTGTAGATAATCTTCTTTAGATTGTTAAATCTCATCATGGGATCATATACAAATAAATAGTGAAAACTAATATTTTGAGATAAAGTGAAATCCAATTATTGAACATAGGCTATCAATGGAATGAATTTTCTATTCAGCACTGTTTCTGAGCATGTACAAGTTATACGATCATACAGGACCTCGAAAATCGAAATGTTCTAAAAAATTTAACCTCCGTATATATTACTAATGTAAAATCTCCATATTTACAGTTAGACCTCTTAATTTTCTTAGAAACAACAGTAACATATATGGCCCTTAGAATATCAGAAAAGTCTCTTTTAGAATGGTAAAAAAAAGGTAATTTTTTAGTATTTGCACATGGTCCTTAGAATATCAGGAAAGGACATGTTTCTACACGAAATGCTGAGTTTGAGTTCGCAGTTACATACCCCATCAGTTGCGAGCACGATGAACTGATCTCGATCGGTCACGACCCTTTGAGTGACTTCAGGTACAGAGATGACGCCAAAGTCCTTGATACAATAGTCTCCGAACGCTCTCGACGTCGCTAAACCAGGCGTTTCCCTGTTCGGCTGCCACACCCTATGCACGCCCGGTTCATCTCTCATGCAGAAAAGACGGCCCTTGCACTGTGTTATACGCTCGGCTTCCTCTGAAAATTTGGAAGATCAATGGCATTATAACCAAGAGCTATGTAAATTTTAGGGCTAGTTAGCGTTTAGACTCTAGATTTTAATATCAGTTTAGAGTTTAAGTTCTGACATATCCAATTGGAAAGTTCGGACTCTAGATTTTTATTTCCGGTTTCAATTTTCTCATTATAACATGAACATGAGTACACGGACATCAACCAACAAATGCTAAAAATGAGGGTATATAATCGAAAAAATGGAACCAAAAATAAAAAATTAGGATCCAAAATTTTCAATTGGACATATTATGACTTAAACTCTAAGCTGGTAACGCTAATTAGGTGATCATATACACACAAAGAGACTACTTACGAGGTAAGTTTGGTTTAAAATCAATGGTAAGCTGGACAGGAACCAAGCTGCCGTCGTCGGAAGTCGTTGCCAGCACCGCGCGAGAGTCCCCGACGTTTGCTAATACCATAACCGACCCCTAACAAAAAGAACGTGCAGAAACGAGACTTAGCTTAAGAGGACGTTTGGTACGCGGAATACTGTATAGTCGGAAATTCTATATTTTCGGAAATCAAATTCTGGGGAAATATAGAACCGGTGCTTACTTGTTTGACGATTGTCAGAGCAGTGGTGCCGCTATTGTAGGCGTCCAGCTTGCGGTGGTGCTCGAGCTCCCCGTCGATGGTAGCACAGGTTCTAAGGAACGACTGTTTCCAAATGTCGAACTGGCAGAGCCCCTTCTCGTTGAGCAAGGCCACGGCCAGAGTTTCCTGCCAGTTGCAGAGCAGCAATGGAGGAAGGGACTCCCGGACATTTTTCGCCACGTAGTGCCCCCAAGGACCATGCCCATCGAATATGCCGCAAAATATCATGTCTTCTTGGCATCCAAATTCCTAAAATATTTTTTATTTAAAAAAAAAATGAAGCAATCATATAAATGCATAATGTCCACAACTTTAAAGTCAAACACTATTACAAAGCATAGTTTGCGGGGTATCGGCCGATATGATTTGACATATTTCGATACCGACCCATGTGGATAATGACCGATACTAACATTTGGAATCTATTTTTCAATAAATTCGACAAAAAAAATTGAAAAAAAAGACCAATCAACAAAGATATAAAAGTATAGTAAAATTGTAAAAGCATGTAAATTTAGAATATTTATCTATTGCAATTAAATTAATCGACAATGGTGGCTATTATTTTATTTAATTTTAAAACTACTAAAAGATGACATATAAAATATTTAAATAAATATATAAAATATTTTTCCTAAAATTATAATAATTTTTTTTTCTTTCTGATACCCAAAAAAAAAAAAAAATCTAATACAATTGTTGATACTGCCGATCCCGATACTCATTGAAAGGTTCCGATACCGGTTCGATACTACAAAGTTCTTTACGAGTCACTAATCACTTCACTGGTACTTAGATGTGTATCACTATGCAAACATTAATCCTAGAAAATTCTACTATTTGTCTTCAGGTTGAAAAGTTCTCATTGTTTCGTTCGATCAAAATTTTATAATAGTCCAGAGTTCCTCGTCAATTGTTCGACTTGAATAATATTAGAAAATAATATAACGCCAAACCGACCTCAAATAGAATAATTATATTGATGGTAACAGTAAAGAACAAAGTACTAAAAAAACAGCTTAGTAACGAAAATTTCACGTCGCTATATTATTTTTAACCTTTTACTACGGCTTAGTGACGGAAAATATTTGTCGCTAATGAGTTTTTAGAACATAATACTGATGCTGGAGCGACAGATTTGTGACAAACAAACAGTCTTTTTTTTCAGTAACTAGCTTCCGTTCAGTCACTAATTTACTATATTTTTGTAGAGTTTAACATAAAAAAATTCAGGATTTAACCATGTTAAACCAAATTCACTATGGTTAGGGGGTGTTAATTTAGAACTTTAAGAAAATACTTTGTTATCAAGAACTCTTATGAGAATTCTCCATGCAAAAAAAAAAAAAAAAATCAAGAACTCTTATGAGAATTCTCCATGCAAAAAAAATTAAAGAACCATAAAAATTCAAGAGAAAAACCATCAAAATAATTTTGAAAGAAGAGCCTATGAACCGAACTCATCTGACTATTGTGGTCAGTGAGGAGAGTTATAGCCTCCTTAGCTAGACAGACGGTATCGAAATCGAACGGCGGAAGAGATATTGACCGTTGGTCCAACTTACATGCAACACAGCATGCACAAAGTCTTGTGCGTTATGTCGGACATCTAAAAAGAAAATAAAAAGGAGAGCCTATGAAGAAGAAGGAGCTGACCTCCCACACGACGCAGCAGTCTTGGTTGACTCCTTTCTCCCCTCTCCGCGAATGAACCGACGCGAAGCCGTTGCACTTTTTGCTCGAGACCGTTCCCGACGACGTCAGCATCGTCTCCTTCTTCCTCCTCCTGGCCTCCTTCACCATGGCGTCCGCCGCCTCCCTCCCTCCGCCGCCGCCGCCGTCTCCTCCTTCTAGAAGCTGCTTCCCCCTGCCTCCTACGGAGAGCGACCTCAGCAGCGACGACAGGTTCCTCATCCGACCCGATAACCCGTTAATAACCGGTGGATGCTGGAGTTAAGGAGCTACAGCTTCATGGTGATTGCCGCAGTTTGGACTTGGACGTAATTATTGGAAGCTGAAGAGAGTTCGTCGGAGATTTGACGGAGGTTCGTTCATTCTGCAGGGTCTAATTCTTTTTCCCGGAGACTTTCTTTTATAATTGAGACGTTTGGAAGAAATTTGCATAAAGGGCCTTGTATTTTATTTTATCGTATTTTATCTCCAATTTGTTGCAGTAGGTAATAGGAAGTGTTTTAAAAACTAGCCGATTGGGAAAAAAAAAAACCGGAAAATTTCAGAGAGAGAGCATTATAATTTAAATTTATTTTATAAAAGGAACAAAGTTTAGAATAATTTTAAATTGAGCATCGTCGCGCCCGAAAGATGGGCGTGCAATTTTTACGCCCTACATTTGGGCGTAGAAAAGCAAGATGGGATTGTTATGGAATTGTTAATTTGTTAATTGGAATTGTTAATTGTAATTGTTAATTGCAGGGGCCAACTGTGGAGAAAAAGTGGCGCCCTTCTTTAGGGCGTGATTTTTTTTGGCGCCCATCTTTAGGGCGTGATTTTTTTGGCGCCCGAATGAATTTTTACAACGGCTACTTGATGTTTTACAACGGCTACGTACTATGGTTTTTACAACGGCTACTATGGCTTTTACAACGGGTATTTTACATGTATATTGTCTATATATATATAATTCATCCTATTGAAAATTTTTACATTCAATTCATCCCCTCACTTCTCAAGTTACTTCTCGGAGAAAAATTTTCTTCTCCTTTGCAGTGAAGCTTTCAAGAAGAATCATCTCCAAATCACCACCTGGTGTCAAGAAGAATCCCTCAGAAAGAAGTTGCAATTTTTAAATTTTTTTTCATGGATCAAGTATTAACATTAATCTGCTACCATGGAGGTACACTTAGTGGACTATCTTATGAAGGAGGTACAACTAATCTAATTTCTACCTATCCTAATATCTCCTTAGAAAATATACGTAATATTATCGTGGAACGTTTTTCTATTACATATGAATTCGTAATAAGATATTTTTTTACCGATACATTTTTAGTAATAGATAGTGAAGAAGCATGGAACATTGTTATTCAGGATAATATAGGTGCATCTTGTATAAAGATTTATATTAATCAAGCATTAACAAATATTAGCATAAATCTTTCTTCTACTAGTCAACATGTTTATAACAGCCCAAATTTTTATGTTGGTCCTAGCACTTCAAACCAAGTAAATTTAGTTGAAGAGAACGTTGATGACGTTGATAGTGACGACTTAGTCGAAGATTTAGACTATTATTAGACAATAATGATGATAATTTAGATGGTAGCACCCCTGAGTTATTTGTTGGAAAAGAATTTCCTTCATCTTATGCATTTTGAAATTTTATTAGTGATATAACAATTCTTCACAATTTTAGTTGTAGAGCTAAACATAACAATTCTCAAAGAATTGTATACATTTGTGACTCTCCAGATTGCAGTTGGAGAGTGTATGCTAAATTAAGCAATTGGTAACGGTACAATCTTTGAGATTCGTACATTTGAATTTCGACATTCGTGTACCGGTGTGTTACCAAGAGGATATCATCGACATACTACTACTGCATGGATTTGTGAAAAAATAATAGGTAAAATTAGAGATAACCACTCCTATAGTGCATCTCATATTGTAAAAGATATACTTAGATGGATAAGGCTGGGGTGTGTCAAATAATGAAGCTCCGGCGCTGTACATATAAGATTTCCAGTCAAAGTCATTCGAAGCATACTACGAACAACCAGGTTGGGATGTGCCCTCGCCCGCCTCTTGATCAATATGTGATCCAGAATAATATGATGCATACTGTGAACAACCAGGTTGGGATGTGCCATCGCCCGCCTCTTGATACCCAGAATAATATGATACATACTGCAAACAACCAGGTTGGGATGTGCCCTCGCCCGCCTCTTGATCAATATGTGACCCAGAATAATATGATGCATCTTGTGAGGCACCAGATTCTTCCCTTGCCTCTTGGTGTGGCCTACGGGGCTGTGCATGTCTGCGCCTCACAATTCCTACAGGATGATCCTGAGGGATTGCCAATGGTAGCACTGGGGGCCTATGGGATTGGCTCAGAAATTGTGCAGAAAAGTCTAGCAATTCACGTGGATCTACTCTTGGGTCATGGGACAACCCTTCCCAATTTTGGAGCTGAAATTATTTACATACTCAGTGAGTGAGACTCAGAATGATCATAGTTTATTTAAATAAAATTTAGACACATACCATTATATTTACTTGTGTATCCCGTACACGCAGGCTAGTATCATCCAGAGCTCGGTGAGAAAATCGGGCTTCTTCAAATTGCCAACGTCGATTTTCGACGCGAGGAGTCCCATACCAAAGTACAAAAGATTCGCTACCTTGCACTGCAAGAGAGATAATATAGCATGACAAATTTAAGAAAGTAATTGTATTTATACAGGTTTTTTCCAAGAGATGACTTACAATCAAGTATAGATGTCATCGTTTGAGACAAATGTTCCACCCCGTACGTCTCAACCCTGTTCTCCCAACCTGGAAGATGTGAGCGAGCCCGCGATGCGACTGACCCTCTGCTCCGACTAGCAGCCAAAGGTTCTTGAGGTATGAATTGTTTCATCCCAAACTGTCGCATAACACGATCAGCCGGATGAAACATGATATGAGGATGGTAGATGATGTAGTATCTGTGCATACTAGCTCCAAGTGCACCATCAATCACATTTTGAGGTACACTAATATGGTGCCATTCGACCTATATGATGTTTAAGTAGTGTGAAACAAATTATTTAGATAAAGTGTGACAAAGATGTATAACTAATAGGCTCAGCTAACCTCATTTGCAGAAATTATGTCAAATAGATGACGATAAATTGAGACCACTTTAGTAAGTCTATGAGCTGTATCTACATCATCTGAATTCCATCTCACTCCTGCGGGCATGACCCGCTCATCTACAATGTATCGAATAAGTAGCCTACCGATATAAAAATATTCGTATGACCATAACTACAGATTAATAGACAATAAAAACGATATCAATTTTTTAACTTATATAACCATTTATGAAGAATTTTTTTTCCAATTATACCTGTATAAGTGTAATACATCCACATATATTGGTGTGTACAGCACCTTCCGATCCAATAGTAACAAAACTAGTCATCGAATGATAAACGTAGGCTAACACTGCGGCACCCCATCCATGCTTTGTAGGAGTTTGTAAGTCTTCAAAAAATGGGAGGAGGTTTGCAGTAACCTTATTTCCGGTCCCGTTGGAAAATAACAATGCACCGCACAGGCTTAGTAAATAAGCTCTAGTGCAACATACAAGCTGCAAATATAAACAAGTATTAAAACTATATTATATAGTACAATAATTATAGAAAACTATATAACGTACCCGTTGCTCGTCTACAGGAACCGGTGTATTTCCAATCCGATGAACATGTATAAAAGTTGTTTGAAGCCAAGTTATTTTGATACCGGAACTAGTACCTTGATCCGGTTCCGGCTCCACACCAAGATATGTTCTGATAAGATCTCCAACACTTCTCTCATCTTCAAAATATATAGGGCTACCAGTAATCGATAACCCCAAAATCATGGCAACGTCGGCCAGAGTGATCGACATTTCACCGAAGGAAAGCTGAAATGTGTTGCGTCCTGGCCACCACCGCTCTATCAAACTCAACAATAGATCTCTATCGTGACGCCTTAGACGAATAGCGTCAACATAGGAAAAGCCAAAAGATGAAACAAGTTCATTCTGACGAGTTGTGAGATTCCATCTGTGGCGCCAGTCTCCATGCTCACGTAATTTTACCGTTGCATAATCATATAACTAAATAATGTCTGAAATTTTTTAGTGCCTATGATTATCAATTATAATAATGATAATTTACTTTAACTAAATACCTTTCCGTCGAATACCAGATCTGAAACGTGACGGACTCGTTCCTGGATAATACCCTGTGTTGTAAGTCCACCTGGTATCCGATCGTCATTTCGAACATCCATCTATAAATTAATGACAAATATTATACATTAATTTGAGCAGAACTTGTACGGTATAGTAAAATATCTACGCCCTTCTTTAAGGCGCGTATTTTTTTTCGAGATCTCTGAGACTATACTAACACACTGGCTATACAAAAAAGTTTCACTAACCTGATAATTCTTCTTCTCCTCCGACTGCCTGTGTTACTCTCTTCCTCTTCCTTCTTCCGCTTCTCTTCTTTGCTTCTGCAAGAAGTGTTCTTCACTTCACTTCATATACATGTAGCTAACCATACAAACATCTTAAAGCCAGCAATCCTAGCACTATCCTACAAAAATTGACATCTCTTTTTGGTCAAAAGACCTAAAAAAGAGCGAAAAATCTCTGTAATCAGGCACTCGCACCAACCCGAGGGACACACGGCACAAGCCGAGGCCGCACAGCCGAAGGCCACGCGTCATGGGGGGAATTCCACGCCCTTGATTAGGGTGCCTTTTTTATGGCCTGAAATTTGGCGCTCCATTTAAGGGCACGCTTTTTAAGTATTTTTTTTCGGAGATTAAGAATAAAAGGAGGGGATTAAGAATAAGGAATGGAATTAAGGAGGAATGAATTTTGACGACCTAAATTAGGACGTCAAAATTTTCTACGCCCTATTTTTCGGCGCGACTGTGCTCATTTTGTAATTTCCCTAAACTTAATGCCTTTTACGCAATTTTTACAAATATTTTTGCTTCTCATGAAATTTTCCGGAAAAAAAAACTCAACAGGTTCACCTGTGGACCGGTAACTTTATCGAGTTCGTCCATTGTTGACCTACTATATTTTTCTTAAAAGCTGGTTATATAAAAAAAAAAATTTAATTCATTGTTCATGGAATTGAGCTTTGACCAGTCAGGTTAACTCAGTGGTTGAACCAACTGGTACATTGAACCAGTTTGATCCGACCCATGCCTTACCTGAGTCGATCTTGGTTCCTGTTTTTAGAACACCGGTAGGAAGTTACAAGGGTTGTAGGTTCAAGTGACAATTTAGCAAATTTTGAACTTTTTTGGGATTTAGATCTTAGTAAAAAAAAATAGTCTTTTTTTTTAACCCAATCCAACGTGTTTGAAGTTACAAAATAGTGAACCCTTGAAATGTTTGATTGACCAAATATACGCTTATTTGAGCTACCTTTATTATTTTTTATAAAAAAATGGTACCAAAAAATATTGGTAGCACTAGCTTATAATTTTATTTAGATAAAATATTTCCATTTTAGAACAGTTTCATAAATTATTTCAGTACTATTTTTTTGAGATAACATGCAATCATGTTATATCTTGCTTAGTTTTTTAAATCTTAATAACTAATATCATACGGCATGATGGTAAGGTTTGTTGTTTGCATTTAGGAGGTAGGTTTTTTTTCCTTCTTTTTTCTAGGAGGATGTAAGTTGAAGTCACAAATATAACATCTTAAGATAAGATAAAAATACGGTGTCGACCTTCTCTTGACCCTACATGACTAGAAACCACATGACTGGAAGTCTTTTTTTGTCTTTAGTCTTCAATTTCAATATAACGCACAGAAGATAGAAATTTGTCAATCGATCGTAACCCACCTGTGAGATAACTCGCTTGTGAGAGGCACACGACTTAAGAAAAAAAAATAAGAGAGGGGTGAAATAAAAGAATAAAAAATTTGTACAAGGGAATTAATACGTAGAGAGTAATGTCAGTAGGATTATTCAGTATAACTTTTAGAAAATCAAAAGTCCAATAAAATGGTTTTGGAGGAAATTATTTCTTACTACAACTATAGAAGTAGCTGAATGAATCAAATTAGAGGGGCATTTCTATAAAAGTATCCGTGACTCACGTGATGAGGGAGGGTTATGCCGACAAGTTGGTACGAATACCAGGTGATCAACCATTGGCCACAGCTAACTGCTGCAATGACATACGTGTCATTATCAAGAGGTCCCTATCCGAATCTTAAAAAAAGACGTGTCAAATCACTTTATTTCAATGCACTAAAATTACAATCAAATAGTGAATTTTCATCTGATTATATTATTCCAAACACTGAATTAGTAAATCCGCAACATCATTTATATGCAACCACATAATAAATTTTCAATACCAATTACAACAACAAACAAATATTACATAACATATATAATATATGGAGTTTCCACATACGAACAACCAAACTGGTGCTAAATAAATAGACTATAAAAAATGACATCAACAACCCTTTTGTTAATTATTATTATTAGAATACCAATACAAAATGATGATGTATTCTATTAGAAAAATACTAAAATTATATTGAATAAAAGATGTGTAAAGTGGATTAGTTATGCTCCAAATAGCTATTAGTTAGAATACTTAACTAAAATTTTCTGAGAACAAATTAACAATGGCTGCTCTCCATTTCTCCATGCGTCTCATGATTTTGCACAATTGTCCCATTATTTATTTACAAAAAGTAGGACCTATAGACGCTCCATGTAGCCAACTTATTGGAGAACTTATATGATTTGTATATTTCCTTCCAATTTTTTAGGATGTCTCGTGTCCATGAAAGTAACAGGTAAAAAATTTCTTAAGTCTTTTTTTTATTTTTTAATAATTTTGTAATTGAATAGAATAGTTATCATCATTGTCAATTAATTTATCTATATAAGTTTTTTTTCCTTTACATGTTTTTATAATTTTATTATGCTTTTATATCCTTGTTAATTGATTTTTTTTCCAACTTTCTTTGTCTAATTGACTAGAAAAGAGATCTCCAATATCCGTAACAGTCAAGTATCAATATTGGTCGGTATTAAATCGGAACATACTAAATCGTATCGGTATTGACCGTATCGAATCAGCTAATATGTATGTTAAGTACAGAAGTCGTATGAACAGTTTAAGTATAACTTGGCTGACCTCCAAATAATCTACAAATTGAGTTTACAGTCACACGGAGCAGTTATAGTGTAGCTTTCTGTCGAAAAAGAACATCCGTCAATGTGGCTTTGTCTGCAGACTGCAGTCCGTCTCCAGTACCAAATTGATCTCTGAAAACTACTGATATGTATGCAACGAACATACCAAAATACTTGACACGCACTACAAACAACTTTGATATACATCATAGGCGATACTATTATTGGATCTTACAAATTGGCACTGACAATGTACATTTTTCTTCTATTTTTTCCACACCATTCTATCATATGTATTTGATTTGCTGTTCTATTATAGTATACAAAAAGGGTCAATTCTTGCATAGTAATCATTGAACTCTTCAGAATGGGATGAAAATAGAGCTGCATCTTCCAAAAGAGTATGGTTAGAAGAGAGCATGCCATGAGAGGGTGCAATCGATAAAAATAAACATACGAGTAATTAGTGTTTAGGCCCTGATTTTATACTAGTTTAGAGTTTACATCTTGACAGGTCCAATTAAAAAGTTTGGAACCTGAATTTTTTTTTAGCTTGATTTCAAATACCCTCAACTATTTCGGTTCTTCAACTTAATACTATAAACTTTTTTGTACAACTTGATACCATCAATTATGAATTATTTTTAACTTAATACATAAAACCAAAAAAATGACAAACTACCCATTTTCCAGCCAACAACCCCTCCCCTCCCATCATCTCCACCCTTGCCCTGGCTTCCAATCAATCCCCCTCCCCTCTCCCTCACCCCCCCCCCCCCCCCCCCCCGGCTGCCCCATCCCATCCTCTCTTTATCCGCACGTAGCAGCGACAGAAGGAGCAACGCGAGGGAGGGCAGTGGGGCCGGGGAGCAGGGAAGGCAGCAAGGGTGGGTGGGGGAGGGGGTCATGGATGGGATTGTCGGGAGGGGGTTTCAGTGGGGCCGAGGGGGCGGAGGAGGCAGCGGGGTGGGGGTGGGGCAGGGGGGAGGGGTGTCGGGACAGCCAAGAGAGAGAGAGAGAGAGAGATAAAATTTTTGTCTATTTTTTTTTTCAGAATATCAAGTCGTAAAAAAAAATGTTTAAGGTATAAAGTTGAAAAACTGAAATAGTTGAAAGTATCAAATAGAAATTAAATCTTTTATTTATTTATTTATTTTTTTTTTTTATTTTTTTCATCAAACTATGAACATGAGTGCAAGGACAACAACCAACACATGTTGCAACGAGAGTATAATAAAAAAAAAGGAACAAAAAAGGTTTTAAACTTACAACAACCAACACATGTTGCAACGAGAGTATAATAAAAAAAAGGGAACAAAAAAGGTTTTAAACTTTTTAATTGAACATGTATATAAACTCTAGGCTAATATAAAATTGAGGGTCGCACTAATTAGCTAATCAATAAATAAGAGGAATGACGACCTCAATTATAAACTCTGTAAGGGACCCATCGGCAAAAGAAGCCAACCTTGGAGTTAAAAACTAGTGGAGCAGACAAGCATTTTTGCAGCCATGAAATTGACATGGAAAGTTAGAATTCTTGGTGGGGCTTCCCCAGAAACCCACCAATGCAGCTTTGAGAATTCAGATCATGATCTCAGATTCCTACCAATATGAATAATAGACCACCAAGGCCACGGGGAAAGAGAGAGAGAGAGAGAAAAGATGAATAAACAAGGCTTTTTATATGGGCACAACCAAATGTTATCAAGGCTAGTCCGGATTGTGGCTAGTCCAAATTTTTTTCTTTTGAAGAAGGCTAGCCCAATATTTTGATTGGGGCTGTCCCAAATTTCCCTCCTCCCCCCAAACCCATCTGAATTTCTCAACTTCTCTCTCTTTCATCTGAACTCCTCACTCTCTTCCAAAACCGTCACCCCCCTCCTCTCTCTTCCACTCCATCTCCTCCGACTCACTCGAAGCTAGGTCGTCGACTTCTCGTCCGCCCTCCTCCTCTTTTCCGAACAAGAGCAATGGCACCGAAAACTTCCTCGCAAACAAGTTACCCATTGTTTCTTAAATTTTTTCTATCTGAAACCCTAGAATTAATCTATGTGCAGTATGTTTCATTCATTGTTTTAATTGCAAGTATTTCAATGAAAATTAAAGTGTTTTAAATCCAAATAACACTCACGAACATAGGAGAATGCCTGTGTCGACGTGGACTGCCCGTTCTTCTAGCAGTCCAATCCCTAACATGGACTGCCAGAAGAATAGGCAGTCCGCAGTTACACAGGCTATGACTTGGACTGCCCAACTCTCTGGCAGTCCAACATACAGACTGGACTGTCAGAAGAATGGGCAGTCCAAGTCACAGCATGTGTAACTTTGGACTGCCCACTATTCTGGCAATCCAACATAGAAACTGGACTGCCAGAAGAATGGGCAGTCCAAAGTTACACATGCTGAGACTTGGACTGCCCATTCTTCTGGCAGTCCAACTTTCAGTCTGGACTGCCAGAGAGTTGGGCAGTCCAAAACTAAACATGCTCTGACCTGGACGATTGTTGACAGTCCATAGTTATAAATTTTAATATCTAATTAAGATTAAATATTAGTCATGAGAAGAAGAGAAAGGAGAAGGACATTGAGGCCGGGCCTGAAAGAAAACGTCCTACAGCATCAAATCGCAAGGCGAGTGCAGCTGGTAGACTTCTTGATAAAGCGCTAACAATCAGAGAACCAGAACCGATCTCACAGATAAGGACCCGTGGAACGAAACATGTTGCAAGTCGTTTGAAGAAGCCGATGAATCGTCGTGATGATTCATCTTCTGATGATGATGTACCCGTTGCTCGAAAGAGAGGTGACAATGGATCCGGTCCTTCTCCTGCAGTCGAGGAAACGGAAGATACTGGCCCAATTAGTTGCTCGATATTGACGTCAATGGAGAACCACATTTCTTATCAGATCTGGAAGGATCCGGTTAGTTGATTATCTTAAATATAGAATAACCATTAAAAAAATACTTGTACTTAATATCGAAAGTTTATTTTGTAAATTTTTTATTTGCAGAAAAGCTCGCGCCTTTTGAGGGTAATAAACCATGCGAAGATGTGCAGTACGTGGGGATTTGACAAGTTGAAAGAGAGTGTGAAGGCCAAAATCACCCCCACCGGATTGCAAAATTTGGCAAAATACTCGTATCAGATATTGGACCACGCAATGATATCTGCGTTTGTGGAGCGTTGGCATCCAGAAACCAATAGTTTCCATTTCGCAGACGGAGAGTTGACAATCACCCTTGATGATGTGCACCACATTTTGGGGCTTAGAGTTGACGGTCGTCAAATGGCGATGGATTATTCTGAGGGTGACTTCGAGATATATGATGAGCTTGTGGGACTGGTCGCCAATTCTCTTGGGGTTGAGACGGAGACTTTTGTTAGCCTTCCCGAATTTAAGAAGTCATATGGAGTTCCGTTAAGTTTTTTGAGGAATACATTCTGTTCCGACGACTCCGACTCCGACGACGACGCTAGTGACGACTCCGTGGCCCGGGCATACATACAGTTTATCCTAGGGGCCGTCGGCGTTACCGACAAGTCCGGGACCGCGATACATGCCAAATATCTAAACAATCTTACGGACTTGAATACTATGGATGAAGTATCATTCGGAAGTGGTATCCTAGCACATCTCTACCGCGAGCTTGGTGCTGCATCTCGAGTCAAGTCGAAGACAATAGCTGGTTGCCAGACTCTGCTCCTTGTAAGCAAATCATACCCTATAGTGTTTATAGGTAATATAAAATTCTTTCGATAACGATGACATTATTACATTTTACATTTACAGGCGTGGATATACGAGGATTTTCCGACGCTGAAGAGGGCGACTATTAATAGAGATTATGATGAACAGATGCCTAGAATGTGTAAATGGAAGCCGGCTAAGATAGATACCAGACATCCACATACGTTGGCAACCCTACGTGTCGCTCTAGAAGATATGAAGGCGAAGGAGGTGAAACAATTTGCACTATTTAGAGACATTAAGTTAAAGTAGCATTTACGTTTTCATGTAGTTTTTCACATTGATTAATAATTCCTTAAGTAATGATTACATATTGTAGATTATTTGGGATCCATATCGGGATATGCGAAATACTACTCGTGCGGTGCAACCGGCTGCACTATTTAGAGGCCCGATATTTTGTCATGAAACTGAGGAGCCTCACATCCCAGACCGAGTGCTTCGTCAGTTTGGTTACGTATAGACTATCCCCAGCTCTTTAAAATTGAGGACTGCTGCCAAAGGAAAGAATGTAAGGACTTATGTCCCGCCGTACTACCCTTGGGGTTCTATGTTTTTTCACTGAGTGGCAACGTCATGTTGTCGGTGAAACCATACGAACTCCGGCCGTGGAGATGTGGGATTGTAGTGAGGATTATATGGAGTATTACGTGGATGCCGGACATGGTATGATATTGGATCCGGATAAGCTAAGTGCTAAAGTGCCGGTAGCAGCTCCTCTACCATCCAAGTCAGTACTATATGATGCACTACAGAAGATGGTAAGTGTTGGTAACCCAGTCTCGTATTGATGAGTATCAGTACCTAAAGTTATAATTTTTATTCGTGCATGCAGGCTTCGAAAGTTAAGAAGTTAGGGAAAAGTTTGATCAGATGCAAGGGCGAGAATTACAAAGATTTTGGCATGCAGATGCAAAACATCACAGATGATTATCCATTTTTCGAAGAGGAGCGACGCACGAAGAGGCGTCATGACCAAGAATGACTATGTGACTAATATTATTCGTGACTTTGTGACTATGTGTATGTGACTTTGTGACTCTTTACTGACTTTGTGACTATGTGACTATGTGACAAGTATGACTATGCGTATCTGAATACTCCGTGACTATGTGTATGTGACTAGTATTTATGAGTAGCTGAATACTCTGTGACTATGTGACTAGTAGACTATGCTACTCTGTGACTCTTGTGACTATGTGAGATGTTGCAAGTATAGAGAAAAGTATAGAGATGTTGCAAGTATTGAGATGTTGTAAGTATGGATTATATTGAGACTAAGTATAGAGATGTTGCAAGTATAGCTGAATACTCTTGTGACTATGTGTATGTGACTAGTATTTATGAGTAGCTGAATCATTTTGTTGCACGTATTGAGATGTTGCAAGTATTGAGATGTTGCAAGCATTAACATGTGGACTGTCCAATTCCTGGGCAGTCCATCTCACAGCAAGTATTGAGATGGACTGCCCAGTTTTCTGGCAGTCCACATTAACATGTCTTGCTGTGAGATGGACTGCCGAGTTTTCTGGCAGTCCACATGTTAATGTGGACTGCCAGAAAACTGGGCAGTCCAACTCACAGGAAGTACTGAGTTGGACTGCCCAGTTTTCTGGCAGTCCACACTTACATGTGGACTGCCCAGTTTTCTGGCAGTCCACACTTACATGTGGACTGCCAGGAAGCTGGGCAGTCCAAGTCAGAACTTGCTGTGTGTTGGACTGCACAGGAAACTGGGCAGTCCAACTCACAGCAAGTATTGACTACACGTTCGGAGCTTGTTCATCCTCTTCGGAATGACTACACGTTCCACGCTTCTTTCAATATGCTCAAATAGTGAGGGTTCTCGCTTAGTATCCTGGAGCTTCTTCTTATGTGTTCTTTTTGGCGGTCTACCCTTCGGAGCAATGACAATAGATGGCTCATGTATATGACTACTTGCCGGATTGGCAATTTCTTGGATTTTGAGCTCAATAGACCTTCTCTCAGGTTCTAGTGCGGCACACCATCTTGCATAAAGAAGTTTCATCTGTGGCATGGAAAAGAAATCATCATGAATGTCCACTATAGGCATGATCAACAGCTGTCTCCAACGTTGATCAACAACCACTACTGGTATAGGTCTACATTGACGTCGATATTCGTTGATCTCGTGTGCACAAGGGAGGCCGAGACAAGTACGATATGTACAACCACATACTTCGGTATCCAACCCGACTGAATTCGCACGACCATGAAGTAGTAAATTCAATGCAGAGTGGGACACTACATGGATTAAATCAGACAAGAGATGTTCTTTCTTATGTTGGTGCATCACAATATTGAGGCTCGTCTCAAATGAAGCCACGGTCAAATTGGTCATTTGATTGATTGCTTCCCAAACTGACACAAAACCCTCGACCGATGAACGAAGATGTCTTTTCAGTCTTGAATGTGTCGGCACGGTTGGTAGTGGTCGTGCCGTAATGTTTCACCGTATTCGTCCATGCCAAGACAAAATTTTCTTTATGTGGATCAAGCCATGTGTCTTTGATATAAGATATACATGTCGGGTTGCTCTTTTCCCACTGCTCTTTGAAGATGTACCATGCTGCATCGAAAGTTTCCTTAGTACTTGCTCGCCATACAAGGGTCCAAGCTCTGTAGAATTCTTCGAAGCGTTCCATGTCGACTTTGCCATCTACTTTCTCGAACTTTATCTTGCATTGTGCTTGAATATTTCGATTTACATGTCAAGTGCATAATAATCTACGAGCATGAGAAAATACGATATCAATAGCATTCATCAATGCATATTTTCAGTCGGTGACAAAAACAGACGGCTCTCTCTGTCCAGTGTAAAGTGACTTCAACTTTTCCAAAGCCCATGTATAGTCCTCTACTGTTTCGTTCTTCATGAAACAAAAGGCAACTGAAAATATTTTACAGGTAGAAGTGAACCCGACAATGTGAAAAAGAGGCATCTTGAATTTATTAGTCTTGTACGTGCAATCAACAACCAAGACATCGGCGAAGGACCGTGCCAATTGTGTGCAATCCGGATGGGACCAAAACATAGAAATGACTTCATTGCTCTGCGGAAGTCTTCTATGGTATTCCACGTAATGATTTTCGCCAAGTACCTTCAACACTTGCTGCATCGCCATTCTTCCTTTTAGAGTATTTGTTCTCGACCTAGCTAGTGCATTGTATATTGTCCTCAAACTGGACTTGTTCTTATCATTCTTCTCACGCAGCACGGAATAAATTTCTTTAGGACCAACTCCGGAAGTTGACAATTCTTTAACTAACTTTTTCTCATCGTCGTTCAATCTTCCAGCGTAGGGATGACCAACAAGCGTTTCCGACACAGGATGATTGTGCATCCCATTCCTCACCACAACTGTCCACTTCTCGTCATTTTTGCACCCCAACACTAACTTGAATGGACAACCACATTTTCTTGTCCCTGCCTCTTTCTTCGGAGTTTTTATTACGAGAAGTTCATCTTTTTTACGATGCTTCCTATACTGCCCACCTCTTTCACAACCAAGATCTACAGTTTTTCGATTCGGCCGGTGCCGTAACGACCTTGAAATGACAAGGATTGTGTTCGATCGCCTTCCAACTTCTCTGCACCATTCTAATGCTTCTTCGTAAGATTCAAAAACCATATCCGTCGAGAATATAGTCCTCAAATCAATGCACATAGGAGATGGGGTGCCCTACAATAAATTTTCGATTTTTTTAATAACTAAATCAACGACAAGTGCAAAGACAATATCCAATTCGGGACTCACATTGCAGTTAAACTAGACTGCCAGAAATTCTGACAGTCCTAAGTGGTTGATGGACTGCCAGAAAGTGTGGCAGTCCAGTTGAATAGGGTATGAACACTTGGACTGCCACACTTCTTGGCAGTCCATGAAGTAGTATGGACTGCCAGATAGTGTGGCAGTCCATGTGTTCATACCCTGAACACATGGACTGCCACACTTTCTGGCAGTCCATACTACTTCATGGACTGCCAGGAAGTGTGGCAGTCCATGTGTTCATACCCTATTCAACTGGACTGCCACACTTTCTGGCAGTCCCTACTACTTTATGGACTGCCAGAAAGTGTGGCAGTCCAGTGTAGCAGAAGACTAACTTCTGGTCTGCCTCACTCTATGGCAGTCCACCAAGTACATGGGACTGCCTGAATGTGTGGCAATCCAAATGTCGACTACGAATTGGTTCCACATAAGTAGGTCGGGGACCTACCGAGACTTCTTCGGAGAGAATGTTGTGTTCTTTGGAAGGACCAGACTGATCGATTGCTACATTTGACGTTCTTATTTCTTTCATATTTCCTACATTATAATAAAACCTTCAATAATTAGGTATGAACAAATTTTAAAACAAATAGTGTCATCTAGTAGTCGAAATCATACCGAGTACTAGGAATATTCGTTAATAATTATTCTACGTTTGAAGACAAGAAAATTGAGTGGGGGACAAGAAGAATATTCTAGGGTTCTTGGTTCTTGGAAAAGTGGGAATGGCACTTTGGGGAAGAAGAAAACAAAAGGAAAATAATTTCTTTCTCACTTTTATACTACAAAATGGGATAGCCTTGATAACATTTTCCAATGACAAACTTGTAGATAAACCAAAAAATAAAATGGACTAGCCTTGATAACAAAGTGATGTGCCCATATAAAAAGCCATAAACAAGTGGACTCTAGCATTATAAACTCTATAGGTCATCATCATCAGAAGTAGACTCCTCCATAGTTAAAATTAGTGGAGCAGATGCATGCCACACCAAGAAGACAAAAAAAAATCAATTGCTGGGTCATCACCAGAACCAACCAATGCCTAATGGAATTTAGATACAGAGGAAAAAAAACTGATTATCATGAGAATAGGACATTCTCCATGACCCTACAAGCCTACGACTGGTGGAAATTGACAATATTATCATGGTGGTTGGCCATCGTAATCTAACTAACTCATAGGATCCTAGGCGGTGGTGGATTTTTCTTGTTGGATTTTGTTGCTGGAGTGTGTTGGTTTTGGGTGGGGGGTTGAGGTAAAGAGCCAGAATTATTTTTCCACAGAAATGTCAAAAAGTTCTACGAACATAGAGCTTAAAGGTTGAAGGAAGCACTTTTGACCAAGGTACCAGTATCGGACCCTTCCTATGGATAACGGTATCGGTATCAACAATATTGACGATTTCAATATTTTGGTATCAGAAAATAAATAATTATTAATAAATTATTGAACTTTTAAATATATATATATATATATTTTAAGCAAATGATCTCTAGCCTAGTGGTTAAGAGAGATGCATGCGGCCAAGTGGTTGGGAGTTCGAGCCTCAATGGAGGCGAGTTTGCCACAATTACCCATTGCTTCAAAAAAAAAATTTATTTTTTAGCCATAATTTGAAGTATTTTTGTGTTGTTCCTTACTGATTTTGGAATTGAATGAAATAATAGTCACCTTTGCAGATTGGATTATCTGCAATAGATAACTTTTCTGCTTTCCATATTTTTACAACTTTACTATGCTTTTACACCATTGTTGATTGGTCTTTTTCATTCAATTTTCTTTGCTGAATTGACCGGAATAGAGACCCACAGTCTCGGTATCGATATCGGTCGGTATCAGATTGATCAAGACATGTCAAATCGTATCACTATCGGTTGATATTACAAACTATGCTTTTGACTAGAGTATGAAAGATTAACTAGAATAAATTATGGGGCCATATCTTGAAAGTTTGTTTTTTTGATCAATGTGTTGGGATCATGGAATGAAGGAGGTTTGAGCCCATTGTGCGGTCTTGATTTTAGACCCTCTCCAAGGCTGAGATCTCCGTAAGATCTCAGAACTGTTAGGTAGTTAAGGCTGTCAATGGGTCGGATTTGTATAAGTTCAGAACCTGAATCCTATAAACTTTTGTGGTTCGGATTCAAGTTTAGATCGAATTCCTTTCTCTATAATCGGTTTTTAGGTCAGGTTTCCGATTTTAGACAAAAAGTTTAAACTATTATTTACTTCAAAATATTTTATTTCATCGACAACAATTTAGATGATTTTCACATGAAATTCATACTTGTGATGTATTAAGTCTAGTTTTATGGAAAATGATACAACACTCAAATTTCAATCAAATATATGTGATAAACGTGATATTTTCTATATGTAAAAAGGTTTCGGGTTTCTTACTGGGTTTAGGGTTTGATTGAAGCTAATATTCACCAACAAATTTGATGTTTTGAGCAAAACTACTTCCTGGTCCTTATCCAAACCCTAAGCATCAAGGATTCTGTGTTTACTTTTGAAATCCAAACCCTATAATTCTAAAATAATCGGGGTCAGGTTAGCGGTCATCATTGACAGCCCTACAGCAGTACACAATGGGCCCATGATAATTTTTCATTACCAAGATAGTTTGGGATCTTCCCGTGACATTCCGTTCCCATTTCTTCTTGAGATTGAATCTCACTGCTGGATCATGGGAGGAAATTGTTTCCGGGGGTTACTTGCAAATAACATGTATTCAGATTTATCATTTTTAACATTGTTGATATAATCATAAAATTTTTGATAATAAATTATGACATAAATTGTCTAAATTCTGATTCCGTAGCAACTGGCTTCAGGAAACATAAATTTTCAAAGTGACAACTTTGATTAGGCATGATATATGTATCCAACTTCTAGTCTCCATTTGAACTAAACTTCCAGGTTAACCACTAGCACACTATATGCCAACTTGATGCTAAATTCAAATGTAATGAGAAGTTGATTCAATTGCAGTTGACACAATTCCAGGTTAATACACAAGGAACACCTTGATTCCAATTGTAAACGTACAACAAATAGTAGAAAGAATGACAACATAATAGAATAGTAGCATGAGTTGATCAAAGCACTATATTCTCAAATTGTATAAATAGCATTATTTTATAACTTTTATGACATAAAACTTACAGGATAATTATACATTAAGGTTCTTTAAGACAACCTGCATATAAACTACGGAAATTAAAAGTGAGTGTGGTATGACATGTTACATGGATGATGCAAGAAAAAGATTAAAAATTATCCATGCCTAATAGAAATCTATCAAACTGAGACGACTGAAGTAAAAGACATGAGCAATTGATAATTTCTTACCAGTAGGCAAAGCAGCTTCCATGGTAGAACCTTGACAGCTTTCCCTAGCATTTGGAGCTCAAAAAGCATGGTAATTCCACATTCAAGTTTCCAAAAATCAAAAGGAAATGCATAAAATATGTCGGCTCTTTATATTAGAGAACCTACTCCAGAAACCCCACACTTCATCATAACGGGGACCATCTGCACTGGGATTAAGCTGCTCTCAATTTCATAAGACCAGATTCAAACTGTCGACGAAGAAGTATAGATTGGTGATAGAGGTTTAAATCGATGCCATCCACATTCCTTCCAACTCTGGCCTTCAAGATTGCCTATAATTTGAAACAAAGTTTAAGAACCACATTCAAAGGAAACAGAAATTGGTGTGGATAGGGAAGAATTTGAATGTTTATGAGAACTTACATCATTTTCTGGTTGAATGAGAAGTTCGCCAATGAACTGGTATATAGAACCCATTCGAAAGCCAATGTCACGCAAGTTTTGGGTGTCAATCATCAGTGTTGCACCTCCGTCAATGATAATTGCAACAGCAGTCTCAACATTGTATTCTTGAAGCCTAAAAATGAGCAATTAATTCAGACGTTCAAAAGTTTTGAAAGTTGAACCAAATTGAGAGTTAACAGAAATGTCATATTAAGCAGTTTTCATGGTCCACGGATGATTACTGGTTAATCAGATAACTTGGCTGATTAATCTAAATTACATGGCCCCTTAGAATTTCAATTATGGGGCCACTCAATTATTTGGAATAAGGGGGGCGATTACTCGTCCCATCAATTGCTGATTAATCCTTTTTTAGAACACCAGTTGAAATTGTTGCAAAGCTCATATACATGATAACTAGACTGCGCAGACATCAGCTACCATAGAGATTAAGATCAACATTAAAGCTCACTACAATATAGTATAATAGCTATGATTGATTTAAAATCTTTTCACAGATGAATAATAGCCTGTAAGCATGCACAATGCTATCCCAATTTTTGTGGTTAAAGCTTGCTTAGAGCAGAAAGACCTGTATATAAATGGAGGACATAGAATTTCCCTCCATTTGGTAACTAGCTAAACTTATCAGTACCATGTTTCAGAATAGTATTATATAATACAATCCATGAACTTCAATACCAATTGAGCATTATGAAGAATGTAAATTGTCAACTTGCCCATTTTGTTCCTTCTAGTATTTGAAATAGTGGTTTACTAAAGGAACCAAGGGAAATAATTACTACTGTCAGACATCTAAGTTATGGTCGTGATACCTTTTAACGATACCAGGACAAACATTGAACTAAGGTTGTGAAAGGGACTTCCACAGCTTCTTACTTTTAGTTCTGTGAGCCAAAGATTTTTAAAGAAATGCAATTAGGTGAAAGTAACCTACTTTCCAGTAACCCGAAGAGATGTCCCTTGCTTAAAGAATGGGGATGAAGACTCTAGCTCCGGTAAAGAAACCAATATGCCAGGGTTAATTGTAGATGATGACATTGAACCACCAATCTTCTAAGGCGCAAACAGTTAGCATCAGCTACTGAAAGTAGAAGCACCATGCCCAGATGTCAGAACCAGAAGTAGAAGAGAATACACAATAAATAAGGTGATAAAAATAGAACGCGAAAGGTTTCAAATACTGCAATCAGAAAAAGAAATTTAAGAAAATTGACCTTAACTTATTAAAGCGTAGGGCATATGACTTTTATATCAAACATAAATATAAAAAATGATTTACTATTTGCATCATACAGATTTTTTACGTCTAGAAAGTTAGTGTAGCCGAAATAAGAATGCTAAGATGTATGAGTGGAAATACATTAAAGAATAGGTTAAGAAATGAGTGTACCCTAGGGAAGTTAGAGTTAGCACCAATTGAGGATAACAAGATGAAAGAAAATTGTCTTAGGTAGTTTGGACATGTGCAACACAAATCAATATACGCTCCCGTAAGGAGGAGAAATATTATAGTAGTTATGGGGCCTAGGACTAGAAGTATATGAATATTTTTGAAGTTTTAAAGATGATACGATTTTTGTTAGTGCTACAGATGACATGGCCCTTAACAAAGCCAAATGGAAGAAGAGATTCTATCAGTTGACCCCAAATTTTGGGATGGAGGCTTTGTTGTGGTTGTTCTATCATAGAATTTATTTTACCAACAGTATAATTCTATAATTGACATCATGTTTCTGATGATGTGTGGAATTAAGAATTTCCCAACTGTGTGGAACTAATGACATAACAGTAGTATTTACAAAATATATTGAGGAGTTTTTTAGTGTCAACAAAATAACTTAAATTTCCTAAATGCAATAGAGCTATAAGAATTGGAATATCTAGATGAAAATCTCTAAACTAGTAGTTAAGAACTCTCTCTGAATCTAGCAAGACACAGAGACATTATAAACATCTTTATTTATATCGTATATACAAGTTAGCTTGCCCAAGATTCCTTGGAATATTCTGGAGCAATCTTGAGTTTTCTTCACACCAAACTTTGTCCAGATTGGAAATACATTGAAGTCATGTTGCTATGTGGTAGCAACCGTTCACAATTGAGTGATTCAGATCATAGCATGGAGTACCAAGACTGGTACCAGAATTGTACGCAGAGGTATGCTGATCATTAATATATGGTGTGATAGATCATATTATAGGTCCTATCCTTATGACGTATGAAGCAAATGAAACAAAATTTAAGTTTGTAGAAGATCATTATCAGTACTCTTTTATATACTCTAGTTTCATATAAGGAAAGTCTAGGAAGGGTGAGTCGACCTTGCCTATATATTATACTCTCAATTCGCCAAAATGAATCAATGAGCCAACTTCACAAAAGTTATCGTTCAGCAAGAAGAACAAGTTTTACAATTTTTAAGATAACTTTGTCAAGATCATACCAAGAGAAGACTTTGTAGGTGAAGGAAAATCATTTAAATAAAATAGACTTATTGTTCTAGTGTGTAGTGGATTGGTAGCCTACAAAGGTATATAGAGAAACACTTTAAGATGGTTAATTATTCAAGAAAAAATTGTTACACTGTAGTCTTTTTGTCTGATAAATAAATAATGATTCTGGTAGCATCTTGAATCAAACAAAACAACTAAAAGCAAGAGATTTTTATCATCTCTTTCCTAAAACTGCTCTTTTTGTCCGGATAGTAGTATCCCCATTTCACTGTCTTGGTGGAGGCCTAACATGTTTGTGACAGAATGAAGGCACTAACGGTGGACAAATCAAACATTCACCATTTCCCTTCATTTACTGCCACTTAAGGGAGATTATGTGTAATAAAAAAGAACCTAAAAATTGAAGTAACCTAAGATCCATATACGGAAATAACATGCACAAACTAGTTATCCCTCCAGGAGGCCTCATGGGTGACTACTTACTATCAATATCGAAACCTACTCCATGATGCTCCACAAAAGCAATACAGGGAACCATAAATATGCATGTCTTATGGACTATTTTTTCGGAAATCTCAATCTAAAAATCAATGCAAGAGCAGATTCCAAAAAGATTTCAACATTCTCCCAGTTGGGAAATACTGATTGCAACTATATAAGTTTTAAAACGTGGAGTTATCGTTTGCTTATATTCCCAACCTCCCCGCTCCTTACCAAGACAATGCTAGGATTACAACCAAATGAGGTTGTAAACCTTTACAACCACCACGTGGCGGTTGCCAATTAGTCCCCTCCCCCATGTGGGGTGGGGGGAGGAGAGGAGGACCAATTGACAACCACCACGTGGCGGTTGTAAACTTGGCATTATTGCACTCTCACAAATGTAAGGCTCTCTTATACGATGGGTCGCACGTCGCACATTCCACCAGTACGGCAGGACGTCTCCGCTGGAGTCCACTGATCCATAGGGACGTCCCCACTTCTAGGCACGAGTCGCACGAAACCTACATGGATGTCTCCACAAGAGTCTCCACTCGAGCCACTTGCCCAGTTGTCTCAGACCGCTTCTGGAAAGACATCAGTGTACAAGTTGGAAACCCACTAACAGAGTACCACTCTCGTAACAATTCCTACACAAGCTAATGAAACCCGTCTCGGTGTCGCGTCGCGTTGCCGTGTCCTTAGCGTGCTGTGTCGTGTTCGTGTCCATGCGGCATGGACTACAATGTAAGCACATTTTTCCTATGAGAAGCAAACGCTTCTATCATTGCGATTTCCCGAGTGGGACTTTTAGCGAACATATGGGGTGCATATATCTTAGAAGATGAAGTGGAGGAATAATCGAGTACCAAAAGAAAGCGATAGATCTCCCAAGTACTTGATTTTCCCACACTGCAAGTTTCGAATGCTAGGGTTTACTTTTATTAGGGAGCTAGTTTCGGGTCGGATTTCAGCTTGGATCCGATACGGATATAAACGTTCTGCACCCGATCCATAGACGAAAGGGTCCGAATCCCGTTTCTTTGAACTTACATGTGAGCTAATAAAGCCCACTTTGTTTGATACTTTGATTTCGTTCTTAACTATTAAGAGCATCTCCAACTAGAGCTGTCAAGTCGGCCGGGCCGGCACAGAATTTGGGTGAGTCAGCCCTGGCCCGAACCGGACCTCTTGGGCCCATGAACTGTAGCAGACCGGGTTGGGCCGGACTAAAGGTAGAAAATCTCAGTCCAGACCGGCACGTGACCTACGGCACAGTGGGCTTCGGAGCGCATGGGCCGTGCCGGGACTTGATTGACACGTGAAAATTTTGGATATTCATTTTTGTTCTTCTCCAAATTTTTATATAATAATTACAATCATTTTTTTAAACATAGAAGATTGAACATTAATTTATGTAGGCTGTTTACAGTTACCGTCCGTCGTCCCATGCACAGATGAATGACTTGTACCCACAAAGCAAAGAAAAGCAAAGCACAATACAAAGTCAAGCCAAGAACAGCAGCACACGTTGCAAAAAAAAAAAAAGCAAAGCCAAGCAAAGCACAGCCCAAATTGCTTGGGCTAAAGCCAAGCACAAATTGCTTGGACTAAAACCAAGCATAGCAGCACACATTGCAAAACTAATGATAAACAGTGCTTGGGTCGGCCCGGGTCGGACTTCGGGCCGGGCCGGGCTTGGGCTTCGGACAGAATCAGGTCTGGTCTATCTTATGGGCCGATATACGTGATCCGGCACGACCCAATATACGGAGCCGGTCCAGGCCCACGATTAATCGGGCCGGGCCGGCACATGGGCCAATTTTTCGGGCCGGATTCGTGCCCGACTGGTCCGGCCCGGCCCAATTGACAGGTCTATCTCCAACCCTAATATCTTATAATGTGATGTGATTTCTATGTATCATGAGACACAAGACAATGTCTTTCGTAGATGGCAAAATTATATTCACACAAGACAATATAGTAGAAAAATCTTCTCCAATGCAAAAAAAAAATTGAGAAGCCAATAAAATCTATTTTTTTTCAACTTCCAAGACAACCTCAATCCTTCTTTCTAATTTTTTAAATTCATAATTGATTATGTGGAGGTAAATACATTGTGAAGTGCATTGTCTAGAACTAGACAATCAACTTCACAATGTCTTTGCCATGTCATGCCATGTCAACTTCCAGGGCCGGCCCTAGCCCAGGGCAGCCAGGACGACCGCCCAGGGCCACCGGATCATGAGGGGCCCCAAAAAAATAGTTAAAATATAAATATGTTAATAATTTTGTATCTCAAAATAGAACTAGTATATACCATAGTTCCTTTTAAGCACAAAGTTATTGTGGTGTAGTTTTTAGTACTTTATATTTCTTACTAAAGATCTCTAGTTCAATTCTTGGTTGTAGTTATTTTTTTTTTAAATTAATATTTTTTACATTATGAATGGGGGTCTTATTTTGAGAGTTCGTCCTGGGCACCCGTGAGCTCAGGACCGACCCTGTCAACTTCATAATTTTTTTGACATTTGTATCGGAGAATGACTTTTTCAATAAAGCATTGTTATTTCTATGTGGCAAGTGGCAATAATTTTTTTTCTAAACTCACACTTGCATTGGAGATCTAAGTACTTCCAACAAACAATCACCGGAATGTGGGCCGGGTGCAGTGCGACAGTGTGAATCGAACCAAAGAGGAAATGTGATTGCTTACACTACATCAACTTCGAATGGGTCTACACTGAAACATAAGAAAGTTCCATGAAGAAATGAAAAATATTTTTATAACCAACCGTCAACCTGATACGAACATCCTATTTCTGTGTCAATTCGTGGTATAAAAAAACCTAGCCTACCTAGCCACAAATTGGCATATAAGGTATATCTATGTTTTTGGATATTGAGTTTAACTCAAGCAACAAACACCCCCAAGTTTTTATAGACTATAAGAGCATCTTCAATCCTATTGTCTTGTTATATGATGTGATTCTTAGATGACATGAGATTGAGATACATGTCAATGTCTTTTATAGGTGGCAATATTATATTCACAAAAGACAGTGAGTTAGAAAAATCTTCTCCAATACAAAAGTATTGAGCAAACAATAATAAAAAAAATTATTTCCACCTTCCAACACAACTTAATTTTCATCTTCTTTCTTTTTTCTGTAAATATTTTTATTCTTAATTGATGATGTGGAGATAAAGTCATTGTAGTACATTATTTAGATCTAGACAATCAACTTCACATTGTCGTTGTCATGTCATTGTCATGTCAACTTCATAATTTATTCAACATTTGTATTAAAGAAGGATTTTTGAAATGAAAACTTGACATTCCTTTGTGGCAACAATTTTTTAAACTCATAAAAGGGTTGGAGATGTTCTCAGTGTATCTCCAATGGCAATGGATTACATAGTTGACCATTCATTACTAATTTGGGTAGAGGATGTAAAAAAAAAATATTCCAAAGGATTACCTAAGCGACCTCCTAACTTAGGGATTACGTAAGCGATCCCCTAAGACTATATAATATAAACTAGTCTTACTTGATATCCTTAACTATTTTAATTTTTCAACTTGATATCCTTATACAACTTAATATTCTAAAAAAAATTGGACCAAAATATCCTCGATTCAAACTTAAAACATTCTCGTTTGGGACAATGCTGCAATTCTAAAGACAAAGAAATATATTTTTAGGACTGCCAAAATATTGACAGTCATATGTATATCCAGGACGGTCTAAGACTACCAAATTTTGGCAATTGTCTAATTTTTATTGGAGCAATAACATGAAAAATCATGCAATATTGGAGAGTGTTGTTGAGCATGGCTTGTTTCTTGACATGGCAATTGCAATTATAATTTACAGAAAATTACATATAGGGGGGTGAAGTTTGAGAAAATTATAGAAAAGAGGGTAAGTTTAGGGAAATTACAAATAAAGGGATGTGACGACACTAAGGATGGCGCCACAAATTGGCACCCTATCTGGCGCCATTAGTGATGGTGCCAAGGGGCCGGCCCCCCCTGGCGCCATCAGTGATGGCGCCGGACCAGTTTGTCTTTACTTTTTTTGACTTTTTCTCACTCTCTTCTCTCTTCTCCATCCAACGTTCCAATTTTCTGTATAACGGTCATATATCTATCCGTTGGAGATTGGATGTATATAAATGGTGGATGTGAGAGAGGTTCATCCCCACTTCACTCTTTCTAATCTTTCTCACACATTCTATTATTCGTGGCCTCTATCTTCTCCAATATTTTCTACATACCAGAAGTCCATTTTTTCGATATGGATCAGAGTCTAAGAATATTGTGCTCACATGGAGGTTCAGTAAATGGGTTATCATACGAAGGGGGTTTTACGCAACTTCTTTTAATCGATCGTAGTACTACATTTGATAGTCTAAGAACTCTGATTAGTAACTCTTTTTCTATTCGATATGAATTTATTTTAAGACATATTTTTGTTTCTCATTGTTTGTTAATAGATTCTGATCAAACATGGAATTTTGTTCTTGAAGTTAATTTGCAATCGCCTTTTATTAGTATTTTTGTTACTGAAGTTTCTCCACCGCCTGAAATGTTTTCACGTCCACGTTCTTCTAATTATCAAATGGGTGCTAGTTCTTCTCGACCACTGCCAACTCATGAAGAAGAACAAGCAGTAGATATACCTAGTAATGATGATTTTGATGATTTTCAAATAATAAAAATAGTGATGATTTAATTGAAAATGTAGATGATGATTTTGATGATACTGTTAGTAGTGGTACCACTCATGAATTATTTGTCGGACAACAATTTGCTACCCGGCTTGAGTTTAGAAATTTTATAAGTAATGTAGCAATCGAACACAACTTTACATGTTCAACTGGTAGCATGAACAATTCTAGGAGAATTATTTACACTTGTGATCAACCAGGTTGTAATTGGAGAGTATATGCTAGACCCCTGGGCACAGGAGAAATATTTTTCATTAGTACATTAGAAAATCGACATTCTTGTTTAAGTGGACTAACAAGAGGATGTCATCCATTAGCTACTGCTAAGTGGATTAAAAATAAGATTATTAATATAATTAGGGATAATCAGTCATATAGTCCATCGCAAGTAGTAAAGGATATCCGTAGAGGACATCAGATAGAAATTTCTTATGCCAAAGCTTGGAGAGCCCGAGAGATGGCACTAGCTGAAATAAACGGTAGTTATGCCGATGCCTATGCTAGTCTTGAAGAGTATGGTTTAAGAATTATGGAGACAAATTCAGGCAGTAGAGTTTGTATAAAAACCACTGAAGACAATAGATTTGAAAGAATTTTTATTTGTTTTAAAGCATGTATTGATGGTTTTTTAGCAGGTTGTTTACCCGTTATTAGTATCGATGGTACATTTCTTTCATCTAGATACCAAGGTACATTATTTATTGCTTGTGCTCATGATCCTAACTACCAGTTATATCCAATTGCTTATGCTGTTGCTGAAGGTGAGAATACTGATTCGTGGACATGGTTTTTAAACTGTTTAAGAAATACTTTCGAAAGATATTTAGATGACTGGAGTAGATTTTCATTTATATCTGATAAACAAAAGGGACTGATAAATGCTATGCGTGTTATTTTTCCAGAATCACCACATTTTTTTTGTATTCAACATTTTAAACAGAATTTAAAATCTGTCACCCGAATTACAAAATTTCATCGAATGTTAGACTCCCTTGCTAGATCGTACAATAAAACGGATGCTGACTATAGATTTGAAATCATCAAAGCCGAAAACATTGGCATGTATAACTGGCTTATAGGGGTGAATGATGAAAATCGTAGTTTTGAACACTGGATAGCTGCTTATTCTTCTCGTGCTAGATTAGATATTCACACTTCTAATCTTGCAGAATGTTTCAATAGCTGGGTCAAGAATCTACGTGATAAACCGATCACAATGCTACTTGATGGAATTAGAGCAAAGATTATAACGCTTCAAGAGAAGAATAGAGTCCATGTGCAAAACCTAGAAATTCAATTTTGTCCAAGAATGATGAAAACAATGGCAAGTATAAATAGACAAAAGCATTACTTACAAATGTTACGCATTGATAGTTGCTTATTTGAAATGTTAGATAGTAAAACAGGTCGAACCTATGTAGTGCGCTTGAACGAGAGCTATTGTTCATGTTTAAGGTGGTTTCATACACTTATGCCTTGTATACATGCATGTTATGCATGTAAGTCTTCCAATTACAGTATTAAAATGTTTTACTCTTCAATATTTTCTACTGACAAATAAATACATAAATAAATGAGTGAAGTTAAATACCCGCTCTTCGCTTATATTAACTGGACCGTCAATTGTACGGTCAAGATCCATGAAGTTTCCGCGCAACCAGTTTAGTGTGACGTCGGATCTTGTGTTTATATCTTCGGGCGGATTAATACCGAGATATCGTCTAATTGTAGTGGCAGCGCTTGCTTGATTATCAAAAATTATAGGCTCACCTGTAATTTAAAATTATAATTTTGCATAAATTTTTAATAAAAAATTAATATTTAACAATTATTTTACCTGTAATAGCTAACCCTAAAATATTGGCTACGTCCAGTAGCGTTACGGTCATCTCTCCAACCGGCAATTGAAAAGTATTGCGTTGGGGCCACCAACGTTCTGCCATAGAAAATATTAAATCTCTGTCGTGCACCAAGAATCGAAGATCATCTATATATCCAAAACCAAATACGTTAAATAAACTCTTTTGATATGTATTTATCTTCCATGTGCCGTAATTTGCAGCGTTACGCCATTGTCCACGTTCACGCAACCGTACATCCGACTTATAATCAAATAACTACAAGCGAAACGAACTATATAAATAAACTCAAATTTAATATATAATAAAATAAAGAATAAATATTAATTCCTGAAAAATTATATCTCCTGTAAACACCAATCGAGATATGTGGCTCTTCCGTTCTTGCTCCTCTCTTTCAGTCGTCGGCCCACCGGGAATGCGACCATCGTTTACTGCAGCCATCAAGCGTCGTCCAAGAGAAGCTCCTGGAAATAGGGGTGAGCATTATTCGGTTTTGGACCGAAAATCGAACCGAACCGAATAAGAGGTTCGGTTCGGTTTTAAAAAAATTCGGTTCGGTTTCGGTTTTGAAAATACTAAATTTTCTTATTCGGTTTCGGTTTTGGGTTTCGGTTTCGGTCCAAAACCGAAAAAACCGAATAAGAAAATTTAATTAATTAATTTATATATATATGTGTGTGTGTGTGTGTGTGTACTATATATATAAGTATTAATATATATAGGTATATACTAAATATATATATGTATATACTAAATATGTCTATGTATATTTAGTTACTATATATATTAACAAAAAAAAGCTCAAAAAAATCAAAAAAAATATGAATAAACCGAATAAACCGAAAACCGAACCGATTTAATTCGGTTCGGTTTGATTCGGTTTTGGGCCAATTCGGTTCGGTTTCGGTTTTTGCTTATTCGGTTTCGGTCCAATTCGGTTTTGAGTTATTCGGTTCGGTTTAAACCGAATAAACCGAATGCTCACCCCTACCTGCAAATAACAATGTGAATTTATACATCTTTCTTCACTCTCCTCTCCTTATATAGATTTGACGAACCGGAATGGGAAAAAAAGTGACATGGAGGGGGGACAAATTGATTTGGGATAGAAAAAAGGTGACATAAAGTGACATAAATTGACACAAATTGACATAAAATATGGCGGGAACAACCACTGGTCCGGCGCCAGGGGGGGGCGGCCCCTTGGCGCCATCACTAATGGCGCCAGATAGGGTGCCAATTTGTGGCGCCATCCTTAGTGTCGTCACATCCCTTTACTTGTAATTTTCCTAAACTTACCATCTTTTCTATAATTTTCTCAAACTTCACCCCCCTATATGTAATTTCCTGTCTAATTTATCATCCACAAGTGACAGCTTTCACATTTCGTTAGGAAATTTAACTAATGATTCAAGCTGTGCCAATGTAATTAATCTACAGCTGCACCCAGAAACCATGACAACAATGCAGTAACAAATTTTCACTTTGTAGAGCAACTAACCCTATTGAATAACCTGTAATCCCCTCCCACAATTTTCACTTAGTGCGTTTGATTGCAACGTGGAAAAGCTGTGGAAAAGAAATTAATTCTACAGAGTTATTTTCCTAGAATTTTTTTTTATGAAATTTTAAAAAAATTCCATGGAAAATTTAATTTGGATGTTTGATTATCATTATTTTCCACGGTAAATAATTATTTTCAATGGAAAATGATATTTTCCTATAGGTTAGGCAAGTTTTATTTTCCACCATTTTAGAAGAAATATGGAAAATGATAGTTTTTTTGGAAAATAATTCTATGAAAAATATAAGCTATCAAACACTACAATTGGTGGAATTTTTGTCATGGAAATATTTTTCATGGAAAAAAAAAGCCCAATCAAACACATCTTTTAGAGTCTGCTTGGATTGAGGGAAAAAAAAGTAGAGTTAAGTAGGGTTAAACGAGGAAGAGTTAAATGAGGGGAGTAGAGTCAATATATAGAACTTTGTTTGGATTGGAGGGAGAGTTAAGTGAGGGATATTTAATAACTCTTGCTTGGATTGGAGGTTTTGAGTGAGAAGAGAATTAATAAAAGTATGATAGTTACCAAAATAACCTTATTACATATATCATAAAATTAAATTTGATTGAAATTTTAATTATAACCTGTCAAAATATCTTCACAAATTAGAAAGGTACGGAACAACATGTTGAAAAAAAGAGGAGAAAAATCATAATATTTTATAGAACAATTGAGGGATATTTATGACTTTTTAAACAAAACCTCTCAATCACCCTCTTTAATCCTCCGATTTGGGGGTTAAAAAAATGGACAAAAGAGGATGAAATAAACCCTCACTTAATCCTCTATAACTCTCCCTCCTAAACCCCCACCCTCAAACCAAGCATGATTTTATTTTCTCCTCACTTAACTCTCTTAACCCTCAATCCAAGCAGACCCTTAGGTATTGTTTGGGAATAGGAGAAAATGGGGGAAAAGAAAATGTTGAGGAAAAAATGAGTAGAAAATCAAAAATATTGGTGTTTGGGAAGGAGGAGGGAAGAGTAGGGAAAGGATTTTGGAAGGAAAATTCATGCGGACCCCACTCAAAATTTTTTCTTCCAAAAGTGGGAGGGAAATGGAGAGAGTTGAGAGAATTGTGGGAGAAATTACCCATCTACCGTTCAAAAAAGTTAGTTTCATTTATTATTTGAAAAAAAAAAATCAAGGATTGAATGGTAATTATATCCATCTCCACAAACAAATAAAAATATTATTTATAAAATTTTTCTTCCTCTACTTTTGGTCATCCAAACAAGTGAAGGAAAAATTAATTTTACCTTTATTTTACTCTCCTCCATTTTTTTTTTCTTCAAATTTTTCTTCCCCTCCTAAAAAAATGGTTCTCAAACACAATGTTACTGTTTTAACCATGTTCATTTAAATGACAAATGAAGAAAACTAAGGCTGTATATGAATATACCAAGTTATGCTAAAGACAACTTCATTGGAGCATTTTCTTTTCACTGGAGCAGCTTCTTTTCATTTGATGATACTGCTTGTCATCTTTTAAATCAATTAAAATTTGTATTATATTTCCAACATCATTTTTATATTATATTGATTTGCAATTAATTGTTACTATTTTATTAATATAAAAAATTATATTCGTAATTTTTTTTAATATGAATCATTATAATATGGGTTTGATAAAATTGATCATACCGAAAACTGAATCGTCTTGGTACGTACGATTTAGTTTGAATTGAAATTTTTTGTTTCGGTTCTGTAATAAAGCAATGTAGACTGTAGTTTGAGAAAATTAAAGTTGGGTTCTATCAAATTGAATGAATGCTCAACCTTATATCCATACAACAACATAATCATTTTTTTTACACATTGTGGATTTCTATTACCTTTAATTAAGCATAAAGTGTACTTCTAAATCTTCTCCAACCAAATAATAATTTTTTTCTTTTTACTAGTTCCTTTAATTGAGTTCTTCATAATTTTGAATTTTTATTCAAAAAATATACTCATCAACCTCACCTATTTCAAATGTTAATGAATGCTAAAATATCATGGGCCCGGGCCTAAAACTATCATGGGCCACGTAAAGACTTCTTGACGCAACGTATAATTACTAAGTCGGATAAAAGTCGCCATCACTAGCGTATTATTTTAATTTGTTCGGTCCGAACTAAAACTTGGGTGCCAAGAAACCCTAGCCACAGAAAAAGAAGGAAACCCTAGCTATATAATCCCCGCCGCTCCCCTCGAAACCCTAGATAGAGCAGGAGCAGGAGGAAGAAGGAAGAGGAGGGCGATGGTGTCGCTGAAGCTCCAGAAGAGGCTCGCCTCGAGCGTGCTCAAGTGCGGGAAGGGGAAGGTCTGGCTCGACCCCAATGAAGTCAACGAGATCTCCATGGCCAACTCCAGTTCAGTACTCCCTCTCCCTCTAGATAATATCGTTTATTTGTCTGTACTTTTTCTTGTTAGGGTTTGATTTGTCGATTAGGGATTGATTGGTTAGAAAAGCGCTGGACTTTGGAATTGTTTTTCTGACGTCCGTCTATATCGAGGGATATTTACATCGTGCTGTGAGATCTGAATCGGGTTTAGCTGGATTAGAGTTAGGGTTTGGTTGGGGACTTGGTGGTTCTGTGGAAGTTGTTCGATTGGTCGATTTGGGGCTTGTTTGATTGTAAAGACACCGGCTTCCCAAATTAGCTATGCGATACTATGTGATTTGATTGATTACTTGCCAAGTTGTAGCGATGGCAAGGGAAATGGACTCTGGGTGTTTAGGAATGGCCCAACTCCAGTTCAGTTGTCTCTCTTTAGATCCCTTATTTATGTCTACTCTTTTTTGTTAATTAGGGTTAGGGTTTGGTTGCAGTTGGTGGCTATGGAAATCAAAGGGATTATGTTTGATTGATTGGGAAAGGACTCTGATTCTGGGATTATATGTGCCGATCTTTGTGGTTTCTGATGTCCGTCTCTATCGAGGAATATTTGCATTGTGGCATCAGATCTGAATTGGGTTTCAATGGACTAGAGTTAAGGGTTTTATTGGGAAATTGGTTATTCAGTGGAAATGGTTTGATTGGTTGATCTAGGGTTTGTTTGATTGTGAAGTCACCGGCTTTGTGAATTAGCTATACGATACTATGTGATTTGTTCGAGCATTTATGAAGTCGTAGGGTGCGTTTGATTGCAAGGTGGAAAAGATATGGGAAATAAATTAATTCCATGGAATTATTTTCCTAGGAAAAAAATTCCATGTAATTTTAAAAAATTTCCATGGAAAACTTAATTTGGGTGTTTGATTGCATTATTTTCCACCGGAAATAGTTATTTTCCATGGAAAATGATATTTTCCTATGGGTTAGACAAGTTTCATTTTCCACCATTTTAGAAGAAATATGGAAAATGATAGCTTTTTGGAAAATAATTCCATGGAAAATATAAGCTATCAAACATTACAATTGGTGAAAAATTTGTGATGGAAATATTTTCCATGGAAAAAAAAAGCCCAATCAAACACAGCCGTAGTTGTGATAAGGGAAATCGACTCTGGGGTCTTTAGCAGTGTCTAGGGACTTGAAATTGTAAAATTGCTTAGTTACGTTTAGGCATCGACAAAAACAAACCTTTCCTTTGAGAATTAGCTGTGTGCTGATCTATGTAATTCCTGTATTTTGTTTCAATAAAGGAGTATATATAAAGACATGTGATTGGATCAATTACTTGGAGGTTTGTAGACAAAAAACTTTAACTTATGGAACTAGACTTGCATGAACATATCTGATTATTTGATAGGAATGATAGAAGCGAGTGAAGTTATTTTCTTCCCGATTGATTGTGTTTAAAGAAATAAACCACTTTTGAATAGATCTTAAGAAATTTATCGACTTCATTGTCATAATTCTTAACTCGGTTCTATAGTTAGTAGAAGCTTGTTTCTGTGCAGGGAACATAATAAATCTATGGTCCAAATTATATGTACAATTATACTTGGATTGATGCAAACTTGTCTTGGTGGCGAAATATATTGCAAAAAGCACTACATTGACATTATGTTCGTGGTAGGAATTAAATGAAAAAATAGATGTTATTACAAGTTGCATGATCAATACCTCCCCCTCTCAGGCCATCCTAAAATACTCACATCATTGTTAATTTTTAGATAAATACGAAAGTGATACTCATGCTCCAAGATGGTATAACCTCTTTTAGCCTTGTTTCTAAATTGACATATATTAATATCTGATACAGAATGGAGAGAGTATTATTGCTTTCGATATTGGCCTGTTAAAATCTTTCAAAACAATTGTTTTTGTATTTAGTGTGTTCATTGTGGAAATTATCATTTTTGTTCTAAATGCAGGGCAAAACATAAGGAAGCTGGTGAAGGATGGATTTATCATCAGGAAGCCACAGAAGATCCACTCCCGATCTCGTGCACGGCGAGCAATGGAAGCCAAGAGGAAGGGGCGACATTCTGGATACGGTATATTCATAATAATATCACGCCTATCTGAATCTGTTTAACGACGACCTATCTGAAATTTCTCTTGAATGATGAAGGTAAGCGTAAGGGTACAAGAGAGGCTAGACTCCCAACTAAGATTCTCTGGATGAGGAGAATGCGAGTTCTTAGGCGTCTGCTGAGGAAGTATCGTGAGTCGAAGAAGATTGACAAGCACATGTACCATGACATGTACATGAAAGTGAAGGGTAATGTCTTCAAGAACAAGAGGGTGCTTATGGAGAGTATTCACAAGTCCAAAGCTGAAAAGGCAAGAGAAAAGACGTTGTCTGATCAGTATGAAGCTAAGCGAGCCAAGAGCAAGGCTTCGCGGGAAAGGAAGATTGCCAGGAGGGAGGAACGTTTGGCTCAGGTATCATAAAGTTCCATTGTATCTTTTTTTATTTATTTACCATGTTGTTTATCAGTATTACTGCCAGCTCTGTTGACTATGTTACCTGGAATATGGAGTTGATTATCTGTCTTTTATGTGTGCTTGAGTATATTTTTAATCTATCCACGAGTTTCATCATATATTTAGTCTTTTCATCATATATTTTTTAATCTATCCACGTGTGGACAACATTATCTGCAATGTTAAGTTGATTTTTTTTCTTCTTCTTATGCTATGTGCTTAAAGTTTTTTTATATTTATCCCTGGACATGGATGTTCTTATTAGTTGAGATGCACTTAGTTAGCCTCAGTTAGCCTCTTGTTTTACAACCAAGTAACACCTAGAGGCGTTTAGTGTTGGATTGTATCTCGTTTTTGGTGGAGCGCTCAAATGGGGGGTGACAATGGAGTTGGTAATTAAGTCCCACATCGGGTAGGCGGTGGGATCATGTTGTGTAGATAATTGGGATTGGTTCATGCCTTACATGAACCCAATTCAATATCGCACCTCATGGCCAACTACGGTTCGGGTCACACCGCGTTCCCAACATTTAGTGACAATGATGTCATAGAATGATAGCCTGACCAGTTTCCCATTTTGATTGGTAGCAAAATGGAATATATTAATGTGTATGTCATGTGGTTTTATTTTGTTCTTAAAAGCCCTAACCAGTTTCCCATTTTGATTGGTAGCAAAATGGAATATATTAATGTGTATGTCATGTGGTTTTATTTTGTCCTTAAAAGCCTTTCTTCATTGCTTATTTGCCCTAAATCGATGATGGTTTATTTGCATAATGTCATAAGCATCTAAACCACATGACATACACCTTATTCTTTTCCCTATCTTTATCATTTTGTTCTTCGGAAGAACTATATATCTCATGCCTCTTGTCATCCTTCAGAGTAATGGCTGATGATTTAGAGGGTAGCCCATTAACAATGAATACCCTGGATCTACTACTCTCAAACTTCTAGCCAGCTCTACCTGGTCCCTCCCTATACATATGGGAGTATATGGTGATGAAGCTTTTAGTTGTGTTAAACAGTCTTTTAAGTGAGGATAAGATGAACTACAGGAGCACTCCACGTGGATTGTTGTTGATTGTGTTCAGAGTTAGCTGTCCTACTTGCCAGCTATTCTGAAACTTCCAAGTGCTATGATGATATCCTAAGCACGGACACTCCAAAAACCCATGTGGTGACTGTTGCTTTGTATCAGACACATATTGGACATATCAGACACATATTGGACACTCCAAACTACACTAGGACAGATGAAATTAAGGTGCAGAAGCCACGTCTGTCTCTGAAATGTGTTGTATCCATGTCCGATACGTGATGCCTCTCCCTGCAATTCATAGCTCTCTCTGAACAGACTGAGCTTGTATAGTAGAGCAATTTTAAGTGATTGTCTTCCATGGAGATATCTAACAGTACGGCAGCAGCTTAATAGTACTTCGCTTGGTTTGAAACATTGAGATGCCAAAATTCGCCTTTCATTCTAAAAGTTTTGAAGGATCTGTGACTGCGGAGGTAGTCTGGAAATTTTAAATAATAATTCCCTTCTGGATGAGCTTAGTTTGACTGACATATTCAGCAGCGGTTACTAGAAAGTCATAGTATGAGTTGAAGTTCATTACACGTCTCAATTGAGCAATGGTAGTAAATCCATCAGGTGGTTGCAGTTGTGGTTGCTCAATCATAATATAGATTTTACTTGAATTCAGCTTACTGTTGGTCGACTTGTTGTATAATCCTCTCCGGTTTCAATTTTGTCTATATGATTTCTATGCCACGACATTCCACTTGTACTGAACATTGAGGTTTTGTGTTTGTGTGAATAGGGCCCAGGAGAGAAAGCAGCACCCCCAGCACCAGCAGCAGCTCAGCCCACTGAGTAAGCTTGTACTATAGTATAGTATAAAGTCTATAAAATGCATATTTTGTGAGAATACTTTAAACTAACAATATTATTGCTTCTCTCCTGTAGGGTGCCGCCCAAGAAATCCAAGAAGTGAAGTTCTGAGAAAATAAAATTGCACTTAGTGGAGAGTAGGCTTTAGAAATTCATGGACTGTTTAATTAGACAATGTCAGCAGTGTCGACTTTATTTTTTTTTCCGAGTTTTGATGTCTCCAGTATTTTCGCTTTGTAGTACATGAGTATTTGGTTTATGGTGATGTTTTTCTGTTGCTCCGGTAAATTGGTCAGGCAAATATTTCTCTCTTCTTTTGGTTCTCATATTTGGTTCTAGATGAGTATGTATGTGCTTATGGTTGTAGGTTCATCCTTGGAGATTGTTTATTTCGCTATATGATGTTTTGATATTTATTTTGGTTGTAGTAATACAATAATCTGATGCTTGAATATGGATGAGCCAATCCATTTCATTCGAATCTATGAATGACATCGAATCGTTATGGCAATTGTATTATCTGGAATAGTTATTCTTATTTCAGAATATTATTAAAGCATGGCGAACCATTTTGGTGTGCTAATATTCAAGCAATACTAGTGTTTGATGGTTTGCTTTCAACCTGCTAGACAGCAGGCATGCAGCCTATATACTGGCGAAGCTTTGTTCTTCAACATTTTCAAGCCTATGTGCAAGAGAACAGAACAATCTTACCAGCCAAGTGATTAATAGCATAATGTCACGGACTTGCTCGTTCTTTTCGGCGCATGAACTTCCTCCTCGAAGATAACGTTTATCTAGATCACTAAGGCGAGAGAACAAGGACCCATGTAAGCCTTCTCCAAACGTTTATCTAGATCTCTAAGGCGAGAGATTGGAATATTGAAAATTTCACGGTACTATAGTGTTTACAATTTTTTGGGTGATGGGGAGCAAATGAATTTCTCACTTATGGGCCTCAAAGGACTTGAAAGAAATTCTGGAATGATAATATTCCAGGTATTATTCTAGAGAATATTTAAGGTATTATTCTAGAAAATATTCTAGGTCCTAGATATTTACATGGTAGGAAAATTCTAGAACTTCTAGCAACTAATCGAAGCCTCATGAGAGTTCAAGAGAACTCGACCATATTTTGAAGAATTATAGAGCCTTTCAACTAAACTCTTACGCTTGCAACGTCTAGGTGGAGACATTCTAAAGAATTCTAGATCCTTCCAACTAAACCCTTACGCTTGCAACGTCTAGGTGGAGATATTCTAAAGAATCTAGAGCCTTCCAACTAAACTCTTACGCTTGCAATGTCTAGGTGGAGCAAAAAATCTTGTGCTTGACATTCGCTCTCACACGTTTCGTCGACGCCCTCATCGATAGGTACATCAAGTTTTCGAACGATTTACACTCCCATAGACATGGTCGTCATGTGTCGTTCCTTCTTTGTCCTTCTCATGCGGCCATTTTTGAATTTGTCCATCTTTTCCTTAAGATCGGAAGCAAACTGGTTTACAGCATCATATTTCACCATATTTTGTACCATCGACACAGAAAGAGGCTTGAGCAGACTATCAGGTTGTTGATCCACCTCATCTCGTGGGTACACATAGTTCTTCACACCTCCGCGCATGCGAGTCCTATTGCAACTCTATTGACCCGAACGTCTACCATGATCCTTGAGCAACTCATTGTATGAGTCACTCCACTTTCATACTCATATCTTTGTCGTCTATGCCTCCTCGCAGTCCACGACATGGTTTTCCGTGTTCATGCCTACCTAGGTAGCACGATCCATCTCCCTCCACGGAAGTGACTCATCGGGACACTCATTTGTAACATCCTTGGTCTCGCTTGGAATATCTTCCTCCTCAAGTACACCTTCATCTCGACCAATGCTAAGTAGGTCGTTTTCGTTTTGTTACCCTCCTTGAGCTGAATGACATAGATAGCTTTACCCTTTGATGGCTCACATCATACAAATCTCACCATACACGACGAGTCTTCCTTTATAAAGCTGACGTCTCTCAAGTGTGGCATCGAAACCGCCTTCACCGCGAATAGTAAATTCATGCCAAGTATCATCTTGAAGTCGTCCTAATAATATAGCGGTAAAATTTGCAACACCCGACCAATGTCCCACCTCTCTGCAAACTCATTGGCTACCCCCTGCAAGGGGAGCGCCTTCGAAATGATCACCTTCATATTGCTTGAATCTTTTTCCAATGCTATATCCAAACGACGGACCTCCACGTCCAAGATGAAGTTATTGAGTGGCAAATGTATCAACCAACGTCCGAGTGCTCAATTGATCATCACGTCAATGTACATGACCTCCCTGCTCGCAGTCTTCGACACAACGGACTTGGTCTTAATAGCGTTGAGTAAGCACAACGCTCCCATGTGCGCTCCCACTCCATACTCCTTGTTTCAGACGACAGTGACATGTTTGCTCCTATTCTGGCAATCTCCAACGTGATGATTTTTTTCACATACAAAGTACGAAATTATCCGCTCGGGTTGAACCTTTTCTCGCTTTTTTCCCTCAAATGGACCCTCCTTAGGATAGCTCCCCCTTTCTTCCCCACTATTCTCCTTGGTGGCCTTTGGTTTGGCCTTGGCTTTGTTGTCGTTCCACTTGTACTCGACAAGCCTCTCAGCTACTCTCACGACGACGTTCAAGTCTTGCACCCTCTGTCTTTGCAATTTTTGAGCCGCCTACGGTTTAAGTCCATCGAGAAAGAAGAACAAGCGATCATCTTCACCCATGCTAGATATCACGGGCATCAAACCTATGAGCTCCGCAATGTACTCTTTGACCATCCCAGTATGCTTGAGTTTCCGCAAGCTCTGCCTTGCAATGAACTCCACATTCTTTGGGTAGAACTGAGACTTGATCTGCTTGAGATCCTCCCAAGTCTCAATCGAACACAAACCATTCTCTATTTCCATGCACCTACGATGCCACCACAATATCATCAGTATATTAGACTGAAGCAATGTTTACCTTCTCATCCTCATCGCCAATGTGCAGTGCCTTGAAGTATCGCTCCACGTTCCACAAGAAGTTCTCAACTTCATTGACGTCTTGCACCCCACTGAAGGATTTCTACTCGAGAATCTTTCTTCTCGATGTCTGCCTACTCGAAGGTCTACCATTCGCAACGACCTTTCCAAAATGGCAACTTTGGTCTTGAGTTCTTCGCAACTCTCGACCATGGTATTTAGCTCCTTGTAACCTCGGACCTTCCTGTGCAAGTCCTCAATCTCCGCACGATGTGCCTTGAGCTCCTCATGTCCAGATCGAATCTCTTGGCCTTGTTCCCGAAATATTGTCATGGAAAAGCGACGTCACTCTCCAGCCCATTGTAGAACTCCTCTAACCTTGTGTTGCTTTGCTTCAAGGAGCCCATGCGTATCCCTATATCCCTCGAACTTGTCTCCAAGATCTCGAGATGTTCTCCAAGATCGACAAGGGTACGTTATGTCGTATGCTCCTTGCTCTTGCCCCTCCTATTGGTCTTGGTTTTCCTTTCCTTAGACGACGCGGGCCTCTCCTGGATGCTCTCGGATGTCGATATGACACCAACAAACCTTCGTTCCGATACCACTTGTCACGGACTTCATATTTTTGCCTACGTCTCGCTCCGTTCAGCGCACGAACTTCCTCCTCGAAGACCGTGCAAGCCTTCTTCGAACGTTTAGCTAGATCGCTAAGGCAAGAATGAAAAAAAATGTGAAGCAAAAGAGAGATTGGATACTGAAAAGTTCACTATACGATAAAGAGTTTACAGCTTTTTGAGTGTTGATGAGCAAATGAGTCTTCCACTTATTTATAGGGTATCAAAGGGTTACAAAAAACTTCTGGAATGAAAATATTATAGGGTATTATTCTTTAGAATATTCTAGGTCCCAGATATTTACATCAAAGATTTTAAAACTTCTAAGAATTAAAAGAAACCTCATGAGAGTTCAAGAAAACTGTACCATATTCTGAAGAATTCTATTGCTTTCCAACTAAAACCCCTTGCAACGTGTCGCGGTGGAGCAAAAAAAATCTTGCGCGTAACCAAAAAAACTCTGATTATCATCATACTATGGAAGGTTTTCCTAATATTTCAAACATGAGAACAATGAAGTGTGGAGAAGTTGCTGCCTCCACCTGATGGGCTGTAAGACCCTGAGTAAAAATGTAGACAATGTGTGGAGAAGTTGCTGCCTCCACCTGATGGGCTGCAAGACCCTGAGTAAAAATGTAGACAAAAGGCACCCAGGTTCTTTAATAGTAGGCAACAATGCCCTGAGGCTCTTAACAGTGAAAATTTGAATATTTTTCCATGTTATTAGAAAGCAAGCTGCACACTTCCTTAATCAATGCTTCTCCAATACATAGCATATGGTTTTACAGAATTGCCAGTTTTGTATCCCTCAAATGTCTGAAAATACTGGAAATTGGCTAATCTACCAAACATAAACATATTGTTAGAAGTATAATTTAAAACAGTCCTCAAAAAAATGGTCAAGAAGTACAAACAAATAAACTTAGCTGAAAAGTAAATGTCGATACTTGTACATCACACGTTAAGTTCACTTGCTTAATCCCTTGAGATAAAAGGTTTCGCTCCTTGATCCCCCTTTGATGGTCCAAAAGCAATAATTCTTTGATGCCAAAGAATAACAATCATATAGGCTAGGTGAATCAGTAATATACTTGTAATCAAACTTCCTACCACTATCAGATGCACGCAAGTCTTGCAAATGTTAGGTATCCGGTATGGCCTTTAGTTTCACTACACGGCTTAGCCATGACTGAGTGAGTTCTCTCCATGCTCAAATAAGTTCCTTCAACAGTAGAAGTCTGCCTTCTTTTGCGAGGGAGAGACCCCACAGGTGAACCTGCATCCTCTCTGTCACCCTTTACCTTCTCCTCTCGTATTTCATAAGTCCGAAGGAGGATCTCGAAAGTTCTTATATCTGCATAAATGAAACAATATGCTTGTATTTATCAAAAAAAAAAAAAAAAAAAAAACTATACAAACACCTCTGGAACATATATAGCACCATCTAACTTTGAGGGATGCAATGTATTCAAGGTTCCAAGAAAACTACAACTCGGCGTCATCCAAGCCTTCTCCCATCAGAGAGTGTGTTCGAGAGCATAAGAAAACTCAATAAAGACGAGACAGTTTTAGTGTCTGTTCGTTGACTGGGATGGTCATTTCTTTATTCTTTGGCTTGATGTGTTATAGAAACTAATGCAATTCCTAATAGCAAATCATATCATTTTACCTCTTTCTGTAAAACTTCATATTCTAGGGGATTTGTAGGTGGTCCTTGGTTGCATGAGCTTAATCTGCATATCCAAAAGGTAGGTTTACCTTTCTGTCAATTGACCACCAAGTTCCTATGCCATAACCCTCTCATGCTCATAGTTAAATTGGCTCAGTAATTTGGCACCAACCTTTGTTGTAAGAAACGTACGATCCGGTCTGAATCGCTGGACTTCGACCCGACTCGCAGTCATGGATCCTCTAGGACCCTGCATCGAGCAGATCGTAGATCGGGATCCAACCTGGATCACACGATTTCGAGCTGGGCCGACCACATCAAGGTTCTTGTTTTATTGCGTTCTCTTTGGGCCTTTTTTAAACTTACTTTTATAAGTTGGTATCCCCTTCCTATTATATTAAACGATCCCATTTACTCTTTCTTAGATCTAAATTTCTCTTCTCCCCTCTTCTAAAATCCTAGGAATATAAAATTTAGATAACTTCAACTCAACTCCCTTGAATTCATTTTCGGTTGTTACGTTAGACTTCTACAACCAATGAGAGATAGGAGCATATAATCCGAGCGCATCTCATCGAACAGACCTAAGATCCATATTCTCTATTACTCTTGTCTTTGAATTTTTTTGGTAATGAGTACTTTCGTATTTGAAAATATAATATTACTCACATATTTATTTTATTTGTTACTTATAAATTTTGATAGATGGACAATGATAAAAAAAGATATGACATGGGATTTTTGAATGAGGAAGAGGACAAAGAAAAGAGCACTAATATTCCTTATCTGGATGATTCCAATGAAGATCCTCTCTCTAGTTCAAGTGAAAGTGACACCAACCAATGAAGCTTATTTGATGTCGTTTAGTTTTTTTGTCTAGCATGTTATTTGCTGCTCTTTGGAGAATGACATATTAATATAACTTTGATTATTATTTTGGAGAAATTGAGTACGTTTTGTGATATAGTGCGCTAACCTACTTACCTTAATGTTCTTTATCTTACCTTATATATATATATATATATATATATATATATATATATATATAATTTTTTGAATTTTTAAGAATCATGGATCTTACGCTTCACGATTGGGATCCCGATCCGATTCGGGCCCCTTTGTGTTTCTATGATCCAATTCGATCGTGACAACATAGGCACCAATATAGAGTATTGATGTCTGGTTGAGCTTTCAAGGAAGCTTTGTTATGCTCCACACTCGACCCAATTCTGATACAACTTTCAAGGAGCTTTGTTATGCTCCACACTCGACCATTCTAATTGGAGAAAGCTTGGATGATGGTGATGGTCGTTGATATATAACATCAACTCTCTATGTTGGCGCCAAATTCCTAGACAAGAGAGCTATAAGCATTGAGAGGTTTATGCTACAAATCTAGGTGGCCACTTGGCAGTGGCGTAGCCATGATTTTTATCTAGGGGGCGCAATTCTTACTATTTGTACCAAGATGAAGAAAACCCAAAGTAACTCAATATTACTCAACAAACTAACATATGAGGAAATAACCAAAGTAACTCATACCCAAAAGACTACAAAAATAACTCAATATTGGCCCAAGCCTAAGAAAACCTGTCGCTACCATATTTCTAGACATGGGTATTTTTGTCATTTTACATTATCTATATTGTGTATTTTTTTTTATTAATTAAATGTAATGGTTGCATTTATTAGTAGACTAGTCTATTTATTTGACCCTTGGTTAGTGAACCTATATAGACTTGTCATGACACTTGGACCTACATTTTAGGTTAGATACAATTAGACTCATTTAAGTTTCATATATTTGGAGATGTTATATTTATTCAGTATATATATATATACACACACACTAAGATAACTCAATATTCCATATATATATATATATATTTTTGGAACCAGGTAAATTGTTTCTGGAATCGCTCCCACTGGAATTCGAACTCCTGACCACTTGGGCCGCATGCATCTCTCTTAACCACTAGGCTAGAGGTCATTTGCAAATATATATATATATATATATATATATATATATATATATATATATACACACAACCACCACCACCACCAAAATATATGAGCCAAAAAAACTCAAAATACCTTGATATTAACCAACAAAATAACATACCCAAATGAAAGAACACACAAAACAAATCAATATTACCGCAACATAAGATTAATACAAAATACAAAACAAAATCAATAATGCGCAATCAAATAGGAAGAGAAGCTCATAAAAAACGAGTTTTTATTACCAACACCCTGACTGCAGCATCCGCACCCATCATGCCATTTGTTAAGAGGAGGGGCTGGAAGATAATTTTGCAGGAAGGAAGTCATGTGTCGTTATCTCAAATGCTGGTTGGTGGAACTTTGGATAATTCTTTGCAGTAATATTCTGAAAATTAGTCTAAAAAATAAAAATTCCAGGGGGCGCAACTGCACCCCCGGGGACCAGGTGGCTACGCCACTGCCACTTGGTATACCTACCTTTTGGATATACAATTTAAGATGATGCAAATAAGGAGCACCTTCAAAGTTCCCTAGACAACAAAGAATCTAGACGAAGAGGAAGATAAAAGCCAAAGATAAAAAAGGAATGACATCCAAGAAACACTACAATTAAGCAAATATATTAGGCAAATGAAACTGATGCTTTTTCTCGAATAGTGAGCTATTTTTCTTTGTCATCCATTCTATTAACGGAAATCTATAATAAAAAGAGAGAGAGAGAGAGAGAGAGAGAGAGAGAGAGAGAGAGAGAGAGAGAAAGGCCAATCTTGACTCTCTCCCATGAGATTTGATGTGAGACCACCCCCCCCCCCCCCCCCCCCCTTTCCCCCCCTTCTCTACTCCACCAAAGACCTCAACCATTTAACAAAAACAATGGGGGCAGATAACTTCATTAAATCATCCATGGCCTAGATTGAGAAAACAGTCAAACCAGATGACCCAGCATAATAAATATGATCTGCCTGTGAACACAACTTTTGAGTCTCGAAACACGTGAACTATTAAAGGTATAGTAATACAGTTGGTACTTTCAGGCTGTATTTGATCTCACATGAAGTGATGATAATGGAAAAAACAGAAAGCATAGTACCATTTGCCTGGGTAATAGCTTCAGTTGCCTTAGAGAAACATGCAATTTAATCCATTTTTCAGCAATCAAAAGGAAAGCAGGTTCATGATTCGTTTTCCGTGTAACCAAAAATAGAAAGCATGTTCATATATGACATATGGTCTTCAAAATATACATGTAATGTTGTGTCATTTGAGAGATGGAGGGAGCACCTGTAAATTTTGATCGCAAAGTTTCACATGACCGCTGTACTTGTTCTATACATGGAGAAAACGAGCACACAATGCCATCTTGCTTCAACATTCTAGCAACAGATGGCATAGCTAACCAAGGCTGAGGAAGGTCCAGGAACACTGAGTCAGCTGCCCCACTGAACTCGTCGGGAAATCCCTCCCCTTGAATGTCTCGAACAGAAACTGTTATTAAACTGCTCAGTCCATTTTTCTCGAAGTCTTCCCTGTCAAGGGGGAAAAACCACCAATTATATGTTAAGCATATAAGAAAAGTTCCATTTCTTATGGAGCGGATACAAGTAGATTTTCTAATGGCTGACCTATTTTTCTGTTGCTTGTACATCATTTATTTTAAATAGATTCAATAAAAGACTATATAATACCAACTAACCTAGCATTTTAGAGGTGTATAATAGGTATGCGTAGCCAAAAAAAAAATTTATTCAGACTACTTTGGGTTTTATGCAAGAAGGGTTCATAGAGATCCCAATATACTTCTATGCTGACTGCCAGCTACATAAACCAATCCTCTATCCAAGTTTGCAAAAATCGAGCACAGAACAAGCAGATTTGTGCTAAAAAATTACTGCTAGCAAAGTTTTCCTGTTTTAAATAATACTGGAACAGTTTGGTAACATGTGCTAGCTTACCTGTGGCAAATTTGTGAATAAATTGGCCACCAAGTCACTCGAAGGTGTCTAAAATAACAATGAAGAATTAACTTCAAGCAAATAGTCTCACCCCTCTGTACGATCCGTTTCATAGCTACCTCCACTTAGCATAAAATTCAGATAAACTACATCTCGTAATGCAAGAATGAATCAATCTCTCTTCGATTTATATCATTAGCTCTAGAGGATCATAAATCCCTTCATTATATCATATAAAAGCATTCCTTTTATCTGTGCGAGAATCACAACAACTGCATGAAAAGAAAAATTCTACGTGCTTAAGCAGTTTACAGTTAAAATGCAAAAGAGGTTTAACAAGATTATAGACCAAACTATCAAAGCAACTAAAACTTACAGATAAATTATTGGAAGCAAAAGGGTTTGCTATGCACTTTTCACTCTTTTGTCACAAATTCATGATAGTAAATTATTAGTATGAATGTGGACATGCTGAGGAGGAAAACATGATAATGATTTAAGCCAAATGAACACTACTACATCCTTGTACCTAAGGGAATGCTACCAATGCCGTAATTGATGAATCAAATATATTAGCTTATGCATTTCATTTGTATGTCCACAAACAGAAGTCCTACCTCATGGGTGCTTTCATATTTTTTTGTGTCTTTCCTACCCATGTCCTTCCTTTGTCTATGATTTGATAATGTGCTAGCTGCTCTAGCACCTTTAAAGTTAAGATGACCATTGTATGCACTCAAAATCCCACACATCCTCAAATGGTTGAAAATTAAAAAAGGCTATACATTGATCCTCATGCATATGCACATAGAATCTGCCTTAAGCATACGGAAAGCACACAGAAGTCAACACGAGGGGCTAATTTACAAGAACCTGGATTCTCTCTCAATCTCCTGCGGGATTAGATCTATTTTCTAAGTTTAGTAGCTAATTTTGGCAATCCAAATCATAAAATTTTGGCTTGGATTCCATTGGATCACAGGTTTGGAGCCCCATTGTCACGCCTATATCACCCCATCAGAATTCTGATATAATCAAGAATTATGCATATCCAGATAACCAATGGTGTGTTTTATGATATCAATAGGTTCCTTAAATATATGAGTCATTATTTATAAAACAATCCCTTATGTAAGTGATTTTGAATGGGAGCATGGAAATAATTGATAGAAGAACAATTGAAAATATTTCTTACATATTACCAACTGATCTAGTATTTCAGGAACCAAGTAGAGAACTGCTATTAGACAATAACAACAAACTTTACTTAAAAATCTTTCTGGTCGTATGCTATATGGATTCCCTATGTTGAGATCCCATACAATTTACAAATGATATCAGCTACATATCACAACCCTTATAGAGGTTTGGGATCGGCAGTGAAGGTATTAGTTGCAATTGGGCCTTTTAGATCGAAAAATATGGCCAATTAAACAAATTTATAATTTCATTTTGCCCACAAACCAGATAAACCAAATATATAAATTCCTCTCTTCACATCAGCATATAAAGGTAAACACATCCTGGTTTACTATACGAACTCAATAATGAGTCACTGTCTGTTCTTTGTTCCATCTAATAGATTAACTGTTAGAGGTTCCATTACATGAAATCGAGTTCATAACTTCACATACAGGCATTCTTTTATATCTATTCAAGAGCCACCACAACAACGTCATCATCATCCAGGCAGTTTTCCATCGTAATGGGGGTCAGCTATGGAGTATAAGAAAGCTACATAAAAGAATTGACCAAGTTTTAAGGCCTGGCTGTAGGCTTGAAGTTGAAATCAATCATATATGTTGGTGCATATTCGTAGCCAAGTAGCTATGAGCATGATAAGGACATGACATAAACCTAGTCAGCCAGTTAGCAGTTAGGTATGTTGAGGGTCGTGCACACGTGGAAGCGACACCAACAACAATAACCTGATGACGACAAGTAAAATAGAAGGCACAAAAAATTGAAAGAATAGCAAACCAAGAACACACAATAATCAATGTGGTTCGGTTAAAATCGACATACTACATGGAACACGAGGAGAAATAATTTTATTAAATCAACGAGAGAAATCTTAAAAGGATTATACACACAAACCCTAATACGAAACCCTCTCCTTACTAGATCTCCATTGAGCTCTCTTCTTCTTTCTCTTGAAGACTCCTTTAATGACTTCCAAGAGCCCTCTCTTGCGAAGCCTCATTTTCCTTGTCCCACCAGCTACAGGGCTGGTGAAGATCCTTTTATAAGACCCCCAATCTATCCCAAAAGTCATGAACCGTCGATAATAACTACTTTACTTCTGAACCATATATCCAAACTGGCCGAATATGACAATATACTGGCAGTTCCGATTCTGGCTATATATATATTAGCAATATATTACCAGTATACTATGAGGGGGGGAGGAGCGGGGGGGGGGGGGGGGGGGGGGGGGGGGTGGTCTACAAATAAGGGTGTTAATTCTGGTACACTTCCAGTGTACCTCTAACATTGCTTTGGCTATTGATATTGTTCTATATCAGTGTATTGACTCCTCCTCGACTTTTCCGATTTCTCTGATAGCGCCCGTCGCACTCCATAGTAAACACAAGCCATATCAAGGTAGACCTACCTCGTGGCTATGTAGTTAGCTCATGCAATCATAGAGCACCCCAAGTTCCCTTAGACTAGAGGATCTAGATGAAGAGGTAAGATATACAATTTACTACGTGTTTTCATTTATAGTTCTTGATACAACCACGATATCTTCTAGCTTTCACATTGGCATACTCCCAAATGCAGTAAACTAGTACATACTACCAATAATACCCTGGCATCTCGATAGCATCCTTTCACATCCTAAGCATCTTCTTCTTTTTTTGCTCGTTCCAATCTTTGCCTAGTATGTTACTGTAATTAACTCACATGTCACTGGATTTTTTTTCATACTTTTATAAAATATTCTTTAAAGACCATAGTTTAGAAAAATATAACCAAAATATAAAATTGCATACTGAAAATACACTCTACCGTATTTTCATATTTTGTTAGGGGCAGCACAATTTTGATAGTCCTAGGACTGCAATTAGCGACCTAGTCTTCTCTATCAGGAATGCCTTAGGTCCACTAATTACAAGGCGTTGGCTCTAGACGTGAAGCTTAAGGATCCTTCGGTTTGCTTAAGCCTTGTGTGCAGTACAGGGTCCATCCGAGATTAAGGAAAATCTTCCCTGCAAATCAAGAAGTCGAGATCTATCGACACTTAACTTCCAATGAATTAGGCCTGCCAAATTTTGTGATGTCCCCTAAGACTTCTATCTGTGTCTGATTACAATCACTCAGCTCTCTCTCATCTCTCAATATAATTGGCGAGCCAGCGGATGCTTCAGATAGGCGATGTCCATACATTATGTCCCGTATAAGTCCAGAATACATGCGAATGCACGCCTCGAGACGCCAAGGAACTCCGTACCTCGATGCATCCAAGCGAGCTCCGCGCCAACGAGCTCCGCGCCAACAAGGTTTTTCAAGAATACATTTTCTAAATGGGTCCGACTATACACACCCCAAACTTACTTAGCACACCTCATTTTCTAAAAAAAAAAAAAAAAAAAAAAAAAACTCCTATTCTACTCTTGCTGAGCACACCCCATGCTCCCCTCCCCTCCCCTCCTCTCCCCCCCTCCGCCGACCCTCCTCCTCCTCCCCCGACCCGACCCGCCTCCTCCTCCTCCTACCCCCCGACCCCCTTCCTCCTCCTCCTCCCCCGCTCCCCGATCCCCGACGGCCGGCCCCATAAACTGTTGTTGAAAAGAAAAAATTGAAAATAATTTGGGTGTATTCACGGGTAGGTTCGCCTCTGGTTTGTCGACCTCACAGAGGAATGTTCGACCCACGATAGTCGAACTATAGTGTGTACGTTCGACCAACATATATCGAACATAAGATGGCATGTTCGATTAGAACATGTTCGACCAGTGTTTGTCGAACTGAAGAAGACATGTTCGACCCGTATTTGTCGAACGGAATAAGACATGTTCGACACGGACCATTGCCCGTTCGACCAATATTTGTCGTGCTCATCGCAGAATATGGGATGTGCTCAGCAAGGGTAGAATAGGAATTTTTTTTTTATTTTTTTAAATGGAGTGTGCTAAGTAAGTGTTGGGGTGTGTATAGCCGGCCCCTTTCTAAATACACAACATTTTAATGAAAAATCCCATATTTACGACATCTACAACATGAAAGGTGCAATCTTTTTTGTCAAAATCTGCTCACCTAGCCAACGCCGCCCTCTGCTCGTGGAAGTCGAAAGTATGCACCCTCCCCGACGGCGCGACGGCCCTCGCGAGCGAGGTCGTCAGCGACCCGCTCCCAGTGCCCGACTCGAGAACCACGCACCCGGGCACGATCTCCAAGTAAGTGACCACGAGGCTTATGTCCGCCACGTATAAAATCTGCGTCCGGTGGCTGAGCACCAGCGTCCACAGCTCCGGCGTCGGCGCGAGCAGGTGGACGAAGCCCCCCTTGTGGCTCGTCACCTTGGAGCCGAACGGCCTCCCGACCCAGTCGGAGTGCTTGAAGACGCCGAACCGGTTCTGGAAGTCCGAGCCGGACCGGACCTTGACGGCCTTCATCGTGTCGTGCCGCTCGTAGACGATGACGAGGTCTCCGTCGGAGATTCGGCGCTGGAACGTGTTCCGCTTCGATGGGTCGGAGAAGAACATTGTAAAGGAGGGTTTTTTTTTTCACTTTTTAGGGTTTTGGGTTTCTAATGGCGGAATTAGGGTTTTGTGGGAGGAGGGAGAGGGAGGGATGGCATTTGGGTTCGGGTCGGGTTTATACTGGACTCATTTGGCCTTTTAGTTTGGGCAAGGCCCTAAATCGATTAGGGTTAGGCTCGTGTTATTGGCACCACACACTTTCCTGGGAGCAATGCACATAGTTGATAGTTCTTTGTTTTAATATATAAAAAATTATGTTCTCCAACTTTTTTCCAACTATTGAAATTCTCTGTTGAAAAAAATTCTATTTTGTTTTTCCACAATAGATTTCCTTATGTTGTAAAAAAAAATTCAGAATTATATTCTCTATCTACAGCCATGACTCACACGATTATTATAAAATATAATTTTTTTATACAAAATTTATTTTCTTTATGTAATTATTATCTTTTTTGATTGATCATTAATAAATATATTTTTTATTTCATTTAATTATGGAATTGCTTCTAGTAAATTTTAGGTTATGGATATTTTGAATATATTATTATATTCTCAACTATATTAAATATTAATTCAAAATTTAATGATGTTATTTTGTTATTAGGTCTTGTATTAATTAGAATTGTGATGGGTAAATAGAACGACATAACTTTACACGGCCACTTTTAGGGTCGGCGGATATGTATGTGAAAATTATTTTATCTTTGGTTGAAGCTTATTTTATTTTTGGTTGAAGCTAAAAAATTGGTGAATGATGCAAATTGGTGAATGATGCAAATTTCAATAAGAAAATTGATGAACTTATAATCAAAGAAGGAAAAGAAATACCAAAAAGTTAATTTTATTACCTCAACTTTCCGCCAACCAAACGAGGCCCAAGAACTTGCTATAGATTTACTTCATACAAACAAAATAAAAAATATTTGAATTTCTAGCGGTCACTGTTCCCGTGTTCCGTAAATTTGGCCACCTTATGGCTTGTTTACACGACCAATATTATCTTGGTCCTCTTTTAAGGACCTGTTTGGTAAACAGGATTTGGGATTGGATTTAAAAAAAATTCAGGAAGTGAAGCCAAATTTATGGCTTCCATTGTTTGGTTCAACGAATAGAGATTTGGAAAGCAACTGCAGAATGGAACTTGCAGTTCCTGTCCCTCCATTGTCCCCTCCCCAAATCCATATATTCACTTCCTCCCAAATTTTTAGGATGTGGATTGAAAACTTGGAATTGGTAAGTAAAATATATAGGAGGAAGGAGAAGAAAATTACAGAAAAAAAAATAGTTCATCCACAGAAAAGAAATTTACAGAAAAAAATTACTTAGTAAATTTTTTTTTTTTACTCATTGATCAACGATGCCTCCAGCAGTGAATCCCCCATCGATGGCTGCCGGGGTGTCGAGGTTGTATGGGCCCGACGGTGGCATGAGATCCAAAGACGGCGGTGGCGTCGGGATCCGGAGCTCCAGTGGCAGGTTCCAGAGAAAACGGAGGAGGAGGAGGAGGAGAAGGAGGGTTAGGGGCGGAGGCTCAAGCAGCGCCGGTGGCCGAAGAGTTTGGGGGCGGAGGAGGTGAGTCAATTTTTTTTTTTTTTTAAGAAACAATTGGTCCAAGGAGAGAGAGAGAGATAATGTAAATGTTAGTTATTTAAATATTGGGATCATTCATTAGTTAGCTAATTAATATATTAATCTATATATTACTGTATGTATTAGATGATAAGATAATGTATTGATTAATTAAAATTTTAACTCATAATTAGTAATTAAATTTGAGTTGATAAATTAGTAATTCATAAATAATTAATAAATAATTATATAATTTTATCAAATTAATTATTTAATTGTATTAAATTATTATGTGAATTAATTATACTCTTTCACTTTTCAAGTTTTACTTTCCGATTTTAACCAAACATATTTGTCTACTTTTTCATTTTCCACTTCTTATTTTCTATCCCAACCAAACGTATTTGTCCCCTACTAGGGGACATGGAAGTGCATGGATTCCTATCATTTTTTTTCCCATGAAAGTCAAAATCAAAATCCAAATTTACTTGTTTACTAAACAGTCCCTAACATCAAAACACTTGGTCCAAGATTCTTCCATTTTTGGCATGTTTAGAAATATGCACGAGGAGTTGGAAACAAGGAAAGCTCATTTCAAAAAGTAAAAATATCTAACATATCGAAAATGATGACCAAATGGCAATTCGAAGTCACATGGCGTCCTTATATTGGCTAAATCTACCAATGAAAGGCTGCCACGTGGTCCTCAGACTGACGTGCAGTCTTCCTTTTGATATGTAAAATACCATTGTTTCAAAAATTAAATATGATCGAAAGTTGTTCATTGATTTCGTGAACCGAAGAGTAAAAGTGTTGTTTTCTTGACTCATGGGTGAATAATAATCTTTAGTAGTATAACAAATTTTGAACCCAAAAAATTGATTATTTTTTACTATAATCTACACACGCATACACGTCTTTACAGTTGAAAAACTCGAATCATGTCGACCCCATCTGATACCCGCATAGCTTTTCATATGAACTACAGAAGACCATTCTAAAACTTAGTTGATCTTAGTTTCCTTCTTCCACTAATAGATCATTCTAAAACTTAGTAAAAGGTTTTCTCAAAATTTCAGTACCACATATATAATGTCCTAAATTTATTACTCTAATCCTCTAATGACACAAAAAATTATAATTCATTAAAAAATTATTATAATAATCATGATAATTATTAATGATCAATTATAAAATTTTAAACCTACACATTATATTAGTACACTCGGTTTGGCTCTGTTCCAAATGAATTGTTTAGTTTCAAAACTTTGAATTGGACCGGAAAGAAAACTAAAAAGAACATGAGTGGATCAAATTGTGTGAAAGTAAAAAAAGCGCAATCCGACTGGATAAATTAATACACTCCTTCTAGTCCTGTCCCAAACGAATTGTATAGTTTCTAAAGTTCGAACAGGACCGAAAAATAAAAATAATAGAACAAGAGTGAATTGAACTCGAACCGTGAACATAAAAAAAATCAATCCAACTCATAATAACCATTCAGATGTTTGATGCACCTGATATCTGTAATGTCCCGTCCCGTTCAGCATAATCGAAAAAATTAAAACGCCAATAGTGTTGGACATAGCCATGCAATGGCCTGCTCGAAGTCCCGTTTGGCCGAGTCGACTCCTCGCTCAGATGGGTGGCTTCGGTGAAATTGTCTCGGCTTGGCCTTCACACTAATAAAACGAAAGTTTTCAACTGCACAAGTAGGCTTGATAATAAAAGAGACGAATCCACATAGCTAAGAAAATAATCACAAGTTGAGTCGGATTGAGTTAGAATATGGAAAGGTCCCACGGTCGGCTTAGAATCGTTGTACGGCGTGCTTTAAAAATGACACTCGGTCTTTCGTCCCCTGGCTTAGGAGAAGGAAAGTTGGTCGAGATTGTCAAAAAGCTATGGACTTAGCATAAGTCATAGGCGTCACACGCATAAATGCTTAATAAAACATGTACGGTCCCATCGTCCAAGGCTTGACATAACATTTGCTCGTCCCACGGGTTAAGTTTTGTATCGCACGGCTTATGGCATAAGTTTAGGCAGCCAAAGAACTTGGTTGTTCAAGTCGAACGCGTGCACAACACATTCCCACAGTACAAGGCTTGACATAGTCTTTGCTCGTCAAGTTGTTGCACGATTAAGTTAGGCAAAGTTATGATGGGCTATCGAAGTCATAGCAAGCAATGTCCCATATTTTATGCGGTTGTCAAAGTCATATAGTCTCACGATCTCAAGGCTCGTCATATAAAGTATGACTTGGGCGATAGTGTCGTATAGAACACAAGTCAGTCTAAGGCACGAGCTAGCCACGGTCGATTCAAGGATAAGTATGCCACGGTCTATGGGACACAAAGGAACACGTTTGTTCAGGTATATCTGGAAGGCTGTGCAATAGTCGTTTCCTGTGTTTTAAAGAATGTAAAGTACACGCAATCGTTTGTCACCGAGACCGGTCCTGTGGCTTGGGAGTCTCGCATGAAGAATGAAAAGCATGAACATGGATAAAGATGTTTAAGAAAGAGAAAGCAAGTTGTACCATCTGTATGCCTTGTATTTATGTCGAGTCTAGAAGTCGTCGTAGGTGCGTGGTCATGGACAACTTGTGCACAAGGGGTAGTCTTCCTCGACATGATCGTCGGGGCCTCGGGATCATGTCGTTCCCAGGGGAAGCGAGTTGGCTAAAGCAGGATGCTGGATGTACCGCATAAGAGATTCGGGGCTTCCACGGGCTAGCTACCCATTGGATGATCGTCGTCTATCCTCAGCCAAGTCCAAGATAGCTTGACATTCTAGTGACCTTTCATATAGATGAGTCAGTGTGCTAAGCGGCAATCTACATGCACGATGTCGGTCAAATCAAAGATAGCGTAAGCACGGCACGAATTGAGTTAAGAAGGTGTGCACGATTGCAACTGTAATGTCCCGCTCCGTACGGCGTATTACGCTGAGACGTTGACTCAAAGAGTCGCGTTGACGAATGAAATATATCGATGCGAGTCGATGCGAGAGTTAAGTTGTCCCGAGCAATGCATCGAACTAAGTCGATGCGAAGAGTTGCATTGTCCCAAAGAATGCATCGAGTTGAATCGATGCGAAGCGCCGCATTGCCCTGAAGGATAAGTGCATTGAATCAGCTCGAAAATTCTAAAAAATCGAATCGACCAAGGCGCAAGTCCGAATCGATACAAATATTGATTTTAGTTGGTTTCATGTGCAGGCTATACGTTTACGCTGAAATATTAGAGGTCGACATTTTACCTTATTCAGAAAGGGGTATGCGAAACCAAATCGTCGCCTTGCGACGGACTGAGGCGTTGGCACGGTAAGCCAAATCAGACGTATAATTCAATGAAGCACGAAGTGCTCGAATGGCTAAGTCAGGAGAGTTGGCCATGCAACGAAGTTATAAAATCGAGCCACATCGGCTCGACAAAATGATAAGGCGTATCGACTCAAGGTGGGAGGATTGACTCTTCTTTTTTACTCCTTCATGTCTAAGTCGGAATATATCATTGTATGCTAAGTTAACCTATCGACGTCACGGACGTGGTCCGATCGGAAGATAAATTATAGTGTGTGTCGAATACTAGTTAGAACAATTAAAATGAAACGTGCATCATATGCACGAGTCGCTATAGAATATTGGATATCGCAAAGGCGAGCGCCTCAGTGCGCAAGCAGCAAGAACATGGATAACTGTATTCGGCGAGTGCCTTCATGCACGAGCCATTCCGTGCCTTCGCGCAGGAGTTAAAAATGCTAGCACATTGAAAGACAATAGGCGAGCACCCTACCGTGCAAGCCACGAACATTGAACACTAAGTCATAGAACATGGGATTACGGCTTCGATACGTGCACCAAGTGCACGACGCGAAGGAAAGATGATAAATGTGTCAAAACGTGCCTACGTGCACAAGATCATAAAAGATGGCTTCGTTGCGAAAGAATACAGTTGTGGCATGAATGTGACGGAACTGTTAGATGTGGCATGATGCCTCGAAAGGTGTTCGGGACCTTCGGATTGTTCGGTTGACGAACATTGAGTTGAGACATGATGCCATCGAACATAAACAAAGTATAAAATGTAAGAACATAGAAAGTAAATGGAAGAAATACGAGATGATAAAGTCTGAGTCTCGGATTCAATACTATGCTTGGTTGTTTGAATAATAGTGCGTTGTATGGTCGAATGGAATGGACTTGAGGTAATTGAGATAATAGCTCGTGCATGGGTGTTCCCTCGAACGGTTAAGTGCCGGGACGCTGGAACCATTTGGCCTAGGAGGGAACGTTTATCTTTGATAGGCGCACATCCGTAAGACGATTAGCGACCGCTTAGCAAGATGTGAAAAGCCGTAAATGATGGTATGCAGTGGTAGATCTCCGTATTTGGGACAACAACCTACTACAAGAGGCACCGGACTACCCAATTCGAGAAAAAAAAGAAAAGAAAAGAAAAAAAAGAAAAAAAAGAAAAGAAAGAAAGAAAAGAAAGAGAAAAGAAAGAAAGAAAAGAAACTTCTTTAGTCCATTCCGTCGTGGATACGCCAACGACCTTCATATAGTTAAGGAACGATGGGTTAAAAGTGCAGGCACGTATGTGTCCCGCACACATAGATCCTACATAGAGAGCACTTATAACATGACAGAAAAGGAATGAGGCGTATTCACCTTGCGTCATTACAAGGGCGAGTGCGTCGACTTGGTAAGAAGTTGCGCCACAAAACAAACACGAGATTGCTTACCTGCTTGTCTATTCAATTCGAATAACATGCTTGCCATGATAACATGTTTTACCGCTTTCGAATATGCCATGAAATCGACCCTAAAGAGAATATAGCAATATCATAAGCTAAGTTGCATGATTCAACATAAACATTCACTACCAAAATAAGTCATATCAGCGACGTATTTAGCGACTCCAAAGAAGAACGTCGCTATTTTTTGGGGTTTTAGCGACGTTTATACAAGACGTCGCTGTTTGTCGCTGACAGCGACTAATAGCGACGTCTAGCGGCTGCAATTTGTTAAATGAGAATAGGCGTCGCAAGTTCGTCGGTACACGTCGCTGATGTAGCGACGTGTAGCGACGCAATTTAAGTAGCGTCACCGTTTCATAAATATCAGCAACGTTTAGCGACGTTCTTCGCTAATCGTTTCATTTAGCAAGGGTTTCGCTTTTCGATCTTTCACAAAATTTCTCTCCAAATATTTCGTGCCCTCCTCCTCCGCGACGCTTCTCCGGCGATTTCCCTCCTCCGGCCTCCTCCTCCGCGGCGCTCCTCCGGCGATCTCCCTCCTCATTCTCCTCCTCCTCCTCCCCCTTCCTCAGGTAGCTCCTCCTCAGGTAACTCTCCCCACCCCGCTTCCCAGTTTCTCCTCGTCTTCTAGCTCTCTTTCTCGCTTCTAGTTCGTGTCCACGAGAGCGTGGACTCGCTGCCGGGGACACGAGACTCACAGTGGACTCGCTTCTAGTTCGTGTGACACCTATTTTGTTGGTTTGGACACATCGTGTCCCACTGTGTGGACACGAGACTCACAGTGGACTCGCTTCTAGTTCGTGTGACACCTATTTTGTTGGTTTGGATACGTCGTGTCCCACTGTGTGGACATGAGACTCACAGTGGACTCGCTTCTAGTTCGTGTGACACCTATTTTGTTGGTTTGGACACGTCGTGTCCCACTGTGTGGACATGAGACTCACAGTGGACTCGCTTCTAGTTCGTGTGACACCTATTTTGTTGGTTTGGACACGTCGTGTCCCACTGTGTGGACACGAGACTCACAGTGTGACACCTATATACTGATAATGGGAGTTTTTTGGGCATATTAACTGTCAATTTGATGTTTTGCTTGGATTCGAATTCTAATTTAGGGTTCGAGCCCTATTTACTGATACTGGGAGTTTTGGGCTTTTTCAGGGTTTTGAAATGATGAATAAATTGACTAATAATTATTATCGAGCTCTATAAAATTTTAGCTATGTCACGAAGGATGGATAATAATCCTGTGAATGAGTTTTCTCCTAAGTATTCTCGACAGTTGAGTATGATTTAGCTCACTGACATTACTGAAATATGGAATGATTTGTGTAGGATATGTTGGTCAGGTTTTGGCAGAGTCAGCTATGTCACGAATGATGGATACTAATCCTGAATATCATATTTTAAATCCTACAACGCTGCTTAGTTGAAAGTCTTATAATTAGACTTTCTGTTCAGTACCCGGTGACTGCTTAGTTGAAAGTCTTAAGTAGTAGTAGATAATCTATGGTACGACATCGTGATCAGGACATAGTCCCTGTAGCCATTCGACTGGCGAGGCATGAACTATGTAGCCGTAGATAAAGTTGACTGTCCTCCGACCCCCATCCCTCGGCAATGATGATACGACAACCTATCACTACATCTTTTAGTAGTAGATAATGTCTTAGTATTACATTATGTGGGTTCATCTTGATTCTGTTACATCCTTCAGATACTAGATTCGATAAGAACATATACTACACAATATGTACAGAACATAGATGATTCAAACTAATGTATGCTAGAATGCATTTTGGGTTGTGTTCTGAGCCATTCGTCCCCACACTTGGCAATTATGCAGAACCGTTTGTGGATATACAATCGTCATCCTGATGAATTATTATCTGTGTCAATCTTTGCAGAATTATCTTAAAATGGATATGAATTACTATCTGCGGAATCGTTTGTGGATGTACAATTGTCATCCTGATGACATGTACGGTGTGCGGGATGAATTTATACAGGGTGTGCAACAGTTCCTGTAGTTTGCCAAGGCGTTTCCTCAGTACATGGACCGTACAAAAATTAAGTGTCCATGTATGAGATGTCGCAACTTGAAATATCATTCGGAAGTGGATGTGACATATCATTTGTATTCGAGGGGTTTCATGCCAAATTATTATTAGTGGACCGCACACGGAGAACTTGTGTCTTTAGCCTCCGAGCCGGAGCCTTATGTGGAGCCTTATGTAGATGTCCACGAGCATGCTGATTACGACCAAGGGTGGATGAACATGGTTTTCGATGCTGCGGGGCCTAGTTTCGATCCGAACAATCAATATGCAGCTGAGGAGGCACCGAATGCCAATGCTGCAAAGTTCATGGAGTTGCTGGAGAATGCAAGGACTCCTTTATATCCTGGTTGTGATGACCATTCACCGTTGGAGGTGGTTACAAGATTGTTGAGCATAAAATCAGATTTTAACATGTCTCAAGAATGCTTCAACCGAATCCTGGAGTTAATTATAGATATATTGCCGGAGGGTGGCAAGTTACCTAAAGACTTCTACCGATCCAAGAGAATGGTGAGATCGCTCTGGATGGGGTATGAAAAAATTGATGCATGTCGCAACGGATGTATGTTGTACTATAAGGACGACAAGGATGAAGACGCCTACAGATTTTGTGGTGCCGATCGCTTCAAGGCAACTAGTACAACAAGGACTTCTGGTGCACGCAAGCCAACAGATTCGATACACTATTTGCCTTTGACGTCGCGGTTGCAGAGGTTGTTTATGGCAAAGGAGACAGCTGATAATATGAGTTGGCACAAGCGGAAACAAATAGATGGAGTACTGGATCATCCATCCGACGGGGAAGCATGGAAGCACATTGATCGAGTGTATCCCGATTTTACTTCGGAGCCGCGTAATGTCAGATTGGGGCTTTCCTCCGACGGTTTTACCCCATTTGGACTTTCGGGCTCACAATATTCTTGTTGGCCAGTGATTGTTACTCCGTACAACTTGTCGCCTTAGATGTGTATGAAGACTCCTTACATGTTCCTAACTGTTATTATTCCAGGTCCGAAGAACCCGAAGAGGAACATCGATGTGTACTTACAGCCCTTGGTAGATGAGCTGAATCAGTTGTGGGAAGTAGGTGCAACCACATATGATGTTTCCAGAAAGCAGAACTTTCAGATGAGGGCCGCACTAATGTGGACCATCAATGATTTTTCGGCCTATGGAATGTTATCGGGTTGGAGCACCCATGGTCGTCTCGCATGTCCGTATTGCATGGATCGCACTAAGGCTTTTCGTTTAAAACACGGAGGAAAACCGTGATTCTTTGATTGTCATCGACAGTTCCTGCCAAAGGATCATCCGTACCGGAGGAACATGAATGCTTTTCGTACTGGCGTGGTAGAGAAGTCCAGTCCACCGCCACGGTGGTCTGGGGACACGATATGGGAAGAAGTTAAAGAATTGTCAAGTACTATTGAAGAGCCTACAGCGGGGTACAAGTGTGATAGATTTGGTCGCGCTCACAACTGGACGAAGAGGAGTATATTCTGGGACCTACCATATTGGAGTGACCATCTGCTCAGACATAACCTGAATGTCATGCATATCGAGAAGAATGTATTTGACAATATAATAAATACTGTGATGGACGTAAAGGGAAAGACGAAAGACAATCCCAAGGCCAGGTTGGACTTAGAAGAAATATGCAGACGTCCAGAGTTGCATTTGATAAAGGAAGGCAGTGGGAAGTATAAGCAGCCCAGGGCCATTTTCTCACTGGACAAGGTGGACAAAGGTAAACTTTGTAGGTGGATCCAGGGCCTAAAATTTTCAGACGGGTACGTATCGAATTTGAGAAGATGTGTTGACCCGAAGGAGAACAAACTACAGGGTATGAAGAGCCACGACTGTCACGTTTTTATGGAGAGGTTAATCCCGATTGCATTTCGGAAATTCTTACCTCATGTCGTTTGGGATCCACTGACAGAGCTTAGCATATTCTTCAGAGATCTTTGTTCTACTAAGTTGCTCGTCGATCGGCTTGAAAAGCAGGAGAAGGATATTGCAGTAACATTGTGTAAGCTTGAGAGGGTGTTCCCTCCTGAATTCTTCGACTCTATGGAGCATTTGCCAATTCATCTTTCATATGAGGCACGTGTTGGTGGGCCCGTCGGTTATCGGTGGATGTACCCGTTCGAGCGCCATCTAAACCACCTGAAGAGGAAGGTGAAAAATAAGGCACGGGTCGAGGGTTCTATTTGTGAAGCCTATGTCCTTGAGGAGATTACAAACTTCTATTCAATGTATTTCAAGCCTCATATTGCTACAAATAGAACAAGAGCTCCGAGGAACGACGATGGAGATATAGAATATAATAATGCATTATTGAAAGTCTTCAATGCTCTTGGAAAGTCTTCAGGAAAACTGAAAAAGAGATATTTGAATGATGAGGAACTAAAGGCGGCCCAGTTATATATATTACTCAACTGCGAGGAGGATGAAATGGAAAAGCTAGAGTGGTAAGTGAAAATCTTCAACATTCAAGTCATCTATTTGTTGATTTCGTTATTATAATTTAACGAGTATATCCCGATATTTATTGGTTTTCAGCAAATTTAATGATGAGGTGAGGTCAAGTAGACCATACATTGCAGTTGAAGAAGTAGAAGAAGAAATGAGACTTCATTTCCCGTCTTGGTTGACTGCATATGTACGTAAGAAGCTAGTTAGAATCTTCCTCCATTCACAACTGCACAAGAAATAACTTAACATTAAACTTAATTTTGTATCTTTTCGTGTTTAGGTCGATCGTCCGAACGTCATTCTTGAGAATGAATCTATTAGAACTCTTGCCAAGGGACCAATTTATGCCGTCAAAGTATGGCCAAGTTATTGCGTGAATGGGTTTAAGTTCAAGTCAACAAATGCTCTCATCAGAGATAGCTTCCTGGATCTTGATTCCACAAAAAACAGTTGCTTGTGTATCAAATCTACAAACTACAAAGATGTCACTCCAGGCAATGATTTCTATGGCGTCTTACGGGAGATCGTGGAATTGACGTACAACTATGGCATAGAGCCTGCCAAGATCGTGTTGTTCAAAGTTGATTGGTTCGATCCCATACAAGATCAAGGATGGAAAATTGACAAACATGGTCTTGTGGATATTAACTACCGTCGTCGATACCAAAGATACGAACCATTTATCCTAGCAAGTCAAGCTCAACTCGTATATTTTACAACATATCCTAGACGGGAAACAACGAGGTACGACTGGTGGGCAGTATGCAAGACTAAAGCCAGAAATACCTACGACGTCGACGAAGTGGCTTATCAGGAGGACGAGCTGCCTCTTGTACCTAATACAGTTGATGTCGACTCAGCAGAAGTTCCCTATTCAATATCTACTTGTGTAGAAGAGGTACAAGTATCCAAAGGGGAAGACGAAGGAGATGCTAGTGACGATGAGGAGGAAGAGGAAGAGGATGAGGAGGAGGAGGAGGCAAACGAAGAAGACGAATTTTCAGAGGATGATTGAGAAAATGTGATTTTGATGTATTCATACTTCTGTAATCTTAAATTATGAACTATGATCATTTTTGAAAACTTAAATTATGAATTCCAATGTATGCAGATATTTCTAAACTGTCATTATATTTATTTATATTTTTAATCATAAACTGTGATTTCGATGTATTCATATTTCTGTAGTCTTAAATTATGAACTCCAATGTTATTATCAGCATGGCAGGACGACGCGGAGGCACCGCTGCACGACGCGGAGATAGGCCAGCACGATCCGTGTCCTTAGATGGGCAGAGAGCTCCGTTACAGGAGGATGGCTCTGGACCATCGTCTGACCCGAGCACTCCATTGTACCGTACGATCTTAGGTCCGGGTGGCAGTACACCTGTGACGAGCAGTTCCAGACTTGCTGATCATACTACTTCTCCTAGCCTTCCTAGCGCTGACAGCAGCATGGCGGGTGGGGAGCAGGTGGAGGAGGTAGTCCCTACTCCCGCCCGTCCCGCCCGGGCGGATCCATACCAGAGCGACCCTGCATGCGCACCTCAGGGCGAGACGAGGATGGAGATTTGGGCCGACGGTCCTACGAAGTAAGTTAAATCAATATTTTATGCATGTCTGTATATATATATATATATATATATATATATATATATATATATATATATATATATTCATTAATACGTCGGTTATCGTTGTATACAGATATCGTCCCTCGTCGGTACAGAGAGCGTTGGGCACCTTTCTAAGGTCCAACTATGGGGGTCCGTGGATCAACTACTCGGATGCCTCGGAAGAGAGGAAGGCATTCTCGTTTGCCCACTTCAAGGTAACTAAAGATAGTTAATTTAGTATGATTAATATAATTTTTAGTATTTTTTAGAACTAATTATTTTAATTTGTAATTCTTGTAGAGGACTTATTTTTATCCACCATACCGGGCCGAGCAGATTGAGAGGCAGTTTCCTGCCGTCGCCGCCAAGTTGATCCGTGATACAATTGACGATAAAAAAACGTCACCGATCCGGAAAGCCAATTGCTGGTTGGATCACACCTGACCAGTGGACCACGATGAGGTCTCAATTTGAGGATCCCGAGTACAAAGAGCGGTCGGAGAAGGCGAAGGCAGCTAGGACGATGGCCGGAAAGTGGTGTGGTGGATCGATTCCTATGACGGAGCATTTCCGTCGTCTGGTATGTAATTAATTGTCAAATATAAGGTTTTATTGATAGTAGGAGTATATAATTTTCTATTTTACTAAAGAATAAAATATAACAAACACGCAGGTGAAGAGGGGTGAGGATGCAAACATGGTGACCGTCTTCCTGGCCACCCATCGGAAGGACGGGAAGCTCATCGACGACCGGGCTACTCAGAGCTATGTAAGTAATAATTTAGATTTCGTTAATTTTTAACACAACTTGAAGAATATACAGATAACCATATACTTAATAATAATTAAATATTTTAGACGTTTATTAGGCTAATTTAGGTAAGTATTGATGTATGGAGATGCACAATAATTTCTAGGAAGAGTATGTTAGGCTACGTGATGAGCGTGCGAGTGCTAATGCACAGACAGAGGGAGGGGTTGGTACATCGCAACCCTCTCCGCCTCAGTCGGAGGACGAGCTCTGGAAGACCGCTGTTGGTGGTCTTCAGAGGGGTACGTACTACGGTACGGGGTCCTACGGCGCATTTGTTGCGACGCAGGCATCCAGGGCTCCCTCTTCCAGTGCGCATTCACAGCCGTCACAGGCCGAGTCGTCCCGAGTCGAGGAGACCATTGTCCGCCAGATTGCTGAGCTGCGCGACGATATGCTGAGGAGGATTGCTGAGCAGCAAGTACCTCAGGCGCAAGAGGACGCTGCGTCGGTCACCGCACGCTTTGACGAGCTCGAGCGCACCGTGCAGCAAGTACAGAGGACACAGGAGTCCATTCACAACACCGTTACCAGGATAGCGACTTGCATGGAGCAATGTAGCGCCAGACTCCGAGCCCTAGAGGAGACGCGGACGCACCCATCTCCAGCGGTTACATTGCCTCCTTCTCCAGCGGTTGCATTGCCTCCTCCTTCATCGTCGTCGATGGTTCTTACACCGGAGCAGTATGCTTACCTTCTTTCCAGGAGCGGTGATAGGAGCGGTGATGCTCCTCCTGATCAGTCGTAGTCGGCATATACATTGTTGTGTGATGGCCCATTGTTGGGTCTTTTATGTGGTTATACATACATTATTCTTATGTGGACACATTATGTTTGACATTGTTACAAATTTTCATAAATCTGTGTTGATTGATGAGATTATGTTTCAAACGTGTTCGTGATTGTGTGTATGTGTTGTTTGATGCTGTGTTCGTGATACACAGTCGTTGTCGTAACAAATGGTTCTACAAATTCTGCAAATGCTGTAAATTTTTTTTAATTTTTTTTTAATATTAGCGACGTTCAGCGACTGTCAGCGACGATATAAACGTCGCTAAGTACGTCGCTAACATTAATGATTACCGTCGCTAATCGTCACTAAACGTTGCTACACGGACGTCGCTAAACGTCGCTATATGTCGGTAATATAGTGACGTTAAAAAGTCACAGAACGTCGCCATTTGGCTCTAAAGCCAGGTCAGCATCGATGCATGTCAAGTTGCTCAACGTCGCTAGATTACGTCGGTAAATTATGACGTTTTATGTCGCTGGCAGTCGCTAACTTAGCGACGTAAATACGTCGCTAAAGCTCGTCGCAATAGCGACGTATGACGACGTTTTCTTGTTTAGCGACTAGGTTAATCGCGACTACTTGAAAACGTCGCTAAATACGTCGCTAATAGAAATTAGCGACGTATTTTTCCTATTTAGCGACGTCTTGACGCGTCGCTGAATTGACAGATTTTAGTAGTGATTAACTGTCGGTTTAGAAATAAATTCTTTGCATCAGTACATGCGAGGACGAATGTACTGATCCCCCACCAGCTTTCATGCAGGGTGCAGGGAATGGATTGCTCACAGCGAAGCTTCGCTTGATCGCGCAAAGGCATGGAATGCCATAGCGTTTTAAAGTGTGCTATCGTATTGACGCTCGGACTTGCAACAGGATTGAGACGGCCGAGATATAGAAGGCATGATGTATGGAACGGTAAAATTCTTTGTTGGCAAGAGAGAACCTGAGTGTTGTAGCCAATCTGACATATATTGTTGGGCTATCAGAAGCCTTTGTAATCTTATTTTCGAATATCAATAAAGAGAATTGTTTCGTATACTTGTAGGATGTGGAAAATTATGACACGCTGTCATTTTCATCCATACGCTTAAAAGACAGATGTCAGTTGAAGCCATACACTCAGTTCAGAGTTGTACGCTCATTCAAAAGCCATACGCTCAGTAAATATTTTATTATTTACTGAAGTGACAGCACAGCATATGTTTAAATGAGGAATGAATCTGACACTTCATCTTTCGTGCAAAGACAGCTGTCACGAGAAAAGTAACCGTCGTATAGGTTTTCGAAGAGTCGGTTTTGTCTTTTACGAGGACAACTCAGCAGCCTTCATAAAATACAAAAGCCATCATTACTGTCAGTTTTGACAGTCTGTCAACCGTCAAATCCGCAGTCACGACGCTCGAGAAGATTTTGTCAGTTATGGGAAGATATGGCGTATCAAAGAAGATTGATGATAGCCACGTGGCCACTTCTCCAGTGAGCGTATCGACCTCACATGACTCCTTCTTCACCCAGCCAAGTGAGCGTATGGACCTCACATGATTCCTTGCTAACCAAGCGAGCGTATGATCTCCATACGACTCCTTGCCCATAAAGTGAGCGTATGGATTTCTTATGGTACTACGCTGTCCAAGTTAGCGTATGACTCCTCTTCAAAAGCTAGCGTATGACTCCACAGCAGTTGTATCCAGGATAATTTTCAACGTGCAGTCAACACACGTTCTCACGTGTCCTGTACTCAGTTACCCATTTATTCAGAAGTTATGCAATGTGGCCTTCATGCCATCAATCTCTCCTGAATGTGCTCCACTACTCTCAACCGCACGCTAACGTGTCTTCGTCAGAATTTGCCACGCGTCCCTGCAGTTTTGCACACGTCAAGTAACTACCTGAGCGTATGATTCAGGACAGTTATCCAGAACTCTATAAAAGAGAGTTTCTTCACCTTCAGGACAGGTCATTTTTTCAGAGAGAACAGAGAGATTGCCCAGTTGCTGTCCAAGTTCTTCGAAGTTCGAGTTTTCTTCATCGCATCGTCCAAGGGATAAAGTAATCGTCTTCTAGATTAGATTTCTACAGTTGTAATTTTCTCAGATACAAAATAAATAAAGTGAATTTATTTATGGAAAACAAATTGGCGACTTTGCTGGGGAAAGCTGTCTCCTCCAACGAGATAGCAACAACTTAATGCGATACTTCGTCGATCGGCTCGACGAAGAAGACGATGGTCGTACAATTCGACCAATCTGCTTACGAAGAAATGCTCAAGGCGAAGGAGGGCCGAACTGCTTCCTCCGCTCTTTCTGCTGCCAAGAAGACGGGACGCTCTGTCTATGTCCCCAAGTCTTCTTCGACAGCCCGAGATGTTCCTGTCACTTCTCACGTTGACAAGAACACATCTTCAACTTCAACAAAGCACACTTCTGCTTCCCTGAACACAGCAACAATGGTTTCCCCTAGTCACGCTGACAAAATTGGTTCTTTAACCAAGTCAGTGTGTCCAAGGAAAACCATCTCTGGACATGTCAAAGTCCCTTCTCCTTCTGCTCTTACGACAGCAGTCGGCTCTTTAGCCATTGATGACTCTGTGCGTACAGCAGTCAGAGGGCAGCATGCGGTAAAGTCAGCATACGCTAAGCAAAAGCCAGCGTATGCTACCAAGAAGGCAGCGTACACTGAGCAAAGACCAGCGTATGCCAACAAGAAGGCAGCGTACGCTAAGCAAAAGCCAGCGTATGCTAACAAGAAGTCGGCGTATGCTGACAGATACAGTCCTTTGACTGATTCTCAAAATCAGACTGGGGGTTCTCTTTCACAGAACCTACAAATGATTCCCCCACAACTTGCGCATCTTGTGCCAACCAAGAAGAAAGACTCTTTAGTCGATTCCTCTACTTCTGAGGTCTTTACCTCTGGAGTTAATTTGACTAGTACTTTTACTAGCTCAAACAAAGGAAAACGCCTTTTGGCTAATTCCTCTAAAGATGGATTATTACCGACTCCTAGTCGGAATAATACTCATCTCCCTTCTCTCAAAATTTCTCGATCTGAGAAAGGCAAGTTACAAGTATCCAAGACTGATACCAAAGTCATATCTCCCACGGATCTTCGTAACAAGCTTAATCAAAATCACCACAGTTATGCTTCTGATATTAAAAAGTCTTATCAAATTGAGACAAGTGTACTAGACCCTGATGTTGAATATGCCAGGAACTATGTGGCTCAAATTAATCGGTCTCTATACACTCAAGAACCAAGAAGACAGAAGAACAAAAGACAAGTTTCTACACAGAAACTATCTTCCAGTACTTCCCATTCTATCCCTACAGATCTCCGGGAATATTTACAAAACAAACGGAGAATCGACACTCCATCTGGCTATGACATTGCCCATATTCGCCATGAAAAGCATGGTTGTGACTTCCAACCTCGGGTTGTCATCCAATGTTGTTGTTCACCGAAAAGACGGTCTGTTTTCGAACAGATCCAATATGAACCAACATCAGATGAAGATGAACCTCTTTATGCTTTTGTCAACATGACCTCCAGAAATATTGGGGGTAGAATCCGGTCTGACGCTATATCAGATTCTGAAGATGGTGTTTATCTTGGCACCCGATCCAGGACCGGAGCCTTGGCCAGAATCTCTTCTTCTTCTCATCCAAGTAATAATCCGAAGATCACGGAAGATTTCTTTGGAGAGTCCAACTTTCCGGCATTAACTCCTGTAAACAGTCCCGGAATAGATACTGATTCTTACAGCGATGATTCAGAGCAAACTGGTTCATCATCTATCCCTCGAATGATTACCACTTATATGGCAGAAAGTGATCATGAACCTTCGACTAGCAATGAGGCTCATGAACAGAGGATTTCTTCTTTAGAACAACAATTGCGAGCTATGGCAGATACATTGAGTGCTATACACACTCTAATGCAGGCTCAACAACAGACAGCACCACCAGTGGTATTGAATACCCCTGTTGTTTCAAACCCCGAACCCTCTACTATTCCGGGGGTACAATCTAATGTTCATGTACAAACCACCCCAAGTCACTTTGGAGCTGGGGGTGGTACATATGCTGCAGTCCCTCCTCCCAATTACACTACGGAAATCATGAGTCAGAAGAGATTATTTGTTCATAATGAGTATAATGTAGGAGAAATGACTTGATTTCCGAGTGGTATATGCCATACCACGTAAGCGATGAATGACTCGATTCCGAGTGGTATATGGTATACCACTTGTGCGATGAATTGCATCGATGTGTTGTGAAAATTATGGAAGGTTTGTCTGCAACGGACGGGAGAGTACCGAAACTCGATTAGAAATTTGTATGACGATATGTTGATGCAAGTGTTCTTCGATAATCAGTTGGGACGATAAGGCGAGACTCGTATCAATAAATGATACGTCGGACGGAAATTATAAGTCGGTCGGACGACCGAGACTAGCGAAACGATTATGTCTTGAAGCAATAATCGGATCGACTGAAAAGGAAAACTCGAACTTACAAACGAGTCGCACGACTTGCGATCTCGATAGGAATTTTGGACGAGGCAAATCAAAATCGAATCGTACGACTTGCGATCTCGATAGAAATGTCAGACAATGCGAGTTATAATCGGATCGCACGATGTGCGACTTCGGTGAAGAGTTGGTTGACGCAGGTAAAATAGTGTCTAAGAGATAGATTGGTTATATTGTGATGAAACTCATTTGAATACGACTGAAACACGCAAAAACTTAGAGGGTGTGATCGTATAACTCGATGGCACGACGTCGAAAAATCGGTAACTTGGTTACGCGATCGAAGTATAACGGAATGCAACGAGTCGAGAAACAGTTTGAGACGTACAGAAATGTTTGTGGAGAACTTGGATGTATGTGATATGAGTTAAGTTGACGTTGAAACAGATTCAAAGTTGACCCTTACGCTATCGAAATTGATACGACATATCGAGATCAATACGTAAGGAAATGTAAGCACGATGTGAGAATACAAAACGGAGTGTGCCTCACGGTATCAAAATTTTGTAAATAACAATACGAGAATGAACGAACTGGTTGATCATGAACTTTATGATTGATCAAGATGAGACTATAAGTCATCGACGATTGTTCGATGCGTATAGCATCTCGTGTGTCGATCGCAAATAAGATAGACTCGAACTCAATGCGATTAGATATTTCGTAAATTGTTGAATCATCAACGGTAGTGTATGACTTTACTCGAAGGATAGTTGTGCATCAGTTGTACCGATAGAAATGGTTTTGTCCGAAATTGGGTAGTCGCATATAAATCATCGGAACGTGATTTGGCTCCAAAATAAGATATAGCATGGTTCGTAGTAAACTGTCCTTCGGTGATGATCCACAATTATCGAGCGTAGCTTCGGGACAGCTGACCCTAGAAGACTTGACCGCCAAATCAAATTGAATGTTGCAGACCGTAAGAGGACTTATGCGTTGTCGCATACAAAATTGTATCGATAACAAATATTATGTGGTGAATATTGACGATAAGTCTAGGCGATAAAAAATTGTTGAAACAACTTTCGATTGAGAATAATGTGGCTAGATTTTGAGCATTCGTCGGATGAGTGCTTGAATGGTTATGTTGGTCGACGATCGAACTATAAATTTACCAACGAACTTGGTGATTCGGATAGGTGATTGCGAGAATCGTGCTATGCACGAGAGAGAACGATAAGGAAATAACTTACGAGTTATGTCGTTAGATTCGGATTCACCTTGCAATTGAGCTTGCGTGAATCGAGCTTATATTCGATGTTGCGAGACGGATAAGTTAGAAATTTGGCTAGTGAATTCTTACTCGTTAGGAATTGAATGTAAGACGGATCGTAAAGGCCTTTGTGTTAAGGCGAATCGTTGCATTGAGCATTGTCGACTCGAATTAAACTTGGTATCGGATAGATTGTGGCCTTTGTGCAATGTCAATTTAAAGTTGCGACGAGAGAATTTAAGCACGGTGTCTAGGTAAGTAACCTGGCGGGCATAGACCTGAATGTTGATGCATTTGCAAGTCAACAAAGAAAATCGTATCGAGATAAGTTGCATCGCCAGACTTCGGAAATAGTTGGATGGCTGTAACACCCAGTTTTCCAGAAAAGGATAATTTTGAAATTTTGTAATTTTAGTCTTTTAATAATGATATTTAAATCATGATATAATTTTTGATAATTTTTTAATCATTTAAAACTATTTTAAATCATGACTTATGATTTTGGTGTTTTGATAGTGTAACCTTGGAGACTGGTTGACCTAGAGCCAAGCCTTGTGATTAGGGTATTTTTGTCATTTTTGGGGTTATTTGAATTTATTAGAATTTATGGGAATTTTTGGGATTTATTTTGGAATTGTTTGGATGAAGGTTGACTAGGTTGACTTTGACTAGCAATGACCTTGGTAGACTAACCTAGGAGCTAACTCTAGTTGAGTTCGGACATGGTTAGGTCATGCAACCCTAGTTAGACTAGGGACAACCTATGGTTTAGTCATTTGACTCAAGTTAGAATATTTAGTCACAAGCCATGACTTATGGTTGAACCATTAATCAATAACTTAGCCATAGAAGCCCAAAGCCCATTAGCTAATGCCAAACCCTAACCTTAACATTACTTGGCCAGCCACCACACCCATATTGGGAATCCCCCCTATAAATATTCTCCTAGAAACTAGGGCTAGCTGTCACGCCCCGACCCGGAATCACCCGAATCATCGTCCTCGCAGGGGGCGTGATGCCGCACGAGCCTGGAGTTGCGCTCGTGCAAGGCAAGATGACAAGTTCTCAAATGGTTATCTTTTGATTCGATATTTACAACGATAGGAAAACAGAGTATACGAAACAATTCTCTTTATTGATATTCGAAACTGAGATTATAAAGGCTTTCGATAGCCTAACAATATATGCCAGATTGGCTACAACACTCAGGTTCTCTCTTGCCCACAAAGGATTTCACCGTTCCATACATCATGCTTTCTATATCTCGGCCGCATCAATCCAGCTGCGTAGTCCGAGCGTCAATGCGATCGCACGCTTCAATGCGCTTTGGCATTCCAAGCCTTAATGCGTTCAAGCAACGCTTCGCCGCGAGCAATCCATTCCCTGCACCCTGCATAAAGCTGGTGGAGGATCAGTACGTTCGTCCTCGCATGTACTGAAGCAAAGATCATCTTTCCAAATCGATATTTTAATATTTATGTTGAATCATGCAACTTAGCTTATGATCTTGCTATGTTCTCCTTAGGGTCAATTTCATGGCATCTTTGAAAGCGTAAGGCATGTTATCATAGCAAGCATGTTATCGAATTGAATAGGCAAGCAAGCATTCTCATGTTTGATTCGTGGCTTACCAAGTCGACGCACTCGCCCTTGCGTCCCTTGTACTGACGCAAGGTGAATACGCCATATTCCTTCCCTGTCATGTTATATGTGCATCTCTAGGCAGGATCTATATACGATCATTGGTGCTACGCACCACTAGGGACTTAATCGAAGTTGGCATACGACGCTACCTTTTCAGCCTAGGTTGCAAGCCTTACTGAAGGTCCCGCATGTCTCGGCATGTGACGCTACCCTTTCAGCCTAGGTTGCAAGCCTTACTGAAGGTCCCGCATGCCTCGCGCCGAAGCACGATGAATTTTTCCCCTAGGACGAATCGGTTCCGATGCCCCGGATACCGTTTCGAGGAAAACGAGCTTGTGTACAAGCTGTCCATGACCATGCAACGCATCTTATCTTTCATACAACCAAGCAAGTTCGCTTATCACTATTTCAATTGGCACAACGCCCGAATGTTCTCGACGAACGCCCGAAGGTCGTGAACATTTCGAAGGGCACCATGCCGCATTATCCATCTCGTATTTCCTTCGTTAACTTACGTTTCGTACTTCGTTTCAATGTTCAATGGCATTATACCTCAACTCAATGTTCGTCAACCGAACGACCCGAAGGTCCCGAACACCTTTCGAGACATTATGTCAAATCCGACAGTTCCGCCACATTCATGCCACAACTGTACTCCTTCGCAACGAAGCCATCTTTTTATTTATCTCGTGCATGCAGGCACATTTCGATCGTATTTTTGATGTTCTATGACTTAGCATTCAATGTCCGTGGCTCGCGCGCTAGGGCGCTCGCCTATTGTCTTTTAATGTTCTAGCCGTTCTAATTCGTGCACGAAGGCACGGTATGGTTCGTGCACTAAGGCACTCGCCGAGTACAGTTATCCCATGTTATTGCGGCTTGCGCACCGAGGCGCTCGCCTTAGCGATATCCAATGTTCCGTAGCGACTTGTGCATTTGATGCACGTTTCATTTCAATTGTACTAACTTAGTGTTCGACACACACTATGATTATCTCCGATCGGACCACGCCCGTGGCGTCGATAGGTTAACTTAGCATACAATGATATATTTGACTTATCGAATGAAGGAGTAAAAAGAAGTCAATCCTCCAACCTTGAATCGATTTGCCTTCGTCATTTCGCCGAGCCGATGCGGCTCGATTCCCTAACTTTGTTGCACAGCCACTCTCCTGACTTAGCCATTCGAGCACTTCGTGCTTCTTTGAATCATACGTCCGATTTGCCTTAGCGTGCCCAAGTCTCAGCCCGTCGCAAGGTGTCGATTTGGTTCCGCGGACCCCTTACTAAATATTGCCGAAGATCGACCTCTAATATTTTTGCGTCAACGTATAGCCTGCACACGAAACCAACTAAAATCAATACTTTCATCGATTCGGACTTGCGCCTTGGACGATTCGATTTCTTAGAATCTTCGAGCCGATTCAACGCACTCATTCTTCGGGGCAACGCGGCGCTTCGTATCGATTCACTCGATGCATTCTTCGGGACAAGGCAACTCTTCGCATCGACTTAGTTCGATGCGTTGCTCGGGACAACTTAACACTTTCGTATCGATTCACATCGATACGCAATCGGGTCAACGCTACTCTTCGAGTCAACGACTCAGCATAATGTACCGTGCAGAGCGGGGCATTACACTAGCCTCCTTAGAATTTCTCAAGTTTTGGAAGAGGTGAGTGTCACCCTCATTTCCCGTATTTCATAATTATACTCGTAGTCGGATTTTGGCATGTATTTTTATTTTCTCGACTTGCAGAATTTTGGGTTTTCTCGTATTTTGGGTTTCGGCTCGGCTTGGTTTTAGTTGGGCTGGTTTGATTTTAAACCCAATGGAACACTTTAACCTATACTCCACCCTCATTCCACCACAACCACCCTCATTAAATCCCCACCAACCATTCTTTCTCCTCATTACTTCCCTCATTAATTTCCTAACTCCTTCTTATTCCTTCTTCCACACAACACCCCACCCATAGGCAAGTGCATCTTGCCACCACATGAAGACCAAATTTTATTTGCCTAATAGCTTAATTAGATGATTTGGAACAACATTAGTACTTGACATTTTTGGATTTGGAGCCTGGATTCTCCAAGATCTAAGTTTCTACCATTTTTAGAATTTCTTGGGTTTGATCTACCAAACTTGGATTTTTGCTTGTTTTGATGCTTCTATGTTGTAGAGAATTGAATTTTACACAAGTTAGACTCTTGAAATTCCGGATTTCGAGTTTTATGGACCAAGTTGTGAGGTTTCAGGTTTTTGAGGCCATTGGTGTTCTTCCTCTCAATCTTGAGGAAGAAGAAGACCCCCTTTTCCCCTCCCAGCCGCGCTGTTTAGCGTCGGACGGCTCCCCTTGCGCGCTTCGCTGGCCGCGCTCTTTAGCGCTAGCCTCGCGCCCCCTTGCGCGCCTCGCCGGGCTGCGCTCCCTTGTGGGCCTCGCTGGCCGCGCACCCTTGTGCGCCTCGCCGGGCTGCGCCCCCTTGCGCGCCTCGCGGGCTGCGCCCCCTTGCGCGCCTCGCTGGCCGCGCGCCCCCTTGCGCGCCTCGTCGGGCTGCGACCCCTTGCGCGCTTCGCTGGCCGTGCGCGCCCTTGCGCGCCTCGCTGGTCGTGTGCCCATGCACGCCTCGCCGGGCTGCGCCCCCTTGCGCGCCTCGCGGGCTGCGTCCCCTTGCGCGTCTCGCTGGCCGTGCGCCCCCTTGCGCGCATCGCCGGGCTGCGCCCCCTTGCGCGCCTCGCTGGCCGTGCGCCCCCTTGCGCGCCTCGCTGGTCGTGCGCCCATGCGCGCCTCGCCGGGCTACGTCCCCTTGCGTGCCTCGCGGGCTGCGTCCCCTTGCACGCCTCGCTGGCCGTGTGCCCCCTTGCGCGCATCGCCGGGCTGCGCCCCCTTGCGCGCCTCGCTGGCCGTGCTCTCCCTTGCGCGCCTCGCTGGCCGCGCGCCCTTGCGCGCCTCGTCGGGCAGCGCCCTATTGCGCGGCTCGCGGGCTGCGTCCCCTTGTACGCCTCGCTGGCCGTGCGCCCCCTTGCGCCCCTCGTCGGGCTGCGCCCCCTTGTGTGCCTCGCTGGCCGCGCCCCCTTGCGTGCCTCGCCGGCCCGCATCCCCTTGCGCGCCTCGCCGGGCTGCGCCCCCTTACGCGCCTCGCTGGCCGTGCCCCTTTGCGCGCCTCGCTGCCTGCGCAGTTGATCCCGTTGACCCCGTTTGCACCCCCTTGGTGCGCTGCGACCGTTCCCGAGCGCATCTCTGTGTGCCGCTTGCCCGAGCCTCTTGTCTGGCACATCCTGTGCCATGGTTTCCCCTCCTGAACCTTGGTGTTCCCCTTGGTACTCAGTTTCCTTCTTGCTGATTTTGTTTTCTGAGTTCTTGATGCCCACAACACGACTCGACTTAACCCGACACGTCTTGACACGATTTTTTGTGTTTTAATTTATGGCTAGCATTCTCTGATCTTGGCAGTAACTCGATGTGGTACATTGTAACTTGTGGCGTTTAACTTGTAACCTGCAACCTGTGATTAATCCCCTGTAGCATGATATCTTGATAGTGGCCGTCGTGGCGCACTCTTGACTTGACTTGACTTAACTTGATAACTGGTCGTACATGGACTTGTCCTGACACCGTGGGTGTCCTTTCTTGTTGTTGTGTGCAATCCACTTGTCTTGTCTTACATCATGTCTAGGACGTGACTCCCTGGGTACCACGGACAGGGACTCGCGTTAAATCGAATTAGGCTAATAGTTAGATCAAACTAGAACATGGAGATTTTTCAGTCACAGGCGATCTCGTTATCTGGGCGCATTAAATGGACTTGTAGCCTGCCGACGAGTAGGGTACATTTCCGGCACACTGTCATGTGTTGCACTCTCTAAGTCACCTAAGGGTATATCGTCTCCAGGGCGATGTACCCAACCATACTCTCAACCCGCGAAAGGATAACTGGATAGTCTGCAGGACTTGGGACTGGAAATTTCTCAGTTGCATCTTGTTAGTAATTAGGCTTGTGATAACACAAGTTAGTTAAGTAGTAAGCCGTAATATTTGCTTGGCCGCTTGTGAATGGATGGTGTCCAGCCTTGTCTAAGTCTTGTCTAGTCCCAGTACTTGGTACCCCTGAACATGATTGTTTTACTCATCTTAACAATAAATGGGTAGAGACAAAGTGCTATTCAGGCGAAGGGTTACAACCCCGGTCCTTGTTTGGTTTACGGGTTGTAATCTGGCTCCCGGAATGGTTCCACGTCACTAGTCGTTTATTGACCTGTTGTACTCTTTATTTACTTGTACTTTTCTTCTATTTTCTTATGTTCTGATATGCTGGCTTTTGTTCTTATTTCATGGCCTCCTTTGTGGCACTTGCTCTTTCTGGGTTTGACCCAGCTGGTTTTGTGTGGCCAGATTTCGGAGCAGCACCCGAGGATCTACCGAACCTCCAGCCCGATGGTGGCGACTAGAAGGAACCCGGGCTACGAGTGGGTTTTTTATTTTGTTTCACCTACTACATTGTAAATTTATTCTTTTGAGGCGTTTAGCCGACGAGCACCTGTTAGCTCGATGCATCTTTACTTACTGTCTGCCTACGGGCTGTAACATGATTAACAAATCCTAGGGTTGATCATGTATGACTTAACTCTTGCTAGTCCTCGCATTTTGTACGACTAGCTTCATGATCAGCTGAATATGTAATATTTGGGACGCATTTTATTGTATATTTGGCGGTCTAACATCTTGTAATTATATTATTTGTTTGAGATTGAGACAATAGGCTTGACCTTAAGAGACCGTTGGCTTGTAGTAAACCCTCATATCTAGACAGCCGTGATCGTATAGCGAGGTGGATTCCATTTCAATATACGTAGCTGGCTATGTTCGCCCCCGCTCTCCAGTACTCTGGTTCTGGGGCGTCACATGGTGTAAGTGGTGGCCCATGCAGGTCTTGGCAATTCAAGATATGTGAGGGTTTACCGGATAGTGTCTCAATCAGTACTCGTCTTTGATCTCCATTCATATCCTCTAAATCTCTGGATTTTTGCCCTGATCATGTGCTTGTATCGTTGATTTGTCCTGGTCCTTCCTTATTATTTTCCCTGTGTCGTCTTCTTCAGCGGCACTGTACCTGACCCTGCCGATCAGCAAGGAGGAGCACTTTCCATGGACCAGCAACCCGAAGATCAAGCCCAGCATTCCGTAGTAGCCTCCAGAGTTGTACCTCCCGGAGGAGAGCCCCCAGTTCGGCCCGTTCGACCTGTCGAGCTTGATGATGGCACCTTGGTAGGTCTCATCAGGACCTTGATAGCTTCCCAGGATCGTAGAGGAGACGCCTTGCACCAGGTAGTGGCAGATGCTTTGACTAGAGACGGTCATCCAGGGAACAGCACGGCCAACAACTTCAAGCGCTTGAACCCTCCATTCTTTGACGACAGCGAAGATGCGATTGTCGCGGATGCTTGGCTTCAGGATATCGAGGTGATTCTTGAAGCAGCTAGGACACCTGAGAATGAGAAGGTGGCGGTGGTACGCCTATAGTTGCTAGACTTGGCTCACAGTTGGTGGGCGGCACAGGCCGTAGGATTAGCGGTGCCGGTTACTTAGGCGGTATTTAGAGAAAGATTCCAGACGAAGTATTTTGATGCTGTAGCTCGGTACGACCTACAGACGAGATTTACCAACTTGAAAAAAGTAGGCAGAACGGTCGACGGTTATGCATCTGAGTTTTCTAGACTCAGTAGATTTGCCCCCACCTTGGTGGCGACCGAGTTTGATAGGGCCCGACGGTTCCAACAGGGACTGTATTTGGAGATCTTGTTGGCAGTTGAGCAGTTCGAGCACCAGACGTTCGATGCAGTATTGAAAGCAGCTAGAAGGCATGAGTATACCTCCCAGAGGATCGTGGATAGGACCGGAGGTAGGAAGCGGTCCCACATTCAGATGCACCAATCATCAGCTCCAGTCCCGGCAGCTAGGAGTTTGACTATTGGAACTCCGAGGCGGGCGGCCTCAGTGACGTCGGTTCAACATTCGACCCCGACGTACCCGCAGCAGCAGAAGCAGAAGCAGACCTCCGCAATGGGATGTTCACATTGCGGAAAGCCAGGCCATGTCGTGGCGGATTGTCGTAGGACGCAGGGATTGTGCCTGGCTTGTGGAGCGGCAGATCACAAGATAGGAGCCTGCCCGAATAGGGGTAGTTCGTCCTCTTCTAACCTAACCAGTCCATCGGTTAGGAGACCAGCACCTATGCAGCAGCAGCAGTACCCGAGGCCATTGTTGCCTCAGGCCCAGACGTTTCATCAGCAGAACCAGCAGCAGTATACCCAGGCTCAAGTGCAGAGTAGGCAGAGAGGTTTCCAGCAGAGGGAACCCGCAGCCAGAGGACAAGGTCAGGTAATGATGATGACTATGGAAGAAGAAGTTGCACCAGGTGAGGTAGTGCCAGGTACTATTCTCGTCAACTCCTCTCCAGCATCGGTATTATTTGATTCTGGTGCATCGCATTCATTCATGTCTGTACGATTCGCGACACGGATAGGATTGGAGCCGAGTCATTATCAGTAAGGCTCAATATACTTACTGGTTATGGTCTTGTAGGAGTAGATCGAGTGTTTTTCTCATATCGGATCGTAGTTAGCGGTAGAGAGTTCTCCGCTAGATTTATAGAATTTCCTATGGTAGACTATGATGTAGTCTTAGGCATGGATTGGTTGAGGAACCAGTATGCTAGGATAGACTGCCATGTTGGCAGGGTTATCTTTAGTATTCCAGGCGAGCCAGAGTTTTAATTTTCCAGAGGTACAGGGGAACCATCTTCCCCAGTATTGCGGATGACCGTAGCAGCAGTACAGTTACCCAGGATAGTTGAAGAGTTCCCAGATGTCTTCCCAGAGGAACTTCTAGGGATGCAGCCAGAACGAGAGATCGAGTTCACTATAGACTTGATCCCTGGGACAGCACCAGTATCAGAGAGAGTCTACAGGATGGCGCCTTCAGAGTTGGAGATTTTGTACAAGATGATTGAAGAATTAAGGACCAAGGGATTCATTCGTACAAGTGGATCGCCTTGGGGAGCCCCGATGCTTCTTGTGAAAAAGAAGGATGGTACGTCCAGGTTATGTATAGATTATCATATCTTGAACTCAGTGACAATCAAGAACAGATACCCTCTTCCGAGGATAGATGACTTGTTTGATCAACTCAGAGGGGCTTCAGTGTTCTCGAAGTTAGACTTGCGGTCAGGATACCACCAGATCAGAGTCAGAGAGCAGGACATCCCGAAGACAGCGTTTAGATCGAGGTATGGGCATTGGGAGTTCCTTGTTATGCCTTTTGGAGCGACCAATGTGCCGGCCGTATTTATGGACCTCATGAATCGTATTTTTATGCCTTACTTGGATCAGTTCGTGATCGTGTTCCTAGATGATATCCTGGTCTACAGCAAGAGCAAAGCAGAGCATGAGCAGCATCTCAGAATCGTCCTTCAGATGCTTAGAGAGCATCAGTTGTACGCCAAGTTTAGTAAATGCGAGTTCTGGCTCGATTGTATTTCGTACTTGGGTCACATCATTATTCGAGGAGGAGTAGAAGTGGATCCCCAGAAGATTGTGGCTATCGAGTCATGGCCAGTACCTAGTTCAGCGGCAGAGGTTCGCAGCTTCCTTGGATTGGCCGGCTACTACCGGCAATTCATTTCAGATTTTGCAAGAATTTCGGCACCGATGACCCAGTTGATCCGCAAGGATGTGTAGTTTGCTTGGACAGCAGAGTGCCAGGAATCATTTGAGAAGTTGAAGCGAGGTTTAATAACGGCTCCCATTCTCACACTTCCAGATGGGACCGGAGGATTTACAGTTTATTACGACGCTTCAGACAGAGGATTGGGGTGTGTCTTGATGCAGCATGGAAAGGTAATATCGTATGCATCACGTCAACTTTGTGATCATGAGAAGAATTACCCGACCCATGACTTGGAACTGGCAGCAGTAGTGTTTGTACTTAAGCTTTGGCGGCACTACTTGTACGGAAGCAGAGTGGAGATATTTACTGATCACAAGAGCCTGAAGTATGTTTTTACCCAGAAGGACCTCAACATGCGGCAGAGAAGATGGCTCGAGCTACTGGTGGACTACGACGTGGACTTGCAGTATCACCCAGGGAAGGCCAACGTTGTAGCAGATGTATTGAGCAGGAGAGCCGGAGTTTATTTCCTAACGGCGCAACCAGAATTATTGGCAGATTTTCAGAATATGGGAGTTGAAGTGGTTCTTCCTACCAACGTGGCGTTGATGGCCAGTCTACAGGTTCAATCCAGTATTGTTGAGAGGATCCGGATGGCACAATCTATAGATTCTAAGATTCAGCGACTCAGAGCAGAGTGTGAGGCAGGGAGAAGGCCAGAGTTGTGCATTCATGAAGATGGTACACTTCGGCATGGCACTCGTCTTTGTGTACCCAGTGGAGATATCAGACAGGAGGTCATGGCATAAGCTCACAGTTCACAGTATTCTATTCATCCCGGTGGTACGAAGATGTATCGTGATATTCGTCAGCATTTCTGGTGGAATGGCATGAAGAGGGAGATAGCCCAGTTTATCTCTCGGTGTTTGGTTTGCCAGCAGGTAAAAGCTGAACATCAGAGGCCTGTTGGACTTCTTCAGCCCTTGCCGATTCCAGAATGGAAGTGGGAGCATGTGACCATGGATTTTGTGACTGGATTGCCTAGATCCCCAGGTGGTAGAGATGCTATTTGGATTATAGTTGACAGGCTCACGAAGGTGGCTCATTTTTTTCATTCAGAGTTGGGCAGTCTACGGCTCAGCTAGCAGAGATGTACCTCAGGCAGATTGTCAGGCTTCACGGTGTACCCATCAGTATCACCTCAGACCAAGATTCAAGGTTTACATCACACTTTTGGCACAGCCTGCAAGAGAGTTTGGGAACTCACCTTCAGTTTAGCTCAGCTTATCATCCGCAGACTGACGGTCAGTCAGAGCGCACAATCCAGATACTTGAAGATATGTTGAGATCGTGTACCCTTGACTTCGGTGGTTCATGGGAGGATCACCTGCACCTGGTAGAATTCTCGTATAATAATAGTTTCCAGGCCAGTATTCAGATGGCCCCGTTCGAGGCGTTGTATGGCAGGAAGTGCAGATCCCCGCTAGCATGAGATGATGTTGGAGAGAGACAGATGCTTGGCCCAGAAATGATTGCCCAGACAGTTGTAGTGGTCAGAAGGATCAGAGATTGCCTTCGAGTGGCCCAAGATCGCCAGCGCCATTGGGCCGATGCTCATCGACGTCCCTTAGAGTTTGCTATCGGCGACCATGTATTCCTTAGGATCTCGCCTAACCGCGATGCCATTCGCTTTGGCGTACGGGGAAAGCTTAGTCCTAGGTATATAGGGCCGTTCGATATCCTGGAGCGAGTAGGAAATGTATCCTATCGTCTCGCTCTTCCGTCGTTGCTAAATGAGGTGCATAATGTATTCCATGTGTCCCAATTACGATGGTACATCCCGGACCCGAGCCATATCCTGGACCATTCGGAATTGGTTGTTGGTACCAACCTTTCGTATGAGGAGAGGTCCGTGAATATATTGGACCGGAGAGAAAAGATACTCAAGAACAAGACTATTAGCTTAGTCCGTGTTGCTTGGGGTCATCACTCTCTAGGTGAGTCAACGTGGGAGCATGAGGACGACATCCGATCGCGATATCCTGACTTGTTTGACTCGTAAGGTATAATGTCTTCCTTATACCATATGCCTTTCATTCCTTAATTGCATGTATGATTGTATGATTGAACTGTTTAGTATAGTTGTTGGTGCTTAGTGTAGCTTGTCGTGGCAGTCTCTAGCTCCTCGATTAAATTCCGAGGACGGAATTTTTTTTAAGGTGGGTAGAGTTGTCACCCTCATTTCCCGTATTTCGTAATTATACTCGTAGTTGGATTTTGGCATGTATTTTTATTTTCTCGACTTGCGGAATTTTGGGTTTTCTCGTATTTTGGGTTTCGACTCGGCTCGGTTTTAGTTGGGCTAGTTTGATTTTAAACCCAATGGAACACTTTAACCTATACTCCACCCTCATTCCACCACAACTACCCTCATTAAATCCCTACCAACCATTCTCTTTCCTTATTACTTCCCTCATTAATTTTCTAACTCCTTCTTCTTCCTTCTTCCACACAACACCCCACCCATAGGCAAGTGCATCTTGCCACCACATGAAGACCAAATTTTATTTGTCTAATAGCTTAATTAGATGATTTGGAACAACATTAGTACTTGACATTTTTGGATTTGGAGCTTGGATTCTCCTAGATCTAAGTTTCTACCATTTTCGGAATTTCTTGGGTTTGATCTACCAAACTTGAATTTTTGCTTGTTTTGATGCTTCTATGTTGTAGAGAATTGAATTTTACACAAGTTAGACTCTTGAAATTCCGGATTTCGAGTTTTATGGACCAAGTTGTGAGGTTTCAAGTTTTTGAGGCCATTGGTGTTCTTCCTCTCAAGCTTGAGGAAGAAGAAGACTCCCTTCCCCCCCCAGCCGCGCTAGCTGTTTAGCGCCGGGCGGCTCCTCTTGCGTGCTTCGCTGGCCGTGCTCTTTAGCGCTGGCCTCGGGCCCCCTTGCGCGCCTCACCGGGCTGCGCCCCCTTGCGGGTCTCACTGGCCGCGCGCCCCCTTGCGCGCCTCGTCGGGCTGTGCCCCCTTGTGCGCCTCGCTGGCCGTGCGTCCTTGCATGCCTCGCTGGCCATGCGTCCTTGTGCGCCTCGCTGGCCGCACGCCCTTGCGCGCCTCGCCGGGCTGCACCCCCTTGCGCGCCTCGCGGGCTGCGCCCCCTTGCGCGCCTCGCTGGTCGTGCGCCCCCTTGCGCGCATCGCCGGGCTGCGCCTCCTTGCGCGCCTCGCTGGCCGCGTGCCCACTTGCGCGCCTCGCTGGCCGCGCGCCCTTGCGCGCCTCGCCGGGCTGCGCCCCCTTGCGCGCCTCGCGGGCTGCGCCCCCTTGCGCGCCTCGCTGGCCGTGCCCCCCTTGCGTGCCTCGCCGGGCTGCGCCCCCTTGCGCACCTCGCTGGCCGTGCCCCCTTGCGCGCCTCGCCGGGCCGTGCCCCCTTGCGCGCCTCGCCGGGCTGTGCCCCCTTGCGCGCCTCGCTGGCCGTGCCCCCTTGCGCGCCTCGCTGCCCGTGCGCAGTTGATCCCGTTGACCCCGTTCGCGCCCCCTTGGCATGCTGCGACCGTTCCCGAGCGCATCTCTGGGTGCCGCTTGCCCGAGCCCCTTGTCTGGCACACCATGTGCCATGGTTTCCCTTCCTGACCCTTGGTGTTCCCCTTGGTCCTCAGTTTCTTTCTTGCTGATTTTGTTTTCTGAGATCTTGATGTCCATAGCACGACTCGACTTAACCCGACACGTCTTGACACGATTTTCTGTGTTTTAATTTATGGCTAGCATTCTCTGATCTTGGCAGTAACTTGATGTAATACATTATAACTTGTGGCGTTTAACTTGTAACCTGCAACCTGTGATTAATCCCCTATAGCATGATATCTTGATAGTGGCCGTCGTGGCGCACTCTTGACTTGACTTGACTTAACTTGATAACTGGTCTTACATGGACTTGCCCTGACACCGTGGGTGTTCTTTCTTGTTGTTGTGTGCAATCCACTTGTCTTGTCTTGTATAATGTCTAGGACGTGACTCCCTGGGTACCACGGACAGGGACTCGCGCTAAATCGAATTAGGCTAATGGTTAGATCAAACTAGAACATGAAGATTTTCCAGTCACAGGCAATCTTGTTATCTGGGCGCATTAAATGGACTTGTAGCCTGCCGACGAGTAGGGCACATTTTCAGCACACTGTCATGTGTTGCACTCTCTAAGTCACCTAAGGGTATATCGTCTCCAGGGCGATGTACCCAACCATACTCTCAACCCGCGGAAGGATAACTGGATAGTCTGCAGGGCTTGGGACTGGAAATTTCTCAGTTGCATCTTGTTAGTAATTAGGCTTGTGATAACACTAGTTAGTTAAGTAGTAAGCCGTAATATTTGCTTTGCCGTTTGTGAATGGATGGTGTCTAGCCTTGTCTAAGTCTTGTCTAGTCCCAGTACTTGGTACCCCTGAACATGATTGTTTTACTTATCTTAACAATAAATGGGTAGAGACAAAGTGCTATTCAGGTGAAGGATTACAATCCCGGTCCTTGTTTGGTTTACGGGTTGTAACCTGGCTCACGGAATGGTTCCACGTCACTAGTCGTTTATTGACCTGTTGTACTCTTTATTTACATGTACTTTTCTTCCATTTTCTTATGTTCAGATATGCTGGCTTTTGTTCTTATTTCGTGGCCTCCTTTGTGGCACTTGCTCTTTCTGGAGTTTGATCCAGCTGGTTTTGTGTGGCCAGATTTTAGAGCAGCACCCGAGGATCTACCGAACCTCCAGCCCGATGGTAGCGACTAGAAGGAACCCGGGCTACGAGTGGGTTTTCTATTTTGTTTCACCCACTACATTGTAAATTTATTCTTTTTAGGCGTTTAGCCGACGAGCACCTGTTAGCTCGATGCATCTTTACTTACTGTCTGCCTACGGGCTGTAACATGATTAACAAATCCTAGGGTTGATCATGTATGACTTAACTCTTGCTAGTCCTCGCATTTTGTACGACTAGCTTCATGATCAGCTGAATATGTAATATTTGGGACGCCTTTTATTGTATATTTGGCGGTCTAACATCTTGTAATTATATTATTTGTTTGAGATTGAGACAATAGGCTTGACCTTAAGAGACCGTTGGCTTGTAGTAAACCCTCATATCTAGACAGCCGTGACCGTATAGCGAGGTGGATTCCATTTCAATATACGTAGCTGGCTATGTTCGCCCCCGCTCTCCAGTATTCTGGTTCTGGAGCGTCACAGTGAGCCTCCATCTTCATAAATCCATAGAAATTCCATTTCATCTCATTTTTCCCTCAAATCAATTGCATTAGATCCTAATTTTAGTTTTCTTGCTGTTTGTGGTGTTCAGCCTCAGCTTTGGGGAAATTTGGAGAAGTTTGCTAGCAAGGAGAAACCCCTCTATTGGAAGTTTTTCTTGCATTTTGTCACATATAGGTAACTTTCATTCTACACCATGAAATTCTGATTTTCTTGCATATCTAGGAAGCCCTAGGCCTAACCTAACTGTAGGAATAGGTTTTGCACCCTCTCGTGTCCTTTACGTGTCCGAATCGGACACGTATCAGTGGACAGTCGCAGGTGTTCGATGAAATGCCACAGTGGACATTTCGATCGATTTTTCAAGAAGTGTTTGAATAGGAAATTAAGTTTTTAGGTCGCTTATGGGTTTCTGATGGTTTGGCCACATTTCGTGTCGTGTCGGGGTCGTACTGGACCCGTGGACACGCCCGTGCGCGTGCAAGCTGTACCCCCCTGCTGCTAGGGGTCCAGTGCTTTGCGGACACGACGATTGGACGCGTGCCACTTGGCACAGACCAAGGGGCAATGACTGTCAGGTCACCCCTTGAGTCTGGAGTCCAGTGGTGCCGTATCGGACACGTGTTTTGCTCTGCACGGGTTTTACACTGATGATTCATTCTTCTTTTTTGGTTCGGATACGGTCTTGTAAGTCGGACCCGACGACACGTGGACCCGTGTCAGGCTGTGTTAGACCTAGAGCTATACTAGGCGAACCCACATGTGTGATCACGAGACTTGATTCGTATCATGTCGTGTCCTAGACTCTCTGGAACACGTGTACGACATTGTGCTGTTTAGTTGTGTCTGTGTTGTGCTCGATTTGGGTTTTCCTTGGTTTGGACACGTCTGTGTCCTCGTGGTGGGACACATTTACACTATATGGCATGTATAAACACCCTAACATAATTACCAACCATTAATTTGTATGAATATCATGTTTCTAGTGGTCGATTTCAAATTCCATCTGTTCACTGATACATGCTCCCTGTTTTTGAATTTTCTGAAATTAGATTCCTTTTTAAATTGAATTTTGATCACCATGTTAATTCAGTACATGTGCATTAGTTTACTATAATGTGGTTACATGTTTGGGGTTGATGTGATCAAGGAAAAATGGGTTTTCGAATGGGTTCAGGACTGTAGGACTGATACATTCACTGAATGGTTTTTGAGTTCCATTCATATTTTTTCACTGTTAGCTAATGGTTTGAATTGTGTATTGCCATGTTTCTGAGGACTGTGGTTCATTTTTAGTGGGTTTGATGTTCACATTCGAACAGGGAAGCCATGGACTGTTGGGTTGGAAGTTTGGAAAAACTGGGTTTCATGATATAGTGTAAACCTGAGATTAAATTCAAATGAAAGAACTGTAATTTCCCATTATGTAAAACATGAGAAGTTGATTAGTGCTAACTGATTTTTTTTACATATGTTATAGAATTGAGATTAGTTTTGATTCACTGACTAAATGAATACCTGAGTTTGTTTCCCTATTGAACTAGCCACATGATTCCTTAAACTGAATATTGAATGTTAATTCTCTGTGCATTGCATTGGTTTTGTTTTGTTAAGAGAATTCGAATTGGTGTGGGTTGATTTATATGCTTACTGTCAATCTCCATTAAGCTGAGAGTTGAGTTTCTTGTTTTGAATACCTGATATTGATTCAGCCCTTTAGACCCCATCTATAGACTGTCCTTTACACTGTTAAAATAGTCCAATTGCAAGCCTATTTGACTGTCCATATGCAGTCCAATTCAGCCCTACATTCAGCCCTTCATTCTAGTCCCCTTGCTGCCCAAAACCTGCCATGTATTGTCCTAAAACAGCCTATTAGTTGTCCACAAATCAGTCATTAAAACACCCTGTTAGCAGTCCCTACAAACCTGCCCTTGACTCAGCCAACAGTCCCTTTAACACACCACAAAATCAGCCATGTATACCCCATGGTTCACCCTACAAATTCAGTCCCATATTCCAGCCTTGACAGTCCACATTCCAGTTGAGTATATGAATGTTCAGGCCATAACACACATTCCATTCCCTGATTAGTACAAATGTTTACATACTGAATTGATTTCCTTCTCTTTTAACTGAGTACATTGTGTGATGTATGGGGGTTCCCTGTTTTACTGTGCACACACATTCATGTAACTGACACACACAACTCTCATGCCTCACTGTACACATGATTCACTAGACACCCTCATATTTCATGCCTTCACTGTCACACTGATTTCATGTCTTATCTCACACACTCACACTCTCATGTTACACTAACACACACACACACAAGTTACACTCACATGCTCTCTCACACACATCCTCACATGGCACCCACTCTCTTGACACCTCACTTCACTCATGACACACACACACACATTCATTTCCTATTCTCTATGTATGAGTACATGTATACATGTATATATATATATATTTGTCTAATGTGTAGATATAGATTATATATGTATATTTGTATGGTATACATACAATAGCCTATATGTTAGGTATAATTCTATATTAGATGGTATAATATATCAATGAGTGTATATATATATATATATATATATATATATATATATATATATATATATATATATATATTTAACATATCAATATGTGTATTATTTAGATATAAATATTGTCATGAGTCTATGTGTTATGGTTTGGTTCATAGGCATGGTATAGCCTATGGCCTATGGGTGTGGCTTAAATGTCAGTATAGAGTCTAGATTAGCCTTGTGTAGCCTTGTTAGACCTAGAATGGACTAGTTAGGCTAGTATAGGCTTGTTTGACCTAGTTTAGACTTGTTGGACCTAGTTTGACCATAGTTGACCTAGTTTGACTTCTAGGGTTGACCAGAGTTGACCAAGGGTTGACTTTGGCCTAGACTGACCTAGATTCATTTAGAATGTATTGAATTGCATCTTGTTATCATTTTAGACTTGTTGTGACTTGTGCTGTTCTATAGGAGACAGACACCACTCCTCGGACAGTAGATATTCTTCAGACACTCAGGATACAGGCGAGTACATTCTCTGATCATTTCATATCCTGCTTAGAATTATTTTTCTGCATTAAATTACTTTACTTGATACTGTCACGTTGGTCACACGGATTAGTACTATATGGATCCCTTCTTGAGATGTTATCCCTTCAGGGAGCATCGGGTACTACATGTTCTATGTGTTTCACTTACATGGCATATCACTATGCTTCTTTAGTTCTTTGATCACTTGTGACATATACTCTTATGATCACAGAGTCTTCTTTGAATCCTTATCCCATTTATTGGGTTTCCCAGAATCCCCATTATGGGACTACTATGTACCACCCTTCGGGGGCCGTTACATAGAATCATAACATAACCTGGTTGGATCCTTGTGTACTGATTGGGGGTACGGGGAGTATAAATAGCCATGTGAACAATTCCAAAGTAGAATAGCCATGTACGCCTCTTTAGTATAGCCATGTGCAAATCAAGCCGTTCAAATGTCGACTTTGTACTCTAAATCACTAGTCACTGGTAGCTCTTTACTTATAGTAGATACTTCTATTACAGTTCTCTCTCTCTGTTTACATACTGCATTTCTTCAGTATCTATATCTTACTTTACTGCATGATTATATTTTCTAACCTGCAATGAACTGTTGAGATGTATTGTGCTCGCTCCTGTCCTGACTGGACCTGTTAAAAATATTACAGAGGACGAGGAGGAGGCCTGTGCGGATACCTTTTGCAGGACAGCTCTAGCTGATGACTTTACCCTACTGCCTAGACTAGCTTAGTTAGGCTTTATCTTACTTATGTTGTCTTGAGACTAGTAGTTAGACTTTATTTCTGTCTTTGAGATCTGGGTTGTATATTCTTTCATATTCAGTAGCTGAGACCTTATACTCTGGATATCTGCTGAGATGTTACCTTAGACTATTTGATCATCTGTATTTTTCTTGAGTTCTATATCATATCGTGCTTCTTCTTCCTTAGTTGTGATTGAGTTTATTTCTGCTATGTCACCCCCATTCGGGGAGTATAAACTGCTTAGCTTATATTGTTAGATATTGTGACCTAGGACAGCGTTCTACCGCCGACACTGCGGCGTAGGCTGGGCGTTGTTACGCTCTCGTACCCTCACGGTGGGTGCGGATCGTGACAATGGCGAATCCGAATGCAAGGCGTTGCAGAAGGATCGTTGCGATCGGATGCGCGATGGCTCGATGCGACGCATAGAGTTGATAGTCCATACGAATCATACGAAATGAGAAATGTGATTTTTGAATCGCGTCGCGTTAAGTGACTTTATTGAATGAATCACGTATGTATCAAATATACGTATGCGATAAAATTTCAAGAACAGTTGCTAAAGATAAGTCAGATAGGGAGTACGAGTTGGCAAGCATAGGATTAAAAATTACCTGTTAGCTTTGCTCCAATTTGCTACCACTGGACTTGGTCGAAATACATATCTTTGGGACGCCTTGAATATAGGTACGGATCCAAATCGAGTTGTATACAAAATTCAAATCGAGCTGCAGGAAAGACTTGGAATGTTAGTGAAAAGCTTGTAAGATAGTGTTAAACTGAACAACATTGGTGGGTCGAGATCGTGAAATGATCTATAAAATACTTAATCGGAGTGTTGGTTTTGGTTCGAGGACGAACCTTGTTTTGAGTGGTATATTCTGTAATGCCCCACTACCAGAATAAGTCATTTTAGCGACGCCTAAAGACGTCGCTAAAACGCCTAAAGACGTCGCTAAACCAGTTTAGCGACGTATTTAGCGACGTCTTCCTCTTGTCGCTGAAACCTTAGTCGGTGTTTGGAAACCCGTCGTTGATCGTCGCCAACACCGACGTTTACCGACGCAAAGATACGTCGGTAATATACCGACGTTTACCGTCGTTTCGTCGATGAAATAGCGACATTTATTATGTCGCTATACGTCGGTATTCCTTGGGAAAATTACCGACATTTTTGATGTCGCTATGCGTCGGTATATAGTACCGACGTTTTGTGATGTCGCTATACGTCGGTATATCCTGGGAAAATGAGGTAAAATCTTGGGATATTTACCGATGTATAGCGACATTTACCGACGCATACCGACGAAACAGACGTCGCTATACATCGGTAGCCTGGCAATATATGCCAGTTTAGCAACGTCTACCGACGCAAAGTGCCGTTGGAAAGTGTCGATAAACGTCGCTAAATTTGAAAAAAATAAAAATAAATAAAAATAAATAAATTACAGCATGCAGTTTTCTTCACAGAATCATTTTCTCCCTGCAGTTTAATCTGAAACACAATATATGCAACCAACAGAATCATTTTCTCCACAGAATCATTTTCTCCACAGAATCATGGGTCTACACAACCAATTACCAATGTATCTATGCAACCAACAAATAAGTGTCACAAGCAAATAAGTGTCACAAACAAATACAAAAAAAACAAGTACTTAAACACTCAATACAAACAGTCCTAACTCGGACTACTGGGGATCTGGGACAGGAAGGGGCACGCCGCGACGAAGGGATAAGAAAAGCTCATAGTCCTCATGTGAAATCGACACCGATGAAGGAGGTAGTGACGTCGGTGGAGTCGGTGTCGATGAAGAAGGCAGTGGCGCCGGCGGAGTCGACGACGATAAAGGCACACCCGAAGGATGATAACGCTCCAACGCTACAAGTCGCTGGTGGTATGAATCCATGGTAGATGACATTCTATCACTGCTATCAGCCACTGAATCCTGCACCAATCTCAGCCTCTCGCCCATGGTCATCTGTGCTGTATGCAGATCCAATACGCTGCACTCCGTCGACGCTCTAAGATCGGTGACGCTCCACTCTGTCCGCTCAGTCACATGCCAGAGCTCCATAATGCTGCGGTCGAGCGCATCCAATCGTGCAATAAGCGCAGGCTCATCCGACTGGTGCTGAGACTGGTCCTGAATCCGTCGTAGCAGCTCGTCCCGGAGAGACTCTATCATCTGGTGGACTCGGGCAGACTCCTGGGACAGCTGTGGACCATGCACACTAGCGGAGGATGCCCTAGAGGAATGGCTTGCAACTAGGGCGCCATAGGATCCCATACCGTAGTATGTACCCCTACGGAGGCCACCAGCGGCGATCATCCACAGCTCGTCCGTCGACGGAGCTTGAGTGGGCTGCGAGGAAGTACCGGCCTCTCCCGCAGTAGGTGCACTAGCAGTCGTCCGGTCCCGAAGCCTCTGATACTCGGCCTAGAAAATATGGATAGTACTCTATGATTTCTAATTTCTAATTAATTACTTATTATTACTAACTACATGAATATTTATTTGCATGCATATTTACTAAGTTATATTAAAATTAACACGAAGTATTATAATTAACAAATATTATTGTAATACTTACATAGGCAAGCTGGGCCCTCTCGTCAATAAGGCCTTCGTCCTTCCGATGGGTGGCCAGGAAGACGGTCACCATGTCGGCGTTACCGACCTTCCTTACCTGTAATTAAATATATTATCTTAGTAATAATTTATCGGATTTACATTAAAATAATATTTCTGAAAGAAAAATACATACCAGACGACAAAAATGTTCCGTCATCGGAATCGACCCACTGCACCACTTCGAGGCATGCTGCCTAGCCGTCTTGGCCTTCTCGGACTTTTTCTTGTACCTTAGCTCGTTGAATCGAGCCTTCATCGCATCCCACTCATCAGGGGTGATCCAACCTTGGATCGGCTTTCCGGCACGATCACGAGCCTTCTGATCATTAATAGCATCACGGATAAGCTTAGCAGCGACAGCAGAAAACATTCCCTCGATGAGCTCGGCTTGGTGCGGTGGATAGAAAAAAATATCCTAGAAGAGTACGTAAACCAAATATTTTTCAGTAATATATAATATGCATAAATAAAATGATTCATGTTAAAAGCAAATCTATTTTAACCTTGAAGTGCGCAAACCAGTAGGCCTTCCTATCGTCCGGAGCATCCGAGTAGTTTATCCAAGGACCCCCATAATTTTGCCTCAGGAGCTGGCCTAGGCGTCTCTGTACCAACGGGGGATGATATCTATACAGACATATTATATTAATGAGAAAAGTTAATTTATGATAAACACAGAAAAAATGATAAACCAAAATACTTACTTTGTACCGTCGGCCCAGATCTCCGTCCTCGTCTCCTCCGGAGGTGCACAGGCATCATCTGCCTGATACTGGTCGGCTGCCAGTACAGCCTCCTCCATCTCCTCATCTGCCTCCATCGTCGTATCAGCAGGAGGAACGCTACTCTCGGGAGCAGTCTCAGGCCTGGAACTACTCATCCTAGGAGATATACCACGTAGCATCGTGGCGGGCGGAGATACTGTCCGATACACAGGAGTACTGGGCGACGAGGATCCAGAGCCGGTACCAATAGGAGGTACCGAAGAAGAACCCCGTCCTCTAGCAGTACCACTAGTAGGTACCAAAGGAGTACCCTGTCCTCTGCCAGTATCAGTACCACGTGCCCCATATCGGGAAATACGGAATGATCCGCGACGACCTGTCATGCCTGATAACAACATATGATGAGATACAACAAAGACAACAAATAATAGAGACTAGAAATATGAAAGTACAACAAAGACAAGATAATAACCAAGACAACATATGATGATATATTTTACAAGAAACATCTAAGTCCAGATAGTATTTTTACAAGAAACATCTAAGTCCAGATAGTACATTCAGATAATAACCACGACTAGATAATAATCAACTCTACATAATAAGAAAATGAAAGTACGTCTCTCTCAATCATCTTCAGAATAATCATCTTGTTCGTTTTCCTCGACCTCATCTTCCTCCTCATCTTTATTTTCATCTTCGCCTTCGTCGGCTTCGCCTTAGTACGGTCCATGCAATACGGACATAAAAGACGACCATGCGTGCTCCATCTAGATAACATACCATAGGTCGGAAAGTCGTTGATGGTCCACATAAGTGCTGCCCACATCTGAAAATTTTGTTTTCTAGATACATCGTACGTGTTGGAACCTACTTCCCACAGCCGATTCAACACATCAATCAATTGCTGTAAATACACTCGATGTTCCTTTTCGGATTGTTCGGACCTGGGATAATAACGGTGAGGAACATATACGGAGTCTTCATGCACATCCAAGGCGGTAGATTTTACGGAGTGACGATCATAGGCCAACACGAATACTGGGATCCCGAAAGTTCGAATGGGGTAAAACCGTCGGAGCAGAGACCCAATCTGACATTACGCGGATCAGAAGTAAAATCTGGATACTCTCGATCAAAGTGCTTCTATGCTTCTCCATCAGATGGGTGATCCAACACTCCTTCGGTCTGTTCCCGCTTATGCCAACTCATATTTTCTGTAGTTTCCTTCACCATAAACAACAGCTGCAATCGCGGCATCAACGGCAAGTAGTGCATCGAATCGGTAGGCTTCCTGGCACCGATAGACTTTCCTCTACCACTGCCCTTGTAGCGATCAGCACCACAAAATCTGCAGGCGTCTTCATCCTTGTCGTCTTTATAGTACAACATGCACCCGTTGTGACATGCATCAATTTTCTCGTATCCCATCCAGAGCGATCTCACCATCCTCTTAGACCGGGAGAAGTCTTTAGGCAACTTAGCACCCTCAGGCAAAATTTCTATAAGCAACTCCATAAGACGGTTGTAACAATCTTGCGACATATTAAAATCGGACTTGATGCTCAACAATCTTGTAACCACCTCCAACGGTGAATGATCCTCACAACCAGGATATAATGGAGTCCTTGCATTCTCCAGCAACTCCATGAACTGTGCAACATCGGCGTTCGGTGCCTCCTCAGGTGCATCATGATCATCCGGATCGAAACTAGGTCCCGCCGCGTCAAAAATCATGTTCACCAACCCATCGTCATAAGCAGCATTATTGTGGACATCCACATAAGGCTCATACTCCGGTGCTAAAGACACAAGTTCTCCGTACGCGCTCCACTGATAGTAATTCGGCGTGAAACCCTTCGTACGTGACTTCCACTTCTGGATGATATTTCAAGTTGCGACATCTCACACACGGACACTTAATTTTGGTATCGTCCATGTACTGAGAGAACGCCTTGGCAAACTATAGGAACTGTTGTACACCCTCTATGAATTCATCCCGCACACCGCACATGTCATCAGGATGACGGTTGTACATCCACGAACGATTCCATAAATAGTAATTCATATCTATATCCAATTGAGAATAATTCTGTAAGATAGATACATGCACATTGCAGTCAGTGAATGAATGTTAAGACAGTTTAGATATGGGTGCGTAACATAAACTGTTCATTCATTCCACATATTACAAACAAAGAATTTGAAGGAAGAAACAAAAACAACTGTGTTGGGACTAAAACAACTGTCTTGTCGATACTAAGTAAATAAGGTCGAGGTATAATTATATTTGTAGGAGTACACGACACTAAGTACATACGGCCGATACTAATCTGATACGGTCAATACTAATCCGATACCGATTCTGATACTCATCCCAACTGTCCAATATCGACCCTTTGGGTCTACAAGAGTTACTTCACCCAGTTTGTCAAGAAAGGTAAATTTTTTTAAATTAATATCCAATATCGACCCTTTGGCTTGTGCTTGAGCAGTATCCTAACTTAAACTATCTATCCTAACTAATAAATTAATATCCTAATTTAACATCTACTAACTCTCATATTCCTTCTAACATAAACTAATATCTAAATCTAAACTAACCCTTTAACTGAAACTAATATCTAAACAATGCTAATCATGAACTAACACCCTAATCTGGAAGTCCACACTGCTCAAGCACAGGCCAAAGGCCAAGTTATAAGACAAAATGTAGGCAACTGCCTGTAGCTACAAGGCAAAACCAAATGTTGACGGTATATATACCGGCAACATTTAAAAAGTTTACTTTTCTTGACAAAATAAGTAAAGTAACTCTTATAGACCGAAAGGATACTCTATACACTCTATGTAATACGATATACCAATCATACCTACATTTCTAGGATACTCTATACACTGTAGTAATGAATTGCCCTTACTAATGATGCTCTTAGGTAACATATTTAACAGATAAGATTTTCATGTTGCACTTACGCATTTGTAGCTATAAACTGCTTGAGCAACAACATATAGGTATGGAAATCGGTATCGGACTATTCCTATGAGTATTGGTATCGGCGATATCGGTAGTAGACTTACTAGATAGGGTTTTGGTCAAACTCTAGTCCACAAGTTCAATTAGCCTATTGGGTTCATTTCTAGGTAATCATATAGATATCTCAGGGTATAGGCTAAGGTACACTAGGCCAAGCACATATGTATACCATATATATACAATAACATATTATATATATATATATATATATATATATATATATATATATATATATATATATATATATATATATATATATATATATATATATATATATATATATATATATATATCCTCTCATAAATATAGTATAACTCATATCCCAACATACCCTCTCATATATGCAAGCCTACTTATATACATAACTCAACTGAACCTATCTCAGAAAACTAAACCAAGGCAAACATCCATATATATCAATGCATATGCTAACCCACACATAACATAAAATCTGAACTCACTGCACTTAGACAACACACACATGAGAAAATACCTACATATACATCATCCTATATATGACAGTAAATAATACCTACATATACTATATATATGAAACTGTAAACCCAAACTTATCCCAAACTGGTATGTAAACCCATAAACTGAACTGAACTACAACCCAAGCTAACTCAGAGACTCACAAACTCAACCTGGAAATCAAACTCAAAAGCAAACCCTAACTCAGAACTCACCCAAACTCCCAAACAACATACAACATTCAATTATATAGCCTATTTTATATAAATACATACATATACATATATATGTTTAATATCACCAATACAGAAGTAATGTAAGAATCGTATCAGTCATGATCAGGACTAACATTTAGGTTAGGGTTTACCTAGTCGGGGCCGGAGGAGCGGGTCGTCGAGGGGGCAGGGGGTCGCCGGTGGGGAGCTGGAGATGAGGGTGAGCGGGGTCGCCGGTGGGAGCAGGGTCATCGAGCGGGGTCGCGGAGGGTTGGGGGCCGAGGGGGGAGGGTCGCCGAGGGGGAAGGGGGTCGCCGGAGGCCGAGGGGGGAGGGGGTCGCCGGAGGCCGAGGGGGAAGGGTCGCCGAGGGGGAGCGCGCTTTCGTTTGGAAAAATTTCGATCGAAAAATAATGGAGGGGAATAAAAACTGAAAGCCCTATATTTTCAGTTTAGCGACGTCACACCAATACGTCGATAAACATCGCTAATATTAGTGAAATTAGCAACGTTACAGTAGTTACGTCGATAAACGTCGCTAATATTAGTGATATTAGCGACGTTCGTCGACTTATCCGTGACGTATGTTTTCTTATACACAAAAAAGTCGTAAAATGTCGCCGATCGTCGGTAATAGTGACGTATTGCGACGTTTATAGAATACGTCGCTAATTCCTTAAACGTTAGCGACGTTTTAAAACGTCGCTAATATAACTTATTCTAGTAGTGTTCCGCTCCGCATGACGCATTATGCTGAGGCGTTGACTCAAAGAGTCGCGTTGACCGAATAAAATGTATCGATGCGAGTCGATACGAGAGTTACGTTGTCCCGAGTAACGCATCGAACTAAGTCGATACGAAGAGTTGCATTGTCCCAAAGAATACATCGAGTTGAATCGACGCAAAGCGCCGCATTGCCCCGAAGGATATAAGTGCGTTGAATCAGCTCAAAGATTCTAAGAAATCGAATCGACCAAGGCACAAGTCCGAATCGATGCAAGTATTGATTTTAGTTGGTTTCATGTGCAGGCTATACGTTTACGCTGAAATATTAGATGTCGATATTTTACCTTAATCAGAAAGGGGTCCGCGAAAGTAAATGGAAGAAATACGAGATGATAAAGTCTGAGTCTCAGATTCAAGACTATGCTTGGTTGTTTGAATAATTGTCACGCCCCAGAACCAGAATACTGGAGAGCGGGGGCAGACATAGCCAGCTACGTATATGAAATGAAATCCATCTCGCTATACGGTCACGGCTGTCTAGATACATGAGGGTTTATCTACAAGCCAGCAGTCTCTTAAGGTCATGAACAAGCCTATTGTCTCAATCACAAGTAAGTAAAAGTTACAAGATGTATGATCATTAAATATACAATAGTAAGGCGTCCCAAACATTACATATTCAGCTGATCATGAAGCTAGTCGTTACAAAATGTCAGGACTAGCAAGAGTTTAGTCATACATGATCAACCCTAGGATCTGTCAATCATGTTACAGCCCGTAGGCAGACAGTAAATAAAAGTACAATCGAGCTAAACAGGTGCTCGTCGGCTAAACGCCTCAAAAGAATATTTTTACAATAAAGTGGGAGATCAAAAATAAACCCACTCGTTGCCAGGGTTCCGTCTAGTGGCCACCATCTGGCTGAAAGGTCGGTAGATCCTCTGGAGCTGCTCCGAAATCTGGCCACACAAAACCAGCTGGGTCAGACCCCAGAAAGAGCAAGTGCCACAAAGGAAGCTTCACTTAGGAACTAAAACCAGCAATCAGCACAAGAGTATAAATAAAAGTAAGAACTGGAATAAAGAAAAATACATCCGGATGATATACGATGAGATAACCATGGGACTATTCAGATAACCAGGTTACAACCCGTAAACCAAACAAGGACCGGGGTTGTAACCCTTCGTCTGAGCAGAACTTGGAATTCTCATCATTTATCGGTAAAATAAATACAAGCATTCTAGTCAGGCAGTAATCTGGAACAAGATCAGGGCAGACTAGACATGTTAGAATCCATCCAATCATTTCACGGCCAAGCAAGACCTACGGCTTGATACTTTAACTAACTAGGGTTGTCACAAGCCTATTTACTAACAAGATGCAGTGAGATTATTCCACAGCCACAAGCCCTGCAGACCATCCAGGTTACCCAGGACGAAAGATTAGGATTGAATTCAGGTGGGTACATCGTCCAGGAAACGCATGTACCCTTAAGTAGCTTGAAGGGTGCAACACATGACAGTGTGCTGGAAATGTGCCCTACTCGACGGCAGGCTACAGATCCCAGGCGCGCCCAGGTAACGGGATTGCCTGTAGCTGGAAAATCTCTTCATGACTAATATATTAATCTAGTTATTAACCTTAGTCCAATTCAATAGGTACTCCTGACCGTGGTACTCAGGAGTCCCCGTCCTAGACATGATGCAAGACATGACTGGATTATTTGTACAAGCACAATCGCCCACGGTGTCCAAGTAATTATACAGGTCATGTCATGTCAGGTACCCGTCGCAACAGCTGCTCAAGATAGTTCATGTCAGGTTTTCATGTCAAATTTACTAGTCAGGAGTGCGCCACGGCGGGCCATTATCAGGTCATGTCAGGTTACTCATGTCAGGAGTGCATCTCTACGGGTCACAATCGTGTCAAGTTTAGTTATTAATTCCAAGCATGTTACATCAATTCAGGATTATCAAGTTCAGGACAAAAGGCGTAAAGATATAAAACGGACGTAAAATGCCTAATAAAGGAGTTACAAAACATGAGCAAATAATGATAAATAATAGTACACAAGAACATGAGAAAGTCATACGGCTCAGTCATATGCGGCCAGGAAGGAGGGGGCACAAGCGGTTCTCAGGAAAGGAAACCCATGCGGCTGGCGGGATGGGTTCATGCGGCTGCAGAGCAAGGATCCATGCGGCTCGAGAAGAAGCAACCCATGCGGCTCAATTAGAAAGGGGGGTCTTCATGCGGCTCGGACAGACCTAAGTCCATGCGGCCCAAAATAGCAAAACCCATGCGGCTGGGTCAATGCGATTGCTCATGCGGCTGGGAGGGGGACAGTTGCATGCGCGGCTGGGGGTGACGGTGCATACGCGGTTAGCGGGAAGAGTGGGGACTTTATGGGGATGGATCCATGCGGCTGGCTGACCAATCAGGTTCATGCGGCCGGGAGGAGTTCTCATGCGGCTGGGTCAAGTGAAGTCCCATGCGGCCAGGAAGAAGTGAGGGCGCATGAGGCTAAGTTAGAGCATTCATGCGGCTGGGAGCAGCAGGGTCCTCATGCGGCTGGCGGGATGGGCGCATATGCGGCTCGGGAGCAAGGTCCTAGGCAGCCATGCTATCCATACGCCTATGCGGCTAGGAGACAATGGGGTGCATGCGGCTAAGTTACACTTGCCGCATGAACTAGTCATGCGGTCAAGTCAAGCCCATGCGCCAGGGAGAATACTTGCCGCATGAAATGTTCATGCGGTCAAGTCAGGATACAGTTCTTCTTCCCCAAACTTCTGAGAAGGAGAACTCCATGAGAGCCAAGTTCTCAAGCTCCACAACTCCATCATCCGGGGCCCAAATCCGAACTTCCTAAGGTCAAAATGGGGTAGAACGAGCTACTCTACAACATGGAACCTTCAAAACTCAAAAATAACAGGATTAAATAGATCAAAACCCCAAAAATCCAAAAATAAAACAAATATAGATCTATAAGGATCTAGCCATGGAAAGTGAAAATGCCAAGTTCTAAAGTGCTTTAAAATGCAGTAAGGAAGAGAATGGAGTAATAAAATCAGAGTTCCTCCATGAAGCAAGTTGCACTTGCCTAGACCCCTTTCTTCTCTCTCTGGTAGGTAGGGAGTAATGGGGAAGAAGAAGATGATTAATGAAGAGAGAGAATAGAGAGAAAGGATTAATAAATACAATGGTGGTGGTAGGTAGGGGTTCACATTGGTTCATATTGAACCAAAAAAAACCGAGCCAAGCCGAACCAAGCCAAGAAATAACCAAGCCAAGATGCAAGCTAAACAAGGAATCATGCAAATACAGAATAAAATACGTACACGTATTCCAGAAATACGTAATACGGACCATAAGCATTACAACTCTACCCACCTTAAAAGAATTCCGTCCTCGAAATTTAATCAATAGGCTAGAGGAACAATGACAAGCTACATTAATCACATGCAGCTATAACTAGGCAGACAATCAATCATGCAAGCAAGAAATCGAAGGTATGAGGCATAAGAAAGACATTATACCTCACGAGTCAAACAAGTCGGGATATCGCGATCGGATATCATCCTCACGCTCCCACGTTGACTCCCCCAAAGAGTGATGACCCCAAGCAACTCGGACTAACTTGATAGTCTTGTTCTTGAGGATCTTCTCTCTCCGGTCCAATATAGACACGGGCCTCTCCTCATACGAAAGGTTGGTACCAACAACCAATTCCGAATGATCCAGGATGTGGCTCGGGTCCGGGATATACCATCGTAATTGGGATACATGGAACACGTCATGCACCTCGCTTAGCGACGGCGGAAGGATAAGACGATAGGATACATCTTCTACTCGCTCCAGAATGTCAAACGGTCCAATATACCTAGGACTAAGTTTTCCCCGGACGCCGAAACGAATGACGCCACGGTTAGGCGAAATCCTCAGGAATACATGATCGCCGACCGAAAACTCGAGAGGACGCCGATGAGAATCGGTCCAATGGCGCTGGCGATCTTGGGCAACTCGAAGATGATCTCGGACCCTTCTGACCACTTCGACTGTCTGGGCAATCATTTTTGGACCGAGCATCTGTCTCTCTCCCACATCATCCCAGGCTAACGGGGATCTGCACTTTCTGCCATACAGTGCCTCGAACGGTGCCATCTGGATACTGGCCTGGAAACTGTTATTGTATGAGAACTCCACCAGATGCAGGTGATCTTCCCACGAACCACCGAAGTCAAGTGTACAAGACCGCAACATGTCTTCAAGAGTCTGGATCGTGCGTTCCGACTGGCCATCTGTCTGCGGGTGATAAGCTGAGCTGAACTGGAGACGAGTCCCCAAACTCTCTTGCAAGCTACGCCAAAAGTGCGACATAAATCTAGAATCTCGGTCCGAGGTGATACTGACTGGCACACCGTACAATCTGACAATCTGCCTGAGGTACATCTCCGCTAGCTGAGCCGTCGACTGACCAACTCTGAATAGGAGAAAGTGAGCCACCTTCGTGAGCCGATCAACTATAACCCAGATAGCATCTCTACCAGCTAGGGATCTAGGTAATCCAGTCACAAAATCCATGGTCACATGCTCCCACTTCCATTCTGGAATCGGCAAGGGCTGAAGAAGTCCAGCCGGTCTATGATGTTCAGCCTTAACTTATTGGCAAATCAAACACCGAGAGACAAACCGAGCTATCTCCCGTTTCATGCCATTCCACCAGAAGTGCTGACGGATATCTCGGTACATCTTCGTACTGCCAGGATGGATGGAATACTGAGAACTGTGCGCCTCTGCCATGATCTTCCGCCGGATATCTCTACTGGGTACACAAAGACGCTTCCCATGTCGAAGTGTACCGTCCTCATGAATGCATAACTCTGGTCTTCGTCCTGCCTCACACTCTGCTCTGAGTCGCTGAAGCTTGGAATCTGCTGACTGTGCCACCCGGATCCTCTCGACTATAGTAGACTGAACTTGCATGCTGGCCATCAATGCTACACTGGAAGGGAGAACAACTTCAATACCCATCTTCTGAAGATCTGCTAACAGCTCTGGTTGCGCCGTTAGGAAATAAACTCCGGCTCTCCTGCTCAAAGCATCTGCAACAACATTGGCCTTCCCAGGATGATACTGCAGGTTGACATCATAATCCACAAGAAGCTCCAGCCACCTCCTCTGACGCATGTTAAGATCCTTCTGAGAGAAAACATACTTCAGGCTCTTGTGGTCGGTAAAAATCTCTACCCTATCTCCATACAAATAGTGCCTCCACAACTTAAGCGCAAACACTACTGCTGCCAGCTCCAAGTCATGGGTTGGATAATTCCTTTCATGATCACGAAGTTATCGTGATGCATAAGCTATTACCTTCCCATAATGCATCAGAATACATCCTAAACCTCTGCCCGAAGCATCACAATACACTGAGAATCCTCCGGTCCCATCTGGAAGCGTGAGAATAGGAGCTGTTATCAGGCCTCGCTTCAACTGCTCAAAAAAACTTTGATACTCTGCTGTCCAAGCAAACTGCGCATCCTTGCGGGTCAACTGCGTCAATGGCGCTGATATCCGAGCAAAATCCGAAACAAACCGCCGGTAGTAGCCGGCCAATCCAAAAAAACTAGGAACCTCTGCAACTGTGCTGGGCACTGGCCATGACTCAATAGCCACAATCTTCTGGGGATCCACTTCCACTCCTCCTCTGGTGATGATATGACCCAAGTACAAAATGCAATCGAGCCAGAACTCGCATTTACTGAACTTGGCATATAACTGGTGCTCCCTGAGAATCTGAAGAACAACTCTGAGATGCTGCTCATGCTCCGCCTAACTCTTGCTGTAGACCAAGATGTCATCCAAGAACACAATCACGAACTGATCCAAGTAAGGCATGAAGATGCGATTCATGAGGTCCATGAATACTGCCGGCGCATTGGTTGCTCCAAAAGGCATAACAAGGAACTCCCAATGCCCATATCTCGATCTAAAAGCTGTCTTCGGGATGTCCTGCTCTCTGACTCTGATCTGATGATAACCTGAGCGCAAATCAATCTTCGAGAATACTGAAGCCCCCTTGAGTTGATCAAACAAGTCATCTATCCTCGGAAGAGGGTATCTGTTCTTGATTGTCACTGAGTTCAAGGTACGATAATCAACACATAACCTGGGCGTACCATCCTTCTTTTTTACAAGAAGCATCGGGGCTCCCCAAGGCGATCCACTAGCACGAATAAATCCCTTGGCTCAAAGTTCTTCAATCATCTTGTACAAGATCTCCAATTCTGACGGTGCCATCCTGTAGACTCTCTCTGATACTGGAGCTGTCCCGGGAATCAAGTCTATAGTGAACTCGATCTCCCGCTCCGGAGGCATACCTGGTAGCTCTTCTGGGAAAATATCTGGGAACTCATCCACTATCCTGGGCAACTGCACTGCTGCTACTGCCATCCGCAATACTGGAGGAGAAGGCTCAACTGCGCCTCGGGAAAAGAAAAACTCTGGCTCGCCTGGAATGCTAAAAATAACCCTGCCGGTATGGCAGTCTATCGTAGCATACTGGTTCCTCAACCAATCCATCCCTAAGACCACATCATAATCGGCCATCGGAAACTCTATCAATCTAGCGGGAAACTCTCTACCGCTAACTACGATCCGACACGAGGAAAATACTCTATCTACTCCCACAAGTCCGTTACCAGTAAGTATATTGAGCCTTACTGATAATGACTCGGGCTCCAATCCTACCCGTATCGCGAATCGTACAGACATAAAAGAATGCGATGCACCAGAATCAAATAAAGCTGAAGCTGGAAAGGAGTTGACGAGAATAGTACCTGCCACTACCTCACCTGGTGCCAATCCTTCCTCTACGATCATCACTATAGCCTGACCGTGCCCTCGGGGTGCTGGTCCCCTCTGCTGAAATCCTCGCTGCCTGTTCTGGCTCAAGGCTTGGGCTTGTACATGCTGCTGGGGATTCTGTTGCTGGAATATCTGGGACTGAGGCGGCAAGGGCCTCGACAATGGGTACTGCTGCTGCTGGACCGGTGCTGGTCCTCTCACCGAAGAGCTAGAAAGGTTGGACGATGATGAACCACCCCTGTTCGGGCAGGATCCAACCCTATGGTCTGGTGCTCCACAAGCCAGACACAATCCCTGAGCCCTGCGACACTCTGCCACCACATGGCCTGGCTTTCCACAATGAGAACATCCCACTGCGGAAGACTGCTTCTGCTTTTGCTGCTGCTGAGGGTACGTTGGGGTTGAATGCTGAACCGACGTCTCTGAGGCCGCTCGCCTCGGAGCTCCAATAGTCAAAGCCCTGGCTGCCGGGGCTGGGGCTGAAGACTGATTCATCTGGCCGTGAGATCTCTTCTGACCTCCGGTCTTATCCACAATCCTTTGGGAGGTATACTCATGCCTCCGGGCTGCTCTCAAGACTGCATCAAAAGTCTGATGCTCAAACTGCTCAACTGCTAACAAGATCTCCAGGTGAAGCCCCTGCTGGAATCGCTGGGCTCGATCATACTCGGTTGCCACCAAGGTGGGAGCAAACCGACTGAGTCTCGAAAACTCGGCCGCATATCCGTCGACCGTCCTGCCTCCTTGCTTCAAGTTGGTGAACCTCGTCTGTAGATCGTACCGAGCTACAGCATCAAAATACTTGGTCTGGAATCTCTCTCTGAACACTGCCCATGGAATGGGTGCTGCTAATCCAACGGCCTGCGCTGCCCACCAGCTGCGGGCAAGATCTAATAGCTGCAAGCGCACCACAGCTACCTTATCATTCTCTGGGGTCTTGGCTGCGTCGAGAATCACTTCAGTATCCTGAAGCCATGCATCTGCTGCGATAGCATCTTCACTACCGTCGAAGAATGGAGGGTTCAAGCGCTTGAAGCTGTTGGCCGCACTGTTCCCTGGATGACCTCCTCTGGTCAAAGCTTCTGCCACTGCCTGTTGCAAGGCGTCTCCTCGACGATCTTGGGAAGCTATCAAGGTCCTGATGAGTCCTACCAAAGTGCCATCATCAGGCTCTGCAGGCTGAACGGGCTGAACTGGAGGCTCTCTTTCAGTAGGCTCGACTCTGGAGGCTACTCCAGAATGCTGGACTTGATCTCCGGGTTGTTGCTGGTCCGCGGGAGGTGCTCCGCCTTGCTGATCGGCCGGGTCAGGTACTATGCCGCTGAAGAAGACGACATAGGAAACAATAAGGAAGGACCAGGACAGACCAACGATGCAAGCAGGTGATCAGGACAAGAATCCAGGGATTCAGAAGATACGAGCAGAGATCAAGGACGAATACTGATTGAGACATCTATTCGGTAAACCCTCACATATCTTGATTTACAAGACCTGCATGGGCCACCACTTAAACCATGTCACGCCCCAGAACTAGAATACTGGAGAGCGGGGGCAGACATAGCCAGCTACGTATATGAAATGGAATCCATCTCGCTATACGGTCACGGCTGTCTAGATACATGAGGGTTTATCTACAAGCCAGCAGTCTCTTAAGGTCATGAACAAGCCTATTGTCTCAATCACAAGTAAGTAAAAGTTACAAGATGTATGATCATTAAATATACAATAGTAAGGCGTCCCAAATATTACATATTCAGCTGATCATGAAGCTAGTCGTTACAAAATGTCAGGACTAGCAAGAGTTTAGTCATACATGATCAACCCTAGGATTTGTCAATCATGTTACAGCCCGTAGGTAGACAGTAAATAAAAGTACAATCGAGCTAAATAGGTGCTCGTCGGCTAAACGCCTCAAAAGAATATTTTTACAATAAAGTGGGAGATCAAAAATAAACCCACTCGTTGCCAGGGTTCCGTCTAGTGGCCACCATCTGGCTGAAAGGTCGGTAGATCCTCTGGAGCTGCTCCGAAATCTGGCCACACAAAACCAGCTGGGTCAGACCCCAGAAAGAGCAAGTGCCACAAAGAAAGCTTCACTTAGGAACTAAAACCAGCAATCAGCACAAGAGTATAAATAAAAGTAAGAACTGGAATAAAGAAAAATACATCCGGATGATATACGATGAGATAACCATGGGACTATTCAGATAACCAGGTTACAACCCGTAAACCAAACAAGGACCGGGGTTGTAACCCTTCGTCTGAGCAGAACTTGGAATTCTCACCATTTATCGGTAAAATAAATACAAGCATTCTAGTCAGGCAGTAATCTGGAACAAGATCAGGGCAGACTAGACATGTTAGAATCCATCCAATCATTTCACGGCCAAGCAAGACCTACGGCTTGATACTTTAACTAACTAGGGTTGTCACAAGCCTATTTACTAACAAGATGCAGTGAGATTATTCCACAGCCACAAGCCCTGCAGACCATCCAGGTTACCCAGGACGAAAGATTAGGGTTGAATTCAGGTGGGTACATCGTCCAGGAAACGCATGTACCCTTAAGTAGCTTGAAGGGTGCAACACATGACAGTGTGCTGGAAATATGCCCTACTCGACGGCAGGCTACAGATCCCAGGCGCGCCCAGGTAACGGGATTGCCTGTAGCTGGGAAATCTCTTCATGACTAATATATTAATCTAGTTATTAACCTTAGTCCAATTCAATAGGTACTCCTGACCGTGGTACTCAGGAGTCCCCGTCCTAGATATGATGCAAGACAGGACTGGATTATTTGTACAAGCACAATCGTCCACGGTGTCCAAGTAATTATACAGGTCATGTCATGTCAGGTAGCCGTCGCAACAGCTGCTCAAGATAGTTCATGTCAGGTTTTCATGTCAAATGTACTAGTCAGGAGTGCGCCACGGCGGGCCATTATCAGGTCATGTCAGGTTACTCATGTCAGGAGTGCATCTCTACGGGTCACAATCGTGTCAAGTTTAGTTATTAATTCCAAGCATGTTACATCAATTCAGGATTATCAAGTTCAGGACAAAAGGCGTAAAGATATAAAACGGACGTAAAATGCCTAATAAAGGAGTTACAAAACATGAGCAAATAATGATAAATAATAGTACACAAGAACATGAGAAAGTCATGCGGCTCAGTCATATGCGGCCAGGAAGGAGGGGGCACAAGCGGTTCTCAGGAAAGGAAACCCATGCGGCTGGCGGGATGGGTTCATGCGGCTGCAGAGCAAGGATCCATGCGGCTCGAGAAGAAGCAACCCATGCGGCTCAATTAGAAAGGGGGGTCTTCATGCGGCTCGGACAGACCTAAGTCCATGCGGCCCAAAATAGCAAAACCCATGCGGCTGGGTCAATGCGATTGCTCATGCGGCTGGGAGGGGGACAGTTGCATGTGCGGCTGGGGGTGACGGTGCATACGCGGTTAGCGGGAAGAGTGGGGACTTCATGGGGATGGATCCATGCGGCTGGCTGACCAATCAGGTTCATACGGCCGGGAGGAGTTCTCATGCGGCTGGGTCAAGTGAAGTCCCATGCGGCCAGGAAGAAGTGAGGGCGCATGAGGCTAAGTTAGAGCATTCATGCGGCTGGGAGCAGCGGGGTCCTCATGCGGCTGGCGGGATGGGCGCATATGCGGCTCGGGAGTAAGGTCCTAGGCAGCCATGCTATCCATACGCCTATGCGGCTAGGAGACAATGGGGTGCATGCGGCTAAGTTACACTTGCCGCATGAACTAGTCATACGGTCAAGTCAAGCCCATGCGCCAGGGAGAATACTTGCCGCATGAAATATTCATGCGGTCAAGTCAGGATACAGTTATTCTTCCCCAAACTTCTGAGAAGGAGAACTCCATGAGAGCCAAGTTCTCAAGCTCCACAACTCCATCATCCGGGGCCCAAATCCGAACTTCCTTAGGTCAAAATGGGGTAGAACGAGCTACTCTACAACATGGAACCTTCAAAACTCAGAAATAACAGGATTAAATACATCAAAACCCCAAAAATCCGAAAATGAAACAAATATAGATCTACAAGGATCTAGCCATGGAAAGTGAAAATGCCAAGTTCTAAAGTGCTTTAAAATGCAGTAAGGAAGAGAATGGAGTAATAAAATCAGAGTTCCTCCATGAAGCAAGTTGCACTTGCCTAGACCCCTCTCTTCTCTCTCTGGTAGGTAGGGAGTAATGGGGAAGAAGAAGATGATTAATGAAGAGAGAGAATAGAGAGAAAGGATTAATAAATACAATGGTGGTGGTAGGTAGGGGTTCACATTGGTTCATATTGAACCAAAGAAAACCGAGCCAAGCCGAACCAAGCCAAGAAATAACCAAGCCAAGATGCAAGCTAAACAAGGAATCATGCAAATACAGAATAAAATACGTACACGTATTCCAGAAATACGTAATACGGACCATAAGCATTACAACTCTACCCACCTTAAAAGAATTCCGTCCTCGGAATTTAATCAATAGGCTAGAGGAACAATGACAAGCTACATTAATCACATGCAGCTATAACTAGGCAGACAATAAATCATGCAAGCAAGAAATCGAAGGTATGAGGCATAAGAAAGACATTATACCTCACGAGTCAAACAAGTCGGGATATCGCGATCGGATATCATCCTCACGCTCCCACGTTGACTCCCCCAAAGAGTGATGATCCCAAGCAACTCGGACTAACTTGATAGTCTTGTTCTTGAGGATCTTCTCTCTCCGGTCCAATATAGACACGGGCCTCTCCTCATACGAAAGGTTGGTACCAACAACCAATTCCGAATGATCCAGGATGTGGCTCGGGTCCGGAATATACCATCGTAATTGGGATACATGGAACACGTCATGCACCTCGCTTAGCGACGGCGGAAGGACAAGACGATAGGATACATCTCCTACTCGCTCCAGAATGTCAAACGGTCCAATATACCTAGGACTAAGCTTTCCCCGGACGTCGAAACGAATGACGCCACGGTTAGGCGAAATCCTCAGGAATACATGATCGCCGACCGAAAACTCGAGAGGACGCCGATGAGAATCGGCCCAATGGCGCTGGCGATCTTGGGCAACTCGAAGATGATCTCGGACCCTTCTGACCACTTCGACTGTCTGGACAATCATTTCTGGACCGAGCATCTGTCTCTCTCCCACATCATCCCAGGCTAACGGGGATCTGCACTTTCTGCCATACAGTGCCTCGAACGGTGCCATCTGGATACTGGCCTGGAAACTGTTATTGTATGAGAACTCCACCAGATGCAGGTGATCTTTCCACGAACCACTGAAGTCAAGTGTACAAGACCGCAGCATGTCTTCAAGAGTCTGGATCGTGCGTTCCGACTGGCCATCTGTCTGCGGGTGATAAGCTGAGCTGAACTGGAGACGAGTCCCCAAACTCTCTTGCAAGCTACGCCAAAAGTGCGACATAAATCTAGAATCTCGGTCCGAGGTGATACTGACTGGCACACCGTGCAATCTGACAATCTGCCTGAGGTAAATCTCCGCTAGCTGAGCCGTTGACTGACCAACTCTGAATGGGAGAAAGTGAGCCACCTTCGTGAGCCGATCAACTATAACCCAGATAGCATCTCTACCAGCTGGGGATCTAGGTAATCCAGTCACAAAATCCATGGTCACATGCTCCCACTTCCATTCTGGAATCGGCAAGGGCTGAAGAAGTCCAGCCGGTCTCTGATGTTCAGCCTTAACTTGTTGGCAAACCAAACACCGAGAGACAAACCGAGCTATCTCCCGCTTCATGCCATTCCACCAGAAGTGCTGACGGATATCTCGGTACATCTTCGTACTGCCAGGATGGATGGAATACTGAGAACTGTGCGCCTCTGCCATGATCTCCCGCCGGATATCTCCACTGGGTACACAAAGACGCTTCCCATGTCGAAGTGTACCATCCTCATGAATGCATAACTCTGGTCTTCGTCCTGCCTCACACTCTGCTCTGAGTCGCTGAAGCTTAGAATCTGCTGACTGCGCCACCCGGATCCTCTCGACTATAGTAGACTGAACTTGCATGCTGGCCATCAATGCTACACTGGAAGGGAGAACAACTTCAATACCCATCTTCTGAAGATCTGCTAACAGCTCTGGTTGCGCCGTTAGAAAATAAACTCCGGCTCTCCTGCTCAAAGCATCTGCAACAACATTGGCCTTCCCAGGATGATACTGCAGGTTGACATCATAATCCACAAGAAGCTCCAGCCACCTCCTCTGACGCATGTTAAGATCCTTCTGAGAGAAAACATACTTAGGCTCTTGTGGTCGGTAAAAATCTCCACCCTATCTCCATACAAATAGTGCCTCCATAACTTAAGCGCAAACACTACTGCTGCCAGCTCCAAGTCATGGGTTGGATAATTCCTTTCATGATCACGAAGTTATCGTGATGCATAAGCTATTACCTTCCCATGCTGCATCAGAACACATCCTAAACCTCTGCCCGAAGCATCACAATACACTGAGAATCCTCCGGTCCCATCTGGAAGCATGAGAATAGGAGCTGTTATCAGGCCTCGCTTCAACTGCTCAAAAGAACTTTGACACTCTGCTGTCCAAGCAAACTGCACATCCTTGCGGGTCAACTGCGTCAATGGCGCTGATATCCGAGCAAAATCCGAAACAAACCACCGGTAGTAGCCGGCCAATCCAAGAAAACTAGGAACCTCTGCAACTGTGCTGGGCACTGGCCATGACTCAATAGCCATAATCTTCTGGGGATCCACTTCCACTCCTCCTCTGGTGATGATATGACCCAAGTACGAAATGCGATCGAGCCAGAACTCGCATTTACTGAACTTGGCATATAACTGGTGCTCCCTGAGAATCTGAAGAACAACTCTGAGATGCTGCTCATGCTCCGTCTCACTCTTGCTGTAGACCAAGATGTCATCCAAGAACACAATCACGAACTGATCCAAGTAAGGCATGAAGATGCGATTCATGAGGTCCATGAATACTGCCGGCATATTGGTTGCTCCAAAAGGCATAACAAGGAACTCCCAATGCCCATATCTCGATCTAAAAGCTGTCTTCGGGATGTCCTGCTCTCTGACTCTGATCTGATGATAACCTGAGCGCAAATCAATCTTCGAGAATACTGAAGCCCCCTTGAGTTGATCAAACAAGTCATCTATCCTCGGAAGGGTATCTGTTCTTGATTGTCACTGAGTTCAAGGTACGATAATCAACACATAACCTGGACGTACCATCCTTCTTTTTTACAAGAAGTATCGGGGCTCCCCAAGGCGATCCACTAGCACGAATAAATCCCTTGGCTCGAAGTTCTTCAATCATCTTGTACAAGATCTCCAATTCTGACGGTGCCATCCTGTAGACACTCTCTGATACTGGAGCTGTCCCGGGAATCAAGTCTATAGTGAACTCGATCTCCCGCTCCGGAGGCATACCTGGTAGCTCTTCTGGGAAAACATCTGGGAACTCATCCACTATCCTGGGCAACTGCACTGCTGCTACTGCCATCCGCAATACTGGAGGAGAAGGCTCAACTGCGCCTCGGGAAAAAAAAAACTCTGGCTCGCCTGGAATGCTAAAAACAACCCTGCCGGTATGGCAGTCTATCGTAGCATATTGGTTCCTTAACCAATCCATCCCTAAGACCACATCATAATCGGCCAACGGGAACTCTATCAATCTAGCGGGAAACTCTCTATCGCTAACTACGATCCGACACGAGGAAAACACTCTATCTACTCCCACAAGTCCGTTACCAGTAAGTATATTGAGCCTTACTGATAATGACTCGGGCTCCAATCCTACCCGTGTCGCGAATCGTGCAGACATAAAAGAATGCGATGCACCAGAATCAAATAAAGCTGAAGCTGGAAAGGAGTTGACGAGAATAGTACCTGCCACTACCTCACCTGGTGCCAATCCTTCCTCTACGGTCATCACCATAGCCTGACCGTGCCCTCGGGGTGCTGGTCCCCTCTGCTGAAATCTTCGCTGCCTGTTCTGGCTCAAGGCTTGGGCTTGTGCATGCTGCTGGGGATTCTGCTGCTGGAATATCTGGGACTGAGGCGGCAAGGGCCTCGACAATGGGTACTGCTGCTGCTGGACCGGTGCTGGTCCTCTCACCAAAGAGCTAGAAAGGTTGGACGATGATGAACCACCCCTGTTCGGGCAGGATCCAACCCTATAGTCTGGTGCTCCACAAGCCAGACACAATCCCTGTGCCCTGCGACACTCTGCCACCACATGGCCTGGCTTCCCACAATGAGAACATCCTACTGCGGAAGACTGCTTCTGCTTCTGCTGCTGCTGAGGGTACGTCGGAGTTGAATGCTGAACCGACGTCACTGAGGCCGCTCGCCTCGGAGCTCCAATAGTCAAAGCCCTGGCTGCCGGGGCTGGGGCTGAAGACTGATTCATCTGGCCGTGAGATCTCTTCTGACCTCCGGTCCTATCCACAATACTCTGGGAGGTATACTCATGCCTCCGGGCTGCTCTCAAGACTGCATCAAAAGTTTGATGCTCAAACTGCTCAACTGCTAACAAGATCTCCAGGTGAAGCCCCTGCTGGAATCGCTGGGCTCGATCATACTCGGTTGCCACCAAGGTGGGAGCAAACCGACTGAGTCTCGAAAACTCGGCCGCATATCCGTCGACCGTCCTGCCTCCTTGCTTCAAGTTGGTGAACCTCGTCTGTAGATCGTACCGAGCTACAGCATCAAAATACTTGGTCTGGAATCTCTCTCTGAACACTGCCCATGGAATGGGTGCTGCTAATCCAACGGCCTGCGCTGTCCACCAGCTGCGGGCAAGATCTAATAGCTGCAAGCGCACCACAGCTACCTTATCATTCTCTGGGGTCTTGGCTGCGTCGAGAATCACTTCAGTATCCTGAAGCCATGCATCTGCTGCGATAGCATCTTCACTACCGTCGAAGAATGGAGGGTTCAAGCGCTTGAAGCTGTTGGCCGGACTGTTCCCTGGATGACCTCCTCTGGTCAAAGCTTCTGCCACTGCCTGTTGCAAGGCGTCTCCTCGACGATCTTGGAAAGCTATCAAGGTCCTGATGAGTCCTACCAAAGTGCCATCATCAGGCTCTGCAGGCTGAACGGGCTGAACTGGAGGCTCTCTTTCAGTAGGCTCGACTCTGGAGGCTACTCCAGAAGGCTGGACTTGATCTCCGGGTTGTTGCTGGTCCGCGGGAGGTGCTCCGCCTTGCTGATCGGCCGGGTCAGGTACTATGCCGCTGAAAAAGATGACATAGAAAACAATAAGGAAGGACCAGGACAGACCAACGATGCAAGCAGGTGATTAGGACAAGAATCCAGGGATTCAGAAGATACGAGCAGAGATCAAGGACGAATACTGATTGAGACATCTATTCGGTAAACCCTCACATATCTTGATTTACAAGACCTGCATGGGCCACCACTTAAACCATGTCACGCCCCAGAACCAGAATACTGGAGAGCGGGGGCAGACATAGCCAGCTACGTATATGAAATGGAATCCATCTCGCTATACGGTCACGGCTGTCTAGATACATGAGGGTTTATCTACAAGCCAGCAGTCTCTTAAGGTCATGAACAAGCCTATTGTCTCAATCACAAGTAAGTAAAAGTTACAAGATGTATGATCATTAAATATACAATAGTAAGGCGTCCCAAACATTACATATTCAGCTGATCATGAAGCTAGTCGTTACAAAATGTCAGGACTAGCAAGAGTTTAGTCATACATGATCAACCCTAGGATCTGTCAATCATGTTACAGCCCGTAGGCAGACAGTAAATAAAAGTACAATCGAGCTAAACAGGTGCTCGTCGGCTAAACGCCTCAAAAGAATATTTTTACAATAAAGTGGGAGATCAAAAATAAACCCACTCGTTGCCAGGGTTCTGTCTAGTGGCCACCATCTGGCTGAAAGGTCGGTAGATCCTCTGGAGCTGCTCCGAAATCTGGCCACACAAAACCAGCTGGGTCAGACCCCAGAAAGAGCAAGTGCCACAAAGGAAGCTTCACTTAGGAACTAAAACCAGCAATCAGCACAAGAGTATAAATAAAAGTAAGAACTGGAATAAAAAAAAATACATCCGGATGATATACGATGAGATAACCATGGGACTATTCAGATAACCAGGTTACAACCCGTAAACCAAACAAGGACCGGGGTTGTAACCCTTCGTCTGAGCAGAACTTGGAATTCTCACCATTTATCGGTAAAATAAATACAAGCATTCTAGTCAGGCAGTAATCTGGAACAAGATCAGGGCAGACTAGACATGTTAGAATCCATCCAATCATTTCACGGCCAAGCAAGACCTACGGCTTGATACTTTAACTAACTAGAGTTGTCACAAGCCTATTTACTAACAAGATGCAGTGAGATTATTCCACAGCCACAAGCCCTGCAGACCATCCAGGTTACCCAGGACGAAAGATTAGGGTTGAATTCAGGTGGGTACATCGTCCAGGAAACGCATGTACCCTTAAGTAGCTTGAAGGGTGCAACACATGACAGTGTGCTGGAAATGTGCCCTACTCGACGGCAGGCTACAGATCCCAGGCACGCCCAGGTAACGGGATTGCCTGTAGCTGGAAAATGTCTTCATGACTAATATATTAATCTAGTTATTAACCTTAGTCAAATTCAATAGGTACTCCTGACCGTGGTACTCAGGAGTCCCCGTCCTAGACATGATGCAAGACAGGACTGGATTATTTGTACAAGCACAATCGCCCACGGTGTCCAAGTAATTATACAGGTCATGTCATGTCAGGTAGCCGTCGCAACAGCTGCTCAAGATAGTTCATGTCAGGTTTTCATGTCAAATGTACTAGTCAGGAGTGCGCCACGGCGGACCATTATCAGGTCATGTCAGGTTACTCATGTCAGGAGTGCATCTCTACGGGTCACAATCGTGTCAAGTTTAGTTATTAATTCCAAGCATGTTACATCAATTCAGGATTATCAAGTTCAGGACAAAAGGCGTAAAGATATAAAACGGACGTAAAATGCCTAATAAAGGAGTTACAAAACATGAGCAAATAATGATAAATAATAGTACACAAGAACATGAGAAAGTCATGCGGCTCAGTCATATGCGGCCAGGAAGGAGGGAGCACAAGTGGTTCTCAGGAAATGAAACCCATGCGGCTGGCGGGATGGGTTCATGCGGCTGCAGAGCAAGGATCCATGCGGCTCGAGAAGAAGCAACCCATGCGGCTCAATTAGAAAGGGGGGTCTTCATGCGGCTCGGACAGACCTAAGTCCATGCGGCCCAAAATAGCAAAACCCATGCGGCTGGGTCAATACGATTGCTCATGCGGCTGGGAGGGGGACAGTTGCATGCGCGGCTGGAGGTGACGGTGCATACGCGGTTAGCGGGAAGAGTGGGGACTTCATGGGGATGGATCCATGCGGCTGGCTGACCAATCAGGTTCATGCGGCCGGGAGGAGTTCTCATGCGGCTGGGTCAAGTGAAGTCCCATGCGGCCAGGAAGAAGTGAGGGCGCATGAGGCTAAGTTAGAGCATTCATGCGGCTGGGAGCAGCGGGGTCCTCATGCGGCTGGCGGGATGGGCGCATATGCGGCTCGGGAGTAAGGTCCTAGGCAGCCATGCTATCCATACGCCTATGCGGCTAGGAGACAATGGGGTGCATGCGGCTAAGTTACACTTGCCGCATGAACTAGTCATGCGGTCAAGTCAAGCCCATGCGCCAGGGAGAATACTTGCCGCATGAAATGTTCATGCGGTCAAGTCAGGATGCAGTTCTTCTTCCCCAAACTTCTGAGAAGGAGAACTCCATGAGAGCCAAGTTCTCAAGCTCCACAACTCCATCATCCGGGGCCCAAATCCGAACTTCTTTAGGTCAAAATGGGGTAGAACGAGCTACTCTACAACATGGAACCTTCAAAACTCAGAAATAACAGGATTAAATAGATCAAAACCCCAAAAATCCGAAAATAAAACAAATATAGATCTACAAAGATCTAGCCATGGAAAGTAAAAATGCCAAGTTCTAAAGTGCTTTAAAATGCAGTAAGGAAGAGAATGGAGTAATGAAATCAGAGTTCCTCCATGAAGCAAGTTGCACTTGCCTAGACCCCTCTCTTCTCTCTCTGGTAGGTAGGGAGTAATGGAGAAGAAGAAGATGATTAATGAAGAGAGAGAATAGAGAGAAAGGATTAATAAATACAATGGTGGTGGTAGGTAGGGGTTCACATTGGTTCATATTGAACCAAAGAAAACCGAGCCAAGCCGAACCAAGCCAAGAAATTACCAAGCCAAGATGCAAGCTAAACAAGAAATCATACAAATACAGAATAAAATACGTACACGTATTCCAGAAATACGTAATACGGACCATAAGCATTACAATAATAGTGCGTTGCATGGTCGAATGGAATGGACTTGAGATAATTGAGATAATAGACCGTACATGGGTGTTCCCTCGAACGGTTAATTGCCGGGGTGCCGGAACCGTTTAGCCTAGGAGAGAACGTTGATCTTTGATAGGCGCACATCCGTAAGACAATTAGCGACCGCTTAGCGAGATGTAAAAAGCCACAAATGATAGTATGCAGCTGTAAATCTCCGTATTTGGGACAGCAATCTACTACGAGAGGTGCCGGGCTACCCAATTCGAGAAAAGAAAAGAAAAAAAAAAGAAAAAAAAGAAAGAAAGAAAAGAAAGAGAGAAAAGAAAGAAAGAAAAGAAATGCCTTTAGTCCATTCCGGCGTGGATACGCCAACGACCTTCATATAGTTAAGGAACGATGAATTAAAAGTACAGGCACGTATGTGTCCCGTACACATAGATCCTACATAGAGAGCACTTATAATATGACATGGAAGGAATGTGGCGTATTCACCTTGCGTCAGTGCAAGGGCGAGTGCGTCGACTTGGTAAGAAGTTGTGCCACAAAACAAACAAGAGATTGCTTGCCTGCTTGCCTATTCAATTCGAATAACATGCTTGCCATGATAGCATGCTTTACCGCTTTCGAATATGCCATAAAATCGACCATAAGGAGAATATAGCAAGATCATAAGCTAAGTTGCATGATTATACATAAACACTAACTGTCGGTTTAGAAAGAAGGTCTTTGCATCAGTACATGCGAGGACGAACGTACTGATCCCCCACCAGCTTTCATGCAGGATGCAGGAAATGGATTGCTCGCAGCAAATCTTTGCTTGATCGCGCAGAGGCATGGAATGTCGTAGCATTTTGAAGTGTGCTATCGCATTGACGCTCGAACTTGCAACAGGATTGGGGCGGCCGAGATATAGAAGGCATGATGTATGGAACGGTGCAATCTTTTGTGGGCAAGAGAGAACCTGAGTGTTGTAGCCAATTTAGAATATATTGTTGGGCTATCGGAAGCCTTTGTAATCTCATTTTCGAATATCAATAAAAAAAATTGTTTCGTATACTCTGTTTTTCTCTTGTTGTTAATATCAACTCAAAGATAACCATTTGAGAATTTGTCATCTTGCCTTGCACGAGCACAACTCCAGGCTCGTGCGGCATCACTCCCCCTGCGAGAACGATAATTCGGGTGATTCCGGATCGGGGCGTGACAGCAACACCATTACGTAGCCTAAGATTTGGCTATAGCATGGACCCGTGCTTCGGCACGAATGTGACATCGTGTTCGAGTCATCAACACAAGTTCTACAAGTCAGAATTGAGTCGTCTCAAGTTAAGTCAGGAAGGGCCGTAAGACAAAGTTGGATAAGTTGTGTTGAAATATGAGGCACGGCCTCGTTGTTGGAAGCACTGACCAAGTCGATGACACAAAACAAGTCATTGCGTCCCAAAGTATGAGTCAGAAAGACAAGCACAAGTCGACACTCTGATGTTGTTGGCACGAGAAGGGTCTAGAGGCACAACGATAAGCAAGTTATTAGTGCAATGGCACGGTGACGGTCTAGAGACACAAATAGGCCATGAGTCTATGACCTAAAATTCGATCCTAAGGCAAGAATAGAAGGAAAATCATAAAGAGATTATGTTGCACAAAGTAAATAAACGTGTTAGTTTTGTATGGGTGGACGAGGAGCTCACTCCACCAGTACAGTTAATGACTGACACCCACACAGTTTCCATGTACAGACACATGTAGAAGCTCGTTGGCGCAGAGCTCGCTTGGATGCATCGAGGTATAAAGTTCCTTGGCGTCTCGAGGTGTGCATCCGTATGTAGTCTGGACTTATACGAGACATAATCTATGGACATCGCATTTCTGAAGCATCCGCTGGCTCGCCAATTGTATTGAGAGATGAGAGAGAGCTGAGTGATTGTAATCAGAGAGAAAAGTGAGCTTAAGTGATTGTAACTTGGCTTCGCGCCTTTGTAATTTTATTTCAAGTATCAATAAAAGATTCTGATTTTGTTTCAATGCTTGTGTTGCCTCATATATTCAATGTTTCTGCTTGGAACTTCTGTGCGACGACCCCGTCGCAAGCTGTTGTAATCGGTCGTTATGGAACTCGTCTTGCACGAGCGCAACCTAGGCTCGTGCGACATCACGCGTTAGCGAGGACGATCGGTCGTACGGGACCGGAGCGTGACAATATCTAATATGGACGAGGAAAATTATTTTTTCTTCTTACTTTGTGGACCTCAACCGTGGATGGCTTAAAAATTACAGTGACATAATGATGCAAGACTTCAATGTCGACATGACAACGGTTGAGAGCCCCGTTAAGTACATGTAGAATGATAACAAAATCAAAGCCAATTCAAAGACCACCAAGAAAAATGATAGAGGAGAGAATGAGAGCTCTCCTAGAAAGGGTCCCTATGAAAGAAGGGTGAAAAGATCGAACCCGAATGCACAGTTTCATGCTTCATATTTGGAGATAATAATCATGATAAACATGTCAATGATGTCTGAAGCGAGAATTTGGAGCACGATGAATACGAAACGGGAGCACACATAGAAGCGTTGAACTTAATCAACGTCATTAAGGCTAAGTCATGCGTCGAAGACTCCGAGTATATATGGATCTCATCTATGTTGACGTGATGGTCAATATATCACACATACATTGGTCGATACAAAAGTCACTCATAACTCGATCTCATGCACAAAGGCCCGTCGCTTAGATTTAGCGTTGAAAAAATATTGAAGCAAGATGAAGACAATTAATTCTATGGTGTGTCCTATATATGGGGTATATAAGAGAGTTTGTAGGAAAGTGAGACATTGATCAGGTGATACAAATATGCAATCAAGTCCATAATACGTCGCAGTATCGACGATAATACATTGCCTATATCTCAATAACCATAATCATCCAATTTTATAACTTTATTACACTATTTCTAGTTCGTTCACAACAATATTTAATTCTACAATATAGAAAATGACAAGAAAAATGAAGAACTACAAAGTCCAAACTATTCCACTACAGAAGAAGGCACAATCTCGAAAAGAACCATCCCTATATAACTTATAACTTAATCCAAAGTTCTTAAAAAAGTAACTACGCCAGTAACGAAGTTAAAAATTCAACCTAGAGTGGACTAGGCTAGACTAAGGTGGACTGAAGCGTCGTCGGACTCATATGAAACAAAAAATTCCAAAAAATTGGAAAAAAAAACCCAAATTTTCTTTTGGAGGGGGAGGAGGTTGTGGCCACCTTAGTTCTAAGGTGGCTCCGCCCCTGCTACCATTTAACTCATGAATTTAGTATTGGTCTTCAAAGGCAATTACATTTCCATCATCGGAACTATAGTGTCTATAATATCCTTTGTCTAAATCTAAAAAATAATTATCTAGTCAAGATTAAAATAAAGTAATGTAAGATAATAGATGCACATGTTGGTATAGATACTAACATGAAAGAAAAGAAAAGAGTAAAAAAAAATATTATGGGGATACTAGATAAAGATAGGAGAAGCATATCTAAAACAATATACAAAAAAGTGACTACTATAATCTAACGTGCAAATCCAAGTACATGCAAAACCACTAATAAACCTTAACATCAATATCACCTTCTCAAAACAAAAAAAAACAAAAAAAAAAAAAAAAAGCAAACAAACAAACACAAGAGTTATTATAAAAAACACTTAAACATTTATAGAGCATCTCTCTAAATCTGGACTCTCCTTAAAAAAAAACTAAGTAACCAAATAAATGGGCATCGGACCCGGCCCGGACGCTGAGATCCGGTGCCCGCCGGCGACGTCGAGGTCCCTCAGACAGACGTACGGCACCACGTCCATCCCGAGCGGTCCGGATCCGGGCCTGCCCGCGGCCCGGCACGGGGTCCTCGACCCGGACCCGCTAGTGCCGCTCTCCGTCACGTACACCGGCCCGTAGCGGCCGTCCTCCTCCCTGGCGCCGCCCGGCTTGCTCCGCTTCAAGAAGTCGATGGCGGATTTCCACCACCGCTTCCGCTTCTTGGACTTGGACCGGGCTTCGTCCTTGGAGATCGGCTTCTGGAGCTTGAAGCGGACGGAGTCGATGGGCCGCGGCTCGGCCCGCTTCGCGTGGTGCCTCCTCGCTTCCTCGAGGACCTAGGGTTTGGAAGGAGAGAGAAGAGTTTGAGGAGGCAGGGGCATTTTGGGAAGACGGGGCATTTTGGGAACGTACCTGCTGGAAGTAGTCGATCTGGGGCTCGAAGCCGTAGTCGCTGAAGTGGTTGGGCTCTGGCGCCGGGAAGATGGGCGGAGCGGTGGTGGTGCTGGACCTGATGGTCATCTTGGGAACGAAATGGAAATTTAGAGGGAGAGTTTGTATTTGTAGGGAAAGAGGAGAAGGGAGTGACGTTTTCGGGGGTTGGTTTTGTGGGAATTACGAAAATACCACTGGCGGCGGAGGATTGGTGTCCGTCACCGTACATGTAGACTAGTTATATGTAAGTTCTTTGGACGTATTTTAATTATAATATGATAATATCAGCTGTCGTTTTTTTTGGCTAATTTTAAAGGCACTGCACCTTTTGATCAGGACTAGCCCATTAGGGTAGCCCCTGATCAAAAAGTGAAGTGTCTTTTATAACAAGGGCTGTCCAAATTTTTGGCAGTCCTACATACAGTAAGGACTGCCAGAAAAATAGGCAGTCCTTTTGTTTCACATGCTGAAACTTAGGACTGCCAAGTTTTCTGGCAGTCCATTCAGTTTACAGGACCGTCCGAAAATTGGGCAGTCCTTGTTATAAAAGGCACTTCACTTTTGTTAGAAAATTTTACCTTGATTCCTGTAAAATAAATAACAAAAGATTAGAGTTACCGGTCTACGGAGAAGTCATGCACGAAGCATTGCCCTAAGAGAATATTCGAGGTCTATGTGCAGACTTCCTCTCGAATCCTCCTAGTGGTAAAACCCCCTTACTACCGGCTTCCCATTGTTGCACACAACTCCGGGAGAATGACCCGAACTTAGCTTTTGCCCAGAGTAGAGTAGGAGCGATTGGAATGAAATATTTGAGGATCAGAGAATAAAGATTTTCTATGAGATGGAGAAAGGAGGAGAGTTTTGATGCTATGTTCCTAGATGGTACTACTTTTCTTTTTCCTATTTTTTCAACAAAGAAATGAACAGTATATAAATAGAGGTAGCCATAACCCAAGGATTTATGAGAATAATGAAGGTAATTAAGGCTATGTGTCCGTTGGAGACATAGGTATAAATTGGAATAAATTTTCCAACGTTTCAAATCTTCATATAAGGAGAAACAGTCAAACAAATGTGAAAATTGATTTTTTGCATTACAGAGTAACAACTGTATACAACAATCCCCCCCCCAAAAAATCAAATTTTGAAATAAAGATAAGAATATTCAAAAGAATCAAAGTATAGAATTTTTGGGCAAGTGAATACTATGCATAGATGAGATGGACTACAGCCTTGAATCTCACATAGTGATTATTATCTTTGTCTGAAGAAGTGCTTGATGGACTATGCCTTGAATCAGACTTCTTGAACCAGATTCAGAAAATAACACACATAGTACGCTAGAGGTTCTTGGGTCTATCGGGTGGCGCGTTTGATTGGCCATGCGCACTTTTCCATATTCACGAGAGTTGTCTAGGACCGCCCTGTCCTATAGTCGCGGCCTTCACGACCTCTCATATAGGTAAGTCCTCAAAGGGTTGGTGATTGGAGTCAACCCTGCATAATCATGCTTGGACCTATTAAGAGTTTAAAACTCATCCTAACCAAATCACACAAGAACACTGTCACCATAGGGATGGGAAATCATTGTACACATGTACAGCCACTTGGGCATTATTTTAACGAGATTTTAATCTCGGGTCAGTGTTCAATAAAGTCACCTAAGTCCAGCTTGTTTCTACCCATTGAACCGGCTTCTTGGGATCTCCAGTCAGACTCGGTTGGGTTGCCACTGCTGGTGACTTACTTATGGGCTTAACCCCATCCCCCTCGATGATTCTAGGATTAATTTCCTAGATAAACTCTTCGTCAAGAGTAAACAGACTCTTCGTCAAGAGATCTGTAAAGTTCTTTATGACTTTATAGTCAAGAACTATATTTTTGCTTTTTAAGCTCTTTTAATGTCTTGAAATACAGCTGCAGGTACCTGTTCATCTTATACTTCACAAGATCATCTTTTAGCATAATTTTAAAATAAATGACAGGCATAGAAATATGTTGATCAAGTAAAGAATAAAATGTCTGAGCCATACAACTTCAGTACAAGATTTAGCTGAAGCTAACATTTCTGAGTATATAATACTCTTTAGCTATGATTCTTACATAAACTAAAGAAATAACAACTCCTCATAGAGAAGAAAAAACAAAATCCATAAATGGATTATATGTCATATGAGTCAGTTACTCAATTTGTATTAAAATAATATTCTATGACACAAGAGTATCTAATATGATACAATTTTATAGTCTAGAATATCCTTAAAAAAAATATGGAACTGGTTTGACTGATTTAGTTATTTCCAAAATTAGATTTGGTGACATCACAATTATTTAACAAGTATGTGATTTCACTAATTATTGATATAAACATTAGGACAGTGAGCGAAAACTCATTTGTCTCTATCATACTTTAAAGTAAGATACAGTAACTTTCAGCCTTGGCTATAAAGATTTATCTTTACAAGCCATGTTTACAAAAAAATGACAGTCTAAAGTACTAGAATAATAGTTTAAGTGATTTTGCTAATTGACCTTATCAAATCATTAGTTTATCAAGTTTTGATCAACTTGGGTTAGCTGTAGGGGCCGGTTCCCAGCTAGCGGAGGTCAACAGTGGGACGATTAAATACCGTGTCGCTTAGAGCTATTTACGCTCGGTTGACAGAAGGACCCTTTTGGCTTGTACCCAAACTGATCTTAACTTTTTAAACTTTAGATTTAAAGGAATTTACAATTTCACTAACTATTTTCTCATGACAAAATTCTTTGAATGAATCAAAGAATTATAGTGTCACGAAATATAAGCAAAATAAAGTTTGTCTAAATATTGTGACAGAACAATATTGTGATTTCTTTCTGACTGGGTAGATTCTAAATCGTGATAATATAGTTGTCCAACTAAGAATGATGGCTCATAAAGTTCATATATTTGTCCAACTAAACTTAGTAATCAAAATGAACATAATATGTTAATTATAAATGTGAAAAATTACCTTTCCATGTGATCGAAGCAATTCTGTACTTCTTGATTTTTGCTTAGTAATAGTACTTCAGAAGAAATGTCATTTAGTACATCATTTAACGAGTTTTATCATTTTCACTAAATATCTATTAGTATCCAATAATTTGGAAAAGAGACTTACAATCATCAAATTCATACTGATAGAGGGAAAGAATTTTATATATCTTACCTTCACCCTTAGCAAGTTTGAGTCTTCTCTAACGAATCACAATCTATAATGCTTCTGACTTAGAGAGTTAGCATTACAAAGATCACGAAAAAAAAATATAGTACAAAATTAAATTTCTATTACCGTCACTGTTAACATGTCTCTCATTTCCTAAACATTTGAAATATTGTCTTCTTCTAGAAAATAGAGGTTAGTTTGCATATTAACAAAAAATGTAACTGAAACAATGAAAAATATGGAGCAATATGAAAAAGATAACGAGACAACCTTATTTCTCTCTCTTTTTTTTTTTTTTATGTCAACTCAGTAAAGAAGTGCATGTGCTTAAAAGTAGTTGATACTTCCACTTGCCGAATAGCGTCCAATATTTTCTACATAGTGAAGTCCTCTATGCACAAAGTGAGGATATTAAAATTGTAGTATAAAATTCCTTTTTAGCTAAATATATAAACACCTCTTAACTAGAATGTTCCATATTAAAATAGGTGCATAAAAGCCAAATTAAAATACCACTAAATATGGTTAGTAGCTTAGAAAGAATATCACAACGGTTAGCTTAATTAATAACAATTACTCCAAATAGCCATGTGATTTGAGCTGTTACAAACGGCTGTCTGGACAAGAAAAAATCACAAGTTGTAAATTGATACACTGAATATGTATAAGACATATAATGACAAAGAAAACATTGGTCTAGTATTGGCAACAAGTACAACTAGCTATTGAAATTAATCTGATTCATGGTAAACAAGAAACCATTGTAGAAATAGAATATGAAGTTCTATTCTTGGCCAATTGTGCAGGAGAAATAAATATACATAGCCTCATTGATGTTCATTTTAGTATTAGCAGAACGGAGGATTCGAAATGATGGTAGGTATGAATTTATGGTGATGGAGTTGGCTTGATCGAGGAAGAAGATGATGAAGGCTATTTTGGAACTATAACCACGACAAGAGTTTGGACTCCTATGAAAAATTGCACTATGCGGCACATCTCCTCAACCCAACAATTAGGAATCAATGGGCTAATAATTTATCCATTTAGTAATACTTTAATAGGCCACTAATGCAAAATGGTATGATATCTCAAGTTACATGTTTACAAAGTTAAAAACTAATTTAATTTAAATAAAAGAAATTAGCATCTCATACATAATGCTAGATGGAGAAATCTGAATAGAAGCAAGTTTTCTCAAGTGAGATATTCAGCTATTGGGGTTATAAATAAGGAATTTGTAAGAAACCAACCTCCATGAATACCAAAATGGATTAAGAGGGGAACAATATATTCTTATGTATCATATAAACCATAAATTAATCATCCTTTCCTCACAACTTAGCTCAGTTCTTTTTCATCTATTCATGTATTTCCACTCTCCTATCTAGGCATTCATTGTTGAGGGTTGTCAAGGTATGTTCCTAAACATGCATACTTGACAATGAAGCTGAAAACTCCAGATAAATTACTAATGTCAGAATTTCTATGGATATATAAAACCTACTTACGATTTTTTTTTTTATTGTGCATGTGAGGCGTGAGGAATATTTCAGCAGCAACTAGGGCATAAAATGGATAATATAAATTAGTATTTTTCTTCATCGAATAGACTACTTGGTGACAGATAGCATGTACTTCTACTATTTTTGTGGAAGTCATGCTAGTTAAAAACTAAAGATCATCTTAATGTTTTCTGTAATGCAAGATGCCAACAACATTGCAAGCTGCCTTCAAATCTTATCAACAATCCAATGTTGTAGAACCATGATTGAGCTTCATACACAGACACATACTGGGCATGTTAATATTAAAAAATATTAATAAAGAAATAGTTGTAGATATCATCCAAAAAGGTCAAAAAATAGGATCAAAACTTTTAGTATTCTTCTACGGTAGCATATCCTTGGTAGCATTGTGCCTTTTTTTTTTTTAATGCCAATGTTATTTGCACAAGGTGTACTTGGTATGTGTATAAACCTATTCTGCTAGTACAATACGTGATAATTATATTCTACATCATACCAAACATCGCACAAATAAAGACGAAAACCAAGTTGGACTTCAGAAAAACCTCCTAAAAGGAAAATAAAGACGAGATAACTTTCTACATAAAATATGCAAAGAAAAGGCATCCAGCTCTTAGTTTACTGCATAAGGATCAAGATAGACCTACTTCCTATGGTCATCTAGTTTAATATCTTTCCAGGGATCAAGTTTTATACGCAGCAGAATTTTTTTGGTGTCTATTTCCATGTAAAAACTATAATATGATTGGCAGTTCACCCCCTAAAATTTCTCAAAAACTCAAGAAGTATTATCTTGATTGTCTTTCTTACTTCCCTCCAGTGGGAGATATTCTGCAAGGCCTTTCATTGCTTAGTATTGCCTTGCTTACTAATTTATTATTATTATTATTATTTTCTACCAGCTCATGGGTGCATTGGGTGGGGGCATCAGATTCATAGTAAAATTGAGTCAATGGTGTGAGAAAGCCTTCTCAACGAAAACTCATCTCCATAGTTGACTCGACTTTTGCTAGTCAACATTTTGCATGTATAGGTATATCATGAATAAGCAATACTTTTGCATTTTCTAATAATTAACCACGTATTAAACATTTTGTTTTCTGCCTGAACAGAACAAGAAGAACAGTGAACATTTTTTTTTTTTTTAAGCACTGAATCTCTAACCAAAACAACAAGTTATCAAATAATTTTCAATAAAATATTCTCTTAGATTGTTAGAAAATTTTACCTTGATTCCTGTAAAATAAATAACAAAAGATTAGAGTTACCGGTCTACGGAGAAGTCATGCACGAAGCATTGCCCTAAGAGAATATTCGAGGTCTATGTGCAGACTTCCTCTCGAATCCTCCTAGTGGTAAAACCCCCTTACTACCGGCTTCCCATTGTTGCACACAACTCCGGGAGAATGACCCGAACTTAGCTTTTGCCCAGAGTAGAGTAGGAGCGATTGGAATGAAATATTTGAGGATCAGAGAATAAAGATTTTCTATGAGATGGAGAAAGGAGGAGAGTTTTGATGCTATGTTCCTAGATGGTACTACTTTTCTTTTTCCTATTTTTTCAACAAAGAAATGAACAGTATATAAATAGAGGTAGCCATAACCCAAGGATTTATGAGAATAATGAAGGTAATTAAGGCTATGTGTCCGTTGGAGACATAGGTATAAATTGGAATAAATTTTCCAACGTTTCAAATCTTCATATAAGGAGAAACAGTCAAACAAATGTGAAAATTGATTTTTTGCATTACAGAGTAACAACTGTATACAACAACTTTTAGCCACGATCAAAAGGTGCAGTGCCTTTATAAAAAGTCTTTTTTTTTACTTTTATAGATAACTATTCATATATTTTGTGCTTTCTTTTTACGATATCAAAAAATTCAAAATATAATTTTTTTTTATTGAGAATAATAACATTCTTTCAAATATATCTTTAGCACGTTTTTCTATTATATAGACAAAAAAATGGCTTCACTATTCTTTCAAGTATAACTTTATCTGACTTTAATAATTAAAATTATTCATCTAATATTAATATAAAACAAGAAAGGTTTACGAACTATCTCATGGTGGATTGTGTACTATATATATATATATATATATATATATATATATATATATATATATATATATATATATATATATAGGAAAACTTAGATGGTAAAATTTTTGAATTCCGAAAATACCCTTACATACTTATACTAATTAAAAATAGTTCATTAATCTATTCTACTATATAATAGGAAAACTTAGATGGTAAAACTTTTGAATTCCGAAAATACCCTTACATACTTATACTAATTAAAAATAGTTCATTAATTTTAATAAGGACAACTTAGTAATTAGGAAGACTACCCTTTGGTATTTCTAAAGAGTCTTTCTAAACTAATTAAAAAATGTTAAAATACGTGCAAGGCACGTGCACATATGCTAGTATATATATATATATATATATATATATATATATATATATATATATATATATATATATATATATATATATATATATATATAGGCAAATGACCTCTAGCCTAGTGGTTAAGAGAGATGCATGCGGCCCAAGTGGTCGGGAGTTCGAGCCTCAGTGGAGACGAGTTCGCCACAAGTACCCATTGCCTAAAAAAAAAAAAAAAAACATACTAGTATAGTTTAGTAGTTTGTATTAGCATTGGTGGATTGTGTACTATCTCAGTGGTTCATTGAAAATTACTACATTCTTTCTTAAAATATCCATAATTTTTTATCTTATATGGGTACAATCGTCCTCTTTATTTGAAGTGATTTCTTTTTCCTCACAAGCAAAGAAAAAAAAAAATCCGATTCGACTAAAAATCAATTAAAATGCAACTGAGTAATGAGGAAGCCTATTGGATGCATGGGGAGCACGGAAAATTGATTGTTCTCTCTCGAAAACCAAGCTCAGTACATAAACATATTGTCCAAGTTTGTCACCAATGCATATAAAGTTAACATTTTGTTTTAAATAAGATATTAGGTTGTATTATACTCGGTTTTGTCTAGACAAGACCTGTGATCTATGATTATAAACAACGAGAAGTATTCATGGACTTGCAAACAGGGATCGAGGGTAAGGGTGTGCATTGTTCGATTTTGAACCAAAAATCGAATTAAATCGATTCGAACTTAATAATAATTTTTTTTGATTTTAAAAAATATTGGTTCAATTTCAATATTGAAAATAGCAAAAAAATTTAATTTTGATTTCGAATTTCGGTCCAAAATCGAAAATCGAATAAATTTTATGCAATAATGCAAAAACCATAATTCTATGCATATTATGATTAAAATGTGTATATTTTAAAAATAATAATTATATGTAGGTGTTTTGAAGTTCAATTTTAATAAATAAACAACCAGTCCAACTTTGGTTCCAACTTCAACAAATGTGTATATATATTTTTAATATAAGATCTATTAGATAATAGAAATAGTCCAATTGAACAAATTGTAAACGAATTAATTATATCAATTCGATTTCAATTATAACTAATTTTGGTTCAATTTTAGTTCTAAATTTTTAATTTATTTGATATTGACTATTTTAGTTATGTTGAAATCGAATAAATCGAAAGTTCGTTGTCTAATTGCAGATGACATCCGAGTCGTTGATTAAAAAAAAAAACTTCTCCCAAATATTTCCAACCACCTAGTTATAGACACTTGCACGATACTCTACTTAAGAGCATCTCCAACCCTATTGTGACTTTGGAAAAATGTTAATGCCACATAGGAATGACAAAATTTTATTCAAAAATTCTTCTCCAATGCAATTGTCAAGTCAATTGTGAAGCTTATGTGGCAAAAATTAAAGAAGACATTGTGAAGTTGATTGTCTTGTTCTAGACAATGCACTTGACAATGTCTTCTCTTCCATGTCATCAATTATGAATAAAAATTATTAGAAAAAAGAAAGAAGATGAGTAGTTGTCTTAAAAGTTGCCTTGGAAGTTGGAAAAAATACTTTTTATTGTCTCATCAATACTTTTGCATTGGAGAGAATTTTTCTATCTCATTGTCTTTTGAGATATAATTTTGCCACATAAACATGACATTGTCTTGTAGCTCATGCCACATAGGAGCCATCTAAGACTCACAACACTTAACAAGACAATAGGGTTGGAGATGCTCTAATCAAACATCCTAAGGAACTCTTGAGTTCTTAAATTAAAAACTCGACCACTATTAGTAGTTGAATTACATACATCTTTTGTTTTTTAGGGTTAATTAGTTGTACCCCCCTATGGTTTGTACGTATTTTAGTAACTGTTTTCGTTGTTTCAAAAATAAAGAACACCCCCCTGGCTGCTTAATTTTCCACTCATTTTCTTCTATGCATCAGGGGGTACAACTAATTAACTTTATAAATCGGGGGGGTGTTCTTTATTTTTAAAACAACAGGAACAATTACCAAAATATGCACAAACCATAGGGGGGTAAAACTAATTAACCCTATTTTTTACTCATAAGCTTATATTTCAGAACCCCTAAATCCTTTTCTTAATTCCCTCCTGACTCACTGACAGGTGGCCCCAAAAGTCTGTACGGCCCGCCATCTGTCATTTGTAAAAAGGTACTTATTGAAGACCGTGAAGTCTTTGGGTGGACTATTACTGAACCCAACGCAAAGCCCATGCACGCACGCCTTTTCATCTTTTTCCTGTGGAAAAGCCCTAACCTTAGAGCATCTCCAACCCTATTGTGAGTTTGAAAAAAATGGTTGCCACATAGGAATGACAACCATTTTTTTTAAAAATACTTCTCCAATGCATATGTGAAATAAAGTGTGGAGTTGACATGGCAATGACATGGCAAAGACAATGTGAAGTTGGTTGTCTAGATCTAGACAATGCACTTCACAATGTCTTTATGTCCACATCATCATTTGTGAATAAAAATATTTATAAAAAGAAGTAGAAGAGTAAAAGTTGTCTTGGAAGTTGTAAAAAATTACTTTATATTGCCTTCTCAATACTTTTGCATTGGAGATGACTTTTTAAACTCATTGTCATTTGTGAATATAATTTTGCCACATATATAAGACATTGTCTTGTGCCTCATGCCACATAGGATTCACAACACAAAACAAGACAATAGGGTTGGAGATGCTCTTAGGCCTCGTTTGGTTCGCGGAATGGAAGGGAAAGGAAATCAATTCCTTGCCATTTCCTTTCCTTAGGGAAACTTTAATTCCTATTGATTTTTCTTTCCGATGTTTGGCAATGCCAAGGAATTTGGAAAGGAAAGTGAATACTTCAATGTGGGAAAGTGATTTCTTCCTTGGATAAATGGAATCACTTTCCCCCCTAATTTCCTTTCCATTGGGAATCACTTTCCTTTCCTCCTCAATTCCTTGAGCGCCCAAACATAGAAAAGTAATCACTTTCCTTTCCCAACCGGAAGATTCCGCAAACCAAACGAGGCCTTAATCTCCGCACAGGCGCATGCATTAGATCCCTGTTCGTCCTGTAAGAGCCGAATCAGGACCAAAATGGAACCAAGTCGTTTGACCAGAAATAGCGGGACCCACTTAGTGTGGCCGATTTACTTTTGTTGGTAAATATTTGGGTGTAGTAAATCCGAGTCCCTCTAGAACTGGACTGGGAAGCGCGGGCCATCTATTCAAACTACTACTTTTTCTCCTTTCAAAGTGCCACGAGATTTCGCAGCATATCGAGACTTTTGTCGACTTCTCTATGCACGGGATCAGCTGCAAGACACCGAACACCAAGCACTGATACTTGATGACGTGCCATTATGCTTAAATACTTACTTGAGAGTCTATTTTTGTTTACCTACCAAAACTAGGTGAGATATTCATACTCCAGTAAAAAAATAACATGTGACACAAAACGACTTTTGTGGATGAATAAAATAACTTATAAAGTGGTTTGTGTTGGATAAAATTACCACATGTTATTTTGTTTACAGGGAGATGAATATCCCACCTAGTTTTGGTGGATGAACAAAAATGGACTCCTTACTTAATCCATGTGTTGACTTCCTTGACTTGACTAGTTTGGGCTATAGGCCGGCTCACATGAATTTTAATTCTTTTATTATTTCCAGAGTTTCAAAGGAAATAAAATCCATTTTGTTTGGGTTTGTGGGATGAGCATTCGGTTTAGTTTGTTTCGACTGATTCAAAATGGTTTAAATTAAATAAACTAAAATTCTAAACAGTACAAAAATTAGTTATCACCAAAATCGAGCTGAATCAATTCTGTTTCTTCGGTTGAGTTATTATTATTATTATTATTTTAATTAGTCATATTAAAAGTTAGAATTGTGGTTAAATTAGCGAAAAAAAATAATTAACCTAATTATCATGGGCTAACTACAGCTAAGACAACAATAGTATAGATGATAGATTATGAAAATTTAAATGTAGTCCGTTGGGCTGGGCATGAGCAAGACAAATGTCTGCTGTTGGACTGGGTTTTCTTAGTTTCTTTTGTCCGTTATAGATATTGATTTGGGCCGATCTAGAGTGCATGTCCAACTACATGAAAACGTAAGTTCAGCCTATGTTTATTAATTATGTGAACTTGACTGACCCTTGTGGTTACTAAGAAGAGATATAAGACATTGGCTGGGTGGCAGGAGATCATTTGATCAAGCCACAGAGGTGTATGTAATACACTGTGCACAAAATCTCGTACATATTATCGGACATCACCAAAAAAAAAAAATTCTAGAATTGTAACGAGGATTCATAAAAGTATATTTTCCAAATACATCAAAACTTAAGTTGGGCCTATGTTTATTAACAAGTTGTAGAGAAATCATATTTCGGACATTACTAAAAAAGATGTTTTTTTATCGGTTATAAAAAATGACTTTTTCTGACATGTAAATGTCTTGTTACTGTATTTTCTAAAAATAAAAAGAGTCTAAATCTAAAAATGAAGATGTTATATTAGTAATAAATACCAAGGTTACATTTTTTTTAAGGACATTTCGATTTTCTGCGGCCGTTCGATTTGCACATGCTAAAGAATGCGCTGCTCCTAAGCAACGATTTTTTCTGAACTAATGATCCCATAGTTTTTGAAAAGGTTTTTTCTAAGGGCACCACCCTTCTTACTTGGCGGCAGCCCTTACTTAGGGGCAGCCCAAGAAGGTGAAAATTTTGCTGGGGAGCACCCATTTTTTGCTTGGGGGCAGCCCAACCCCCCAAACTCTTCATTCCTTCCCATAACTCATATTACACTCTCTCCACCAAAAGAAAAAAAAAGAAGAAGCTCTCCCTCTCCCTCCCAAAACCCTACTTTCATCTCCTCCACCACTCCACTCCCAATTCCTCCACTAAATTTTTTTCAACAACATTCCTAGATTCGAAGAGATGACACGCAAGTCGAAGCAACCGGAATCTAGGTACGTTCTTCCCTAATTTCTTCAAGAATTTTCTACATTCTATACAAAACCCTAGAATATTTTTAATTATCTAAAAAAATTTGATAAATTAGGTTTAGAATCTCTTTATGGTTCATGAAAGGAATTTTCGAACACGACAAACCCAAATTTTTTTTTGAAACCCTAACCCTAGAAGACGACAAACGAGTATCTCGTTTTGGCCGTTCGACTGCTACAGTCGGGTTTGAATACATTAGGACTGCCACAGGCCTGGCAGTCCTAATGTAATGAGATATGGGGGTGGAAATGGGGGGAGGGGGGAGGGTTGGTACTCTATGTTGCTCATATGGAGGGGGGTGGGTAACTGCATGATGCTCATATACGGGGGGGGGGGGGGGGGGGGGGGAGGAGGGTAACTGCATGTCCTTTTTTCGTTTCCATTATTTAATAACTGTACGTTGTCCTGCAGGCCTCCGGCCGCTAACAAAAGAATACGGCCCACCGCGTCAAAGCGGAAGGAACGTGAGGGACGTTGTCTCGAGAGTTTGATAACAATTTCCGAACCGGCGCCCCAAGCTCGGTCTCGGACATCACCACCGGCACGTCAAGCTCGGTCGAAGCAACGAGCTCCTACTCCTACGCGTTCTTTCGATGACGACGACGTGCCAATTGGCCGACTCCTATCACGTCAAGGCGGTTCTGTTCCATCTGAGGAGACCGGTCCTTCTGAGGAGGTCGGTCCTTCTGAGCTGCCTGTCCGTTCGTCCGGTTGCTCAATGTTGGTTTCTTTTGAGAAACACATTGCGTATGAAATATGGAAGAACCCGGTATGTACATGACGTTTGTAAGCTACCAGTTTAATATTATATATATATATATATATATATATATATATATATATATATATATATATATATATATATATATATATTTCTTAATTGTTATGTTTTTTTTGCTGTTCGATATACAGATGACGTATCGTATCCTTAGGGCTGTGAGTCACGGAAAGAAAACCGTGTCCTGGCAGTTTGGAAGCTTATCGGAGGCCGTCCAGAGCAAAATCATACCGAGCGGCTTGCACAATTTGGCACAAAATGCCTATAGGACAATGGATAGTGCCCTCATATCCGCCTTTGTGGAGAGATGGCACCCGGAGACCAACACATTTCATATTCCAGCAGGGGAGATGACCATTACACTTGACGACGTCTACCAGATACTGGAGCTGCCAGTGACCGGGCGCATCATGACCAAAGAACATTACACCAATGAAAAATCCGTAAAATGGTGCGAGAAGATCGTTAAGTTTGTCTCAAGTCACCTTGGACTTCAGGCTACCAGTTTTACAACTCTGCCACGCTTCAAAAAGTCGTATTGCATTCCGCTGTCATTTCTGGTAGAACACTTCATGGATATGGAGGTGGATGACGATGACGATGATATGGTCGACGCGGTGGCCCGTGCGTACATGTTGTTCGTCCTAGGAACGGTCGACATTCCGGACAAGTCCGGAACTGTGAAACCCGCTCCCGGATCTTATTCCTTTAATTGTTATTAGTGTACTTATTATTATTATTATTATTATTATCATTATTATAATTACTATAATAATAATTATTATTATAGTCGGAATAGGAAAATTATTATTTTTTAATTTTTATTGGACTAGGATCTTTGATTAATTGCCCCGTCCCGATTCCGTGTCCGGTGTCCAACTCCGACCCCGAGTCCGTACCCAGATCCCACTTTCCGAGCCCGAACCTGACTTGGGTTCCGTCCCGAAGTCTTATGAAATCCATTAATGAACTTCTTATATATATATATATATATATATATATATATATATATATATACATATATATATATATATATATATATATATATATATATATATATATATATATATATATATATATATAGAGGATGAGGGAGGTGGGGTGCCACCCTATGGACGGTGTCTACTTGTCACCCCCCACATGCTATCATCATGCACCCATGTGCATGATGATAGCATGGGGGGGTGACAAGTAGACACCCCCCCGTGAGGTGGCACCCTATATATATATATACCGTTTTGTTAAAAAAATAAAAATAAAACGCACTCACCCCCACCCCATCCCACGTACAGACCCTCACCCCTATTCCTCTCCACATACACAAACCCACTCTCCCTAAATTTCTCTCTACCACACCCCTCACATGGCTCCAACACCTCATTAATTCCTTCTTCAAAGGAAAACTAAGCAGGCACTCATCTCTCTCTCTTTCATCACTCACCACCATCATCAGCTAGCCCGGCCGACCCCGCAGCCCCTTGCCTGCGCACCTCGTACCCGATCCGCGGCCACCACCTCCGTCGATCCCTCGGGGCTCCTGACCCGCGGCCCCCTCAGTGCGGCCAACGTATGACGTGCGCCCAACCCCGCGCCTCCGCGGCCGTGCCCTAGGTCGGCCGACCCCATGCTCGCGCCCCGCCGGCCGTCCGGCCAGATCCGTCCCTCGGCAGGCTCGCGCACCTCCTCCTCGGCGCAGCCTGGCCCGATCCGAGCCTGTGACCGTCGCGCCCCGTCCAGCGAGTTCCCGCCCTCGACCCCAAGGCCGCACGCCGCCCAAGCCCCGACCCCGCTCCGACCAAGCCCAGGCCGCGCGCCCCCGGCCGCCCCGTGCCCGGCCAGCGCCCTTTCGGCCGTTCCCCGCCGTGCCCTAGCCCGGTGCCCGCCGATTTTTTCTTCGACGATTTCGGTCAGACCCCGCCCCCGTCCGCGCCCGGCTCAGCCCGCGTACGCCCCGCTATTCAACAGCGCTGTCCAGCGCTGTTCCGGCGCTTTTCTGCTGCTGTCCGTAAGCTAGAACTTTCCCGAGTCTGCGGGAACGTGGTTTTCTATCTCTATTATTGCATCTGAGAGCTCTAGCCGAGCACCCAAGGTATATTTCCGTATTCTCCTTGTCCCTTCTCAGTATGTCAATGATGACGCGGTCCCGATCCCGTTTCGGGATTCGAAATTCTTTACGTAGCTTTGGTGATACGCGGTATTCGCTACGTAGCGGCGAATTCCTATTTTGATATTTACATATTTTTGTGCTATATTTTCTGGACTGGAAATATTGGATTGTGGTGGTTATCCCTGGTTTAGGATTTATTTTGTGTTGTGGTTGGCATCCTTCCAGGATTGGGTTGTTCCAATTACAGAGGAGATGCTGTCCAAATTTTCGAAAAATATAAAGGGATTTTCGTATAAAATTAGCAATTTGAGTAAAACCTATTTTCAAAAGAAAACCGGTCTTTGCAAATGAGTTATAGATTGGATTTGCTGGTTTTCGAATTTTATGGATTTTGTATCACCAGTTTGTCTTTCGGATAATATTTTGTGTACTAGCAAAATGCAAACGAAACCGGAACTTCCGGACGTTGAGGCATTAGCTAGAATGTAACATGACAGTTTAGACCAAGTCTAAGACGCATTTTACAATTATATTTATATTTATAATTATTTTTTTAGAACTGGTACTGCTGTTAGTATTTTTGGTGCAGGACTTCGGTCTACTGTTTGGACCGTTCGCGGCACTCAGAGCTCGCCTAGATGATTAATTAATTTATGTAAAAATTTGTAAAGGGCATAAGTCCAGTTTTCTATTTTATTTCTCTGTGACCCTGTATTGTATAGTTTAGGTTTTTTTTTACTTTCTTTTCTGAGTTGGTTTTCGATATTAGACGCATAATTATAATTTGGATATTAATTATTTTGTATAAAATTAATAAGGTTTTCACGATAAAATAATTTGAATAAAATATTAGCAAGATAACGAAGTCCATGTTTTATCACTAAAAGGAAAATATAGTTTTATATATATTTTTTAAAATACAAAGTTTTGCCAAATTAACCGGTAATTGCCATTTTTCCAATTAATCAATAACCGACTTATTTAATTAAAATAATAACGAACGTAGATTGCGACGTTAGACAATTTTCGATAGATTAATTAACAAACTTAAAACCTGACTAGGGTCTACTTCTAGAGATTGTAACTAGCACACCTAGAATGGTTTCATTATGGTTCTAAGCTAAGGTTCTCAACTGTAGGATCTCGGAGACGAATCTGACATCCTCCTCGGTACCGACTTTCCCGATCCATTCAATTAACAGAGGCAAGTTACGGTTATGTTTTCTTGTATTTTATTTAGTAATTGTCAAGCTGCATGTTTAAACCACATTGCTATACGGAACCCTCTCCTAGGGTCCAGATATTGATTGATATTGATTGTGGGGATTGGGAGAATAGTGTAACGTTTATGACCAATACCACCCCATATTGCATGATTGTGCGAGCTTACCCCTCTTACACACGGGAATAAGCCGTATCGCGTCGCTAGGACGCTATTGTATAACCCAAGCCGGTCATAGATGATTACACATTCAAATTACATTATTTTCAATTGTTAAAATGCTGGAAAATATTGTTTCAACTGTTTAGCCTACACTTTTCTATTATTACTTGAAATATGAGATATATATTCGTACTTGCTCCCTCCTGACTGGAGACCACATTTTTAGGTGACAATGAGGATGCTGAGCTATTGTACATTAGCTACTATAACCCGGTTTGGTACCCTGTGGTGTTGCCAGAGTCCCCTTGGAGGACGCATGACTGAGGCCAACGAGCCGACCGCTTAGCTAGTCGTTTTCAGTTTTCTAGTTTTACTGTTTTGGAGTTTTGTTAATTTTGAATTCAACACTTTATTTCAGTTCTTTCATTTCCAGTTGTACTTTTCAAATGTTGAATAAAAGTTTTAAAATTTTCGTATATTCGAGTTGTGACAAATGTATAGAAATTGTTGTGAATACCTGCATATAGAACAACTTACTGCCGCCGTCTCACAACGGTGCATGCTGGACATGATCTGGTTCGACCCAATAATTTTGGATCGGGTCGTGACAGGAACGTCGATACATGCTAGGTACATTCTCAATTTATCTGAAGTTGATGACTTCATTGATATATCCTGGGGAAGCGGTATCCTAGCCAATCTTTACCGCGAGCTCGGCATCGTACCGTGTCGGGACTAAGACAATGGCCGGCTGTCAAACTTTGCTACATGTAAGAAAACTTCTAACAATTTAATCTCGTATACTTCATTTTATTATTTATTTTTTGACTGTTCATTTATAAATTGAATAGGCATGGATATACGAGCACTTTTCGATGCTCAGACGGGGTGACATGAATCCAAAGTATGTTGAAAACCTTCCTAGAGTGTCTCGATGGAGGTCATCCCAGATGGAAACCAAAAATTGGCAAGTACTAGCTTCCATTCGTGAAGTACTAGACAATTTGGTGCCAGAAGAGGTATTAAATTTTGACTTACTTTTTTATGTTAATTTTGTTTTGTTGTTAATTGTTTTCTTACAGATTTTTTGGAATCCATACCGGGATTTACGCGAGCAGAATCATGAGGTCCAACCAGTTTCTTTATTTCATGGCATGATCACATGCTATAAGATCACGGAGCCGTACATGCCCGATAGAGTACTTCGTCAGTTTGGCTTTGTACAAACTGTGCTGAAGCGCACACTACGATTATTGGAGCCTCCGCGCGGAACCCAACCTTTAAATTACAAACCGACAGATTTCGACCGGGTGACCGACTTTTACTCCGAGTGGCAACGACATGTACTTCGAGAATCTGAAAGACGATCGGTCACCCTAATGGCCGACTGCAACGAGGACTACATGCCGTACTTCACGGGGGTCGGACATCCTAAGTTGTCGAACCCTACAAACCCGGGTCCCATGGCCGTCAGAGCAATTGGAGCTCTTCCTTCTAAAAATGTCTTGTATGCTGGGTTGGTGAGGATGGTGAGTTCCATATTTATAATTAGACTGAGATTTCCATGTTTGTAGACGTAATTCACTTATACTTTCATTTATAGTCTCAAAAGGCGAAAGAATTGGCCAAGACACTCCGGAGAGGCTGCCAAAGTGACACTAGTGTCGCGGTCGCCAACGAGCTTGATCGCATCGACGACGTAGTCGAGTTTCCCTTCATGAATAATATGGAGTCTCGTTCAAAGACCCGACATGATATGTAGTTGGATGTTCAGGCATAAGTTGGATGTAATCTGGATGTTTTTGTAAGGATATTTTTGTTGTTTGAAACTTGAAGGATATATTTGTTGTTTGGATACTTAAGTTGTTGGGCAGACTTTTGAAGGATATATAGTTGTTATTTATGTTGTTTTTTTGAAGTTGGATATTTTGAAGGATATGTAGTTGTTATTTATGTTGTTATTTATGTACTTGTTGGATATGTAGTTGTCTGATATGTAGTTGTTATTTATGTTTGGAAACTTAAGTTGTTGGCCAAGCTTGATGAGTGTTTTTAAAGTGTCTGATATGCAGTTGTGATTTAGTATCAGGACTGCCACACTTCTGGCAGTCCTAAACTAAAGTAGGACTGCCAGGGGTGTGGCAGTCCTAATTGAAACTCTCTATGATGAGAGTTTCAAACTGAAACTCTCTGTCACAGAGAGTTTCAATTATGACTGCCAACACCCTGCCAGCATCCTGGCAGTCCTAATTGAAACTCTCTGTGACAGCAAGTTTCAATTAGGACTGCCAGCACCCTAGCAGTTCTACTTAAGTGTAGAACTGCCAGGGTCCTGACAGTCCTATTTATAACTCTCTGTGATGAGACTTTCAAACTGAAAATCTCTGTCACAGAGAGTTTCAATTAGGACTGCCAGCACCCTGGCATTCCGGGTGCTGGCAGTCCTAATTGAAACTCTCTATGACAGCAAGTTTCAATTAGGACTGCCAGCACCCTGACAGTCTTACTTAAGTGTAGGACTGCCAGGATCCTGGCAGTCCTATTTATAACTCTCTGTGGTAAGAGTTTCAAACTGAAACTCCCTGTCACAGAGAGTTTCAAATAGGACTGCCACCCCCTGGCAGTCCTACACTTAAGTAGGACTACCAGGGTTCTGGCAGTCCTATTTGAAACTCCCTGTGACAGCAAGTTTCAATTAGAACTGTCAGCACCCTGGCGGTCCTACTTAAGTGTAGGACTGCCAGGGGTGGCAGTCCTAATTGAAACTCTGCCACAGCAAGTTTCAAATAGGACTGCCAGCACCCTGACAGTCATATTTATAAGTCTCTGTAATGAGAGTTTCAAACTGAAAGTCTCTGTCACAGAGAGTTACAAATAGGACTGCTATCCCCCTGGCAGTCCTATTTGAAACTCCTTGTAACAGCAAGTTTCAAGTAGGACTGCCAGCACCCTGGCAGTGGGGGTGGCAGTCCTGATACTTAGTCTGATACTTTATCAAATTGGTATGTTTTGCCACACATACTTGCACACAGGTAAACACATATAACATAGATAACACACAGATAAACACATATAACATACTGAACTTCATATTTCACTGTATACAAAAATGGTACTCCATATAGGTAAGTCCAATACGCAAAATTTACTGTATAAAAAATTTACTCCATATAGATTAGTGGACTTCATATTTCACTGTATACAAAAGTGGTCCTCCATATACAAAATATCAAACTGTAAATATATCCATACTCAGTCGATTTTGACGTCATAGTGGTCAGCATGTAAGTCTCTTGGCTCCTCAAACTTTAACAACTTCTTACAATGGTTGATCTGATCAACGAAAGGTATGGTCCAAGCGATGGCTTCGACCGATGCTCTTTTGTACCAAATTGTTGAAGGTAGAGGAATCAGAGAATGAGCGATCATCTTTAGTATAACGAAGTGATCCCCGATTAGACCTATAGTACATAGGTTAGAATGCCCGTAATCTTTCGGAGGAGCGCACATCGGAAAGAATGTATTGCTAATACCCGACGAGATAAGTACAACAGGTATCATGTACCTATTAGCAAATAAATAGCTGGCAGACGAGACTGACATGTAGTAGTTTTTTTCGGTAGTACTGTCGGTGCAAGGGATACTTAACAACAAACTTACAATTATTTCTTCGCTTAGGATGCGGGAGTAGAATGGAAGACGAGTTTCTAACTCCTCGTACAACTCCTGCCTCACCTGTCTCCATCCATCTTTGTCATCATAACCAAGATGTCTTACAAGGACATGAAATCCGCAATGGCCATCACCGGGGACATCGACAATAGACCAAATATAACTGCGAAGCTCAGGTTGAAATTTGTCAATATACAAACTCGGTGTTTGGCTTGTAACGGTATCTTCTCTTAGGAGGTCCATTTTCTCCATTTTTTGGCGAACGACCAGCTTGCCCTTCCGTGCAGGCGGAGGTTGCTGTAAGCTTCGTTCAACATGCTCAAAGGATGATGGATCTCTCTTAGTCGACTCAAGGCTTCTCTTCTGTGAACTAGTCAATCTTGTTTGAGGCCTGCCTTTAGGATTGGAAACAACGGATGGCTCATGCATTATAGTAGTCACCGGACATGCAATTTCTTGGATTTTAAGCTCAATAGACATCCGTTCCGCTCCTACTGAGGCACACCACCTTGCATGGAGAAAGTTTTACTTGTGGCAAAGAGAAGAAATCATCGTCCGTCTTCACCAGGGGCATCATAGACAACTGCCTCCAACGTTGATCGACAGCATCTACTGGAATAGGAATGGATTCACGACGATATTCATTAATCTGATGTGCACAAGGGAGGCCCAGTGTATGTCGATATACACATCTGCAAACCTCGGGATCAAACCCGACAAACTTTGACCTTTCAATCTCATCAAATATTAATGCCAACGCCTTGTGAGATACCACGCGCATTAAAGCATCTAATAGTACTTCCTTTCTATGCTCATGCTTGACTATATTCAAGCTCATCTCAAATGATGCCTTAATTTCATTCACCGTCCGGTCTACTGATAGATGTATAGCTTGCCAAACAGAGACAAAGTTGCCGAGAGATAATTTTAGGTGTCTCTTCAATAAAGAGTGTGCTCCTTCGACACGGTTGGTAATTGTCGTGCCGTAATGCTTCACCACATTCGACCATGCTAAGACGAATTATTCTTTGTGCGGTTCAAGCCATGTATCTTTTGTAACCCCTCTTTCCGAAATTTTGATAATATATTATTTATTTATTTATTTGAATTAAATGGTGATTTTTAGAATTTTTATAAATAATTACTTAATTAATTATTACGGTAGATAACTTTAGCCATGGTGGAGTTTTGGAGTGCAAGGTGACTAGAAATCGTGGCACGGATAGTGCAATGGCGTACTTTGACTAGTGTATTAGCCCTGGTAGGAAAGGTCGGGCCCCATAGTGATGTCCAACTAGAAAAACCAGGCCAAGTTGCGACTTAACCCTTACCGAAGATTTATTTATTTATTAATTATATTATTGAGTTTTAGGGAACTCGGTTGTACCGAATTAGTCCAGATTGGACCCAAAACAAGCCCAAGCCCATGTAGTCATACGGGACGTCCAATGACATTCGTGTTGATGTAATTTGGTATGAGGGTGTTGTATTTCGTTTTAATAATTTAATGAATATTTTCTAAGTATTCGTAATTAAATATTATAAATATCATTATTAGTTGATATTCAATGACATTTGTATAAAATAGGTCCTTGTACATTTTGGAATTTTTAGACTGTACATAATGGTGTATACATCATTATTGATTTATTAAATTTCGTTATTATTATTATTATTATTATTATTTTTTTATTATCAATATTATTGAGGTTATTATTATTTTTATTATCAATATTATTGAGGTTATTATTATATAATATTATTTTATTATTATTGGTTATATTATTTTTGTCAAATAAATATTATTATATATAGTCAAATTATACAAATAGGCCCTACAATAGAAATAGATAAGGTTGGGGTTTATTTAGATTTTATTAATATATATATATTAATAAAAGAAAAGAAAAGAAAAAAAACAATAAAAGAATAGGCAATTGAAATCCCAGCCCAATCCCCGTTGAAACCCGATCCTAAGCCCCTACCCGCACGTGTGTTCCCCTCCCCTGTCGTGTATATATAGGAAAACCGATTGTTTATCGATAAAACCCTAATCCATAACTTACGCTGCGCCACCCTAGCACCTGGACGACCTTCTCCGACGTGCGTGCGGCCACCACGAGCCGCCGTCGACCTGCCAGAATCGCGCAGGGCAGCGGCAAGACAGCAGCATATGCGCAGCCAGGTACCATTGTTCGTCGTCCGTTTTCTTGCTATCTACTTGATCAAAATTTGATCTACGAACACCTACGAATCGCTAAACTAACCAGCTTACGGTCCCAGTAATTATAATCGTGGGTAACCAAACAACCAGCCCAGAAATTTGACTCAAAGTCGATGAAAAACCTGTCCCAAGAACAGAGGTCAGAACAACCCAAGAGCCCTGTTCGGATATCGATTCCGATCAATCACTTAGCAATTTTTGAAAACTAATTTACAGCAGTCCTAGGCAACCTATAGGGCTTCGAATTCTTTCTTATAGAATAGAATTTTGTCGACTGTGCGTCGAGAAATTGGACGTCCAAAACTAATAAAAATCTGTTTTAAAATATTAAAAATTTACGAAAAACCTTCTATACGACGTGCGTCCCGCCAATCCGGGCGACGTGGTCGCGAACCGAAAGCATCAAAAGTTGTGTAACGGTTTCGTGGACTTGTGGGCTTTGACGGAATTCAAATTGGTTGTGTGTGCGCGACGAATTTGATGCGTATCCGTCAAAATTTACCGTATCGGCCTCTGTGCAAATTTTCCAATAACTTTGTGCACGTTCGTCAGATCGAGACGAAACTTGTGCCAGCATGACCGTATTATTTTTCTGGTCCTGTATGACAAATTTGGTCCGATTCTGAGACAGTTGATCGGATCGTCGTTTTGCGGGCCCCACGGTCCGATTCAACGGGTAATTTTATGCACGGCCCGTCGGAATCCAACTCTGGACATACGGTTGGGTTCGTATCATCAAAACGAATTCGTAGACATATAGTTTGACGACTTTAGAGACCATTGACTCTGACACACTTTTCGGTGCAAAGCGGGTCCAACGGCGGATATCATTTTGGTCCGAAATTACCGTTTTGCCCCTGTGTCCAGAATTGGACTTAAGGACAAGCAATTCTAGCTATTTTGATTATTCTAAAAATATTGGTAATGTCTATTTTAGCATCCGGAGACTGTTGTACGAGTTTGACTATTGTGGCCCACTGAGTGGTTTGGATTATCGGTTTTACCAGCAAAGGACCACAGGCGAGTACAGTTTATTATTTGTTTTCAATATTGAGCTTTACTATACCTCATTATTAGTCAATAGATATGTGATTTTCGTCTTTTATATTGTTATATTTTGTCGTGTCGGGGAGGTGAAGTACCAAGGATGTGTGATCTGACCTTATATAGTGTATACCGTATAGACTGTGATTTATTCTAGCATTATACCGTATAGACCGTGATTTATTATTACTTTATACAGTGTAGACCGTGATTCATTATTGCTTTATACCGTGTAGACCGTGTAACTTTATATAATGTAGATAGTGTAGACAGTGTCGTGTAATTGTCCCGAGACCGATCACATATCAAAGGTACTTCAGTCAGTCGGTGAGTATTGTCTTTGTATTTATTTACTATTTTTTCTTTGTTTAGTTTTATTTGTCTTTCTGTTTTTATTTTCCAAATCATATGTCTAATGGCTAACCTCTGTTGTATAATCATTTTCATATATTGAAACTGCATTCAGTGAATTGTACTCGTTCCATTCCTGACTGGAAACTAATATTTTTCAGTTTAGCTGTGGATTCACTTAGCATAGAAAGTTACGGGTGTACTTGCAGACGAAAACCTAGAGATTAGCTAGATAGATGAGTTGTAACCATTTCAATATTTGTAAGAGTTTATATTTTCTGCAAATATAAAACTTGAGAATATTGTAAATTAAATTAGTTTTATGAATGAGCATTATTTTATTGATTTTGATCGTCATGGCCGTGACAGCATTCTACCGCCGACTCTGCGTTGTAGGCTGGCTTGGACACGTCTCGTATCTGAAAAAGTGGGTGCGGGTCGTGACAAGTTTTTGTGGTGGTCCATGTAGGTCTGTTTTTGCAAATCATGCGAACTCGTGATAGTACTTAAGTTAGACGTACTATTGCGAGCCTGCGACTAGGAAATGCTCATTCACGAGTTAGGGATTAATTTAATTTAAGAGAATGAATATGACTAGGATTCCCTTATACAAATTTATCGATTGGTAGTCTAGGCCATGCAATTTAGATAAAAAATTATTAATTTTGATAGTTGTCAGATCCCCATAGGTACACTATTACCTCTTGATATGACGATATGATCCAATGTGGATAGGTTATTCACCTGGTGAGACAGGGCTCCATAGAATTAGTGATTTAATCTTGATAAATTGTTCAATTCCTTCTCTTTTCCTCTTTAGATATCATCCTCATATCTTAGTCCGAATTGCCTAATTAGTTCCTAGTTGCCCTAAGAATTATTATTATTTTATATGATTTTTTATTATGTCATCCATATATGAACCTCGAGTTGGTTGTGATTCAAAGTTTTTCCTCAATAGTTTGAATACACATGAAATAGATACTAGAATGTTTATATTTCTTTGTCTTCAGTTATTTCCTCCCTGTTCAATCTTTTATTTTAAGGGTTGTGACTGATAGGACAAATACTTACGTTTTATTTCCTAGTCAACTTGTTTAAATCTCTAGAAGCTCATGAATTTTACAGATATAGTTAAAAGAATGTTAGTTAACTCATAATGGCAGGACAGCAGCGCACTGTCGCCATTTATTTGAATTATGGAGACTATGTTTTCACTGCAGCCAGCAGCGTACTGGCGAGACATGACCCCTAGAGTTGAAATTAGTTTAAAAAAATATAGGTTATAGGATATTGCTAAAAACTATGGCTAGTGGTCCTCTTTTGATCGTAGTTACCCTTGAGTCATTATTGGATAGAGTTAAGAAGTGTTCGATTTTGTATCATGTTTGAGTTACGAATCCAAAGGGTTTACCGCAGTTAGAGTATACGGGCGATGCATAATCCTCGGTGAATTGACTTCAAACGTGATTACAAGTTTAGGACACTATATAGGATAGGACAATGCCCTGTATGTCCCATAATATCCAAAACTGATACTAGTAAAAGTTCTGCAAGTTGGGTAGCAGGTCTCCCAATCTAGCATTCCGTGGTCCTTGTGACCTATTGACGAGGTAATTGACTGACGCTCATAGGTTTACCCAGAATATAAAATTTAGAGGTCCATAACCCATTAGTCGACCAAGGCCTTATGGATAAGAAGATAGTGGAAAGACTGTATAAGCAAGAACACCGGGTAAGGTTTTGATTCTCACAAAACTCGAACTACTTGTACCTTCTTTCAAAAATCTTGCATTTTGACTATCTTGACCAATGTTGCTATTACAGCCTAGTTTTGCAAGCTTACTTTTCTATCGAGCTTGATTCAAGACATATATTTATTGGGGACACCTACTAACATATTATCTAATCAGAATCGATGTACTATGGTCTGATCAACCTTAGTGCACTCGGTTCGCTCTCCCTCTGATTAAACTACGTGGATTGAGATGTAGATGTCTCTAGGATCTCATCCGCGACTGTATTGACAATTCATCTTAAATTATACATTCGCCTTTGAATCACGTAATTGTATTCAGTGACATCTCTCTTGAACTCTTTTTTTTGTTTTTCACTGATTTGGAAAGACAAAGGCTCTTAATTGGTAGAGGGATACAGAGTATTTCCCATGGCTATGATAGTTGTATACACAAGTATAGCTACCATCGACCAGCCATGTGATTGAGTTACTCGTTCTCCTCTCGACCCTCAAACTACTATTGGGACCTTCTAGCCATCTGAATTTGAGAATGATTAGGGTTTTACCCTTGGTCAAAATGCCAACCTAGGAGACTATCTCTTCTCAAGAAACCAATTATCGTGAGTCTCTAATTATTTGCTTGAAGCTTGCTTTAACTAGCATCCCTTAAGCCTTAACCCAATCCTTCCTCGACCAAAGCCCACAGTTAGACATAAGATGAGTAGACAAATGTAAGGTCGATAATCATTTACCGTGACTATGGTAGACACTCATCCCGAGATTGGTTTCAAACAAATATTACCCTAGTTATGTAAATTTTATTATTAAGAGCTAACTAGTATTGGAATACCACAGTCACTAGTTTAGCCAATACCATAGCTTAAACACCCTGTCATATTATGATCTACCAGTTATCAACAACAATACATGATCACTACAACCCATACCACTAGAACCCTTATGACAATAGCCTGACAGGCTTGACACAAATAGAATTTCACGACTCAGTTGTTAATTTTTTTTTATATGATGTGCCTTAGAGTTGGTTACCCCGTTGACAACTCTTGTATACTGTGGACGAGTAGATCATTCTATTTTATCGACCATGTGCCATTATACACACTCATTTTCCATTTATTGAGGAACGATCCTTGACTTGAATTATATCTACCGTATCCCGTTACGACGTGCCTTATTCTTTTTTAACAAGAGTCGAGGTACAACATCTGGACTTTAAAATTCTTCTAATCTCATTATACCTAAAACCATGTCCTAGCTTATAAGGTGAGTAGACTGTAAGCCTTCTATAATTTGGGATATACGAGGATTACCGATTGATTAGGATAATTTCCATTAGGATGATAAATAGTGCCCCATGGACTTCCACTTTCCATTTAGATCATTTTGTGTTCCCGACCGTGTTATTAATATTCGGAGCACGAGCCCAGCTGTTACTTTCCAACAAATTTCATATACAAGATCTAGATGAGTCCACCTTTATGTAGACATATCATGTCCCACTCAAACACGCCTCCTTGTACTCTATTTTTATGGTACGACTTTCAGGTCAAAAGGACTAGCTATAACCCTTACCATAATACCGGTAAACCTCCCGACTACAATTAGAGACTCAACCTCGACTCAAACCTTTCGACCTAATATATGGCTGTGATCTACTCGAAGCCCACTACACACATGTCCCTTGTGTGCCACTCAATTGTGTCTTCTCGTGCTACTTAAACACAAAAGTCACTGAAGGCGCATTTTGGGCTTTAGGAACCTAGCTAACCAACCTGACTGGCAACTAGCTCAACCACTTGGGTTGAAACCTATTCTAGGTTACCCTAACCTAGTAGAAATAGTTTTTGTCATCCCCAGTTTTCGAATTAGGAGTATTTTCGTTATTTTCCAAGTTTTATAATTTTTGGGAATTTTATTTGATTTTATAGGATTTTTAGGGAATTGGTTGATTTAGTTTGAATTTTATCCAATTTGGACTTAAGTTGGAGACCCGGGTAGTTTGGACACTAGTGGGACCCACATACTAGCTGAGCTTGGCCCACATGCCATCCTAACTAGGCTAGAAACCATAAACCAATACTTTCATGGCTTAATTAGTCATTTAGAGGCTTAATTAGTCAATTTGGAGTTAAACCAAACCAAGTCTAATGGGTTTGGAGGCCTAATGGGTCTCCACCCAAACCCATTAAGACCCCCCATGGTCGGCCATGTATAGGCAAAACCCCCTCCCTTTACTTCACTCCAAAGTAAACTCTCTTTCTTCATTTCATTCTTTTCTTTTGAAGCTTCTTCTTCCTCAAGGAAACCAATTCTAGGTATGCTCATTAACCCCCATAAATTTCCTCTCTTGCATTTATTCCTTCATAATAAATGTGGAGGAGTCCATTCTCTACCTAATGACCATAGCTTTTATAGGTTTTCCAAAAACCTAGTTTAAGGATTTATTAGGGGTTTTTCTTTTTAGAGAGATATATATTTTTCTTTTTAGAGAGATATATATATGTGTGTGTATATATATATATATATATATATATATATATATATATATATATATATATATATATATATATATATATATATATATATATTTCTATATGTGTGTGTGTGTGTGTGGGTATGTATTTATATATAGATATGAGTGTGTGTGAGTGTCTATATATATGTATGTAGATGGGTATATGTGTTTGTGAGTTTATATATATATATATAGATATGGATGTGTGTGTGTGATTTTAGAGGAAGAGAATGAGAGTTTGGGAGAGAGGAATATAAGTAGAAGAAGAAGGAATAAGAAATAGCAGCAGCAGTAGTAGGAAGTAGAGCAGCAGCAGGAATAAGAAATAGCAGCAGCAGCAGTAGGAAGTGGCAGCAGCATAAGCCCAGTAGCAGCAGCAGCAGTTTAGGCATTAGGAGCAGCAGTGGTAATAAGAAGGAGACGGAGAATGAGAAATAAGAGACGGAGAATAAAGAGAAGGAGACGGAGAATAAGAAATAACAGACGAAGAATAAGGAGAAGGAGACGAAGAATAAGAAGAATAAGACGGAGAATAAGGAGAAGGAGATGGAGAATAAAGAGAAGGACACAGAGAAATAAGAGACGGAGAATAAGGAGAAGGAGACGGAGAATAAGAAATAAGAGACGGAGAATAAGGAGAAGGAGACGGAGAATAAGAAGAATAAGACGGAGAATAAGGAGAAGAAGACGGAGAATAAGGAGAAGGGAATGTAGGAAATCAAATTAGAGAGGGTTTGTGAGTGAGTCGAATTTAGTGAAAGGGTGAAATTGAGTTCCGAGTGTCGGAACGCGCCCAAAATTGGATGAGACTTAGATTATGTAAATTAGATTTTGTGGGTAGGCCAACTCTTGTCCCCGTTTGACTTTTTTCGACTTGTTTTGACTTGATATAACTTGATTTGACCTAGTTTTGACTTGACAGGACTTAGTGTGACTCAGTGAGACCTTATTTGACCTAGATTTCATATCATTCATTGTGAATCATTCTTAAACTTGTTTAAACCTAAATTAACACACAGTATCTCATCTTTAGGTTTCAGATTACCGCTCTGAGCATTGATATACCCTACAGCTCAGGACAGCAGGCGAGTACATTCACTGATAGTTTTTATTCCAACCTGGATAACGAGCACAAGGCAAGGGATCTCGCTACACCCTTCGTGAGGGGAGAGTGGCACGAGCACAAAAATAGTGACAGGGTGGCTTGGATCACATAGCCCCTAATAATTTCCCATCCTCGAATAGTACAATGGATTTGGACATGACATGTCATGGCACGTGATTCCGTAAGAGGGTAGAAAATCTTCTTAGAAATCGGTGTCTATACAAGTACAAGGAACAAGACAGGGAGTGTACCAATATACCTAAAAATCCAGGAACATCCAACGTGTACTAGTCCATGAACTATCGTGACTGAGAATCAAGTAAGACACTACGACTGAATCGGATATAGCAGATATCCATCGACCATGCAATATGCGCCATAACAAACACACATAACATTCCAACCAAATCCTTCGTTGCATAAACATAGTCTCGATCCATAAACGATTTCCCGTGCCATAAACACATTCGCGTCTCATAACATAATCTACCATCCGTATGGGGAGCTCCGTCGGCGTTATGCCCCAACATATCCATATTGATGCACGACGCCCAACGGCTTAGTCGTCTCGTACTTATATTCAGCGCGTACCATTCGTAAGTTATTCTCATAGCCTAATTCCGTAGTTACTCAGTCATTTCATAGCTTCCGTGCATGAAGGCACGCTCAGCGCCGTAATCAATGTTCTACGCCTAGTGTTCAATATTCTCGGAGCCGTGCACATGATGCACATCTTAATATTTTCTTTCAATGTTCTACCATCATTGCCCTATCGCGACTCGTACACTTGATGCACGTCGCTTCAATTGTTTAATGTTCAATGTTCTACCTTAGTGTTCAACGCATACTTAGACCCATAACCGTTCGAGCCACGCTCGCTTACTCAATAGCATCTTACGCATACAATGATATGTTTTATTAGACGTGAAGGAATAGGGAGAGAGAGTCAAAAACCCGCCCACCTTAAGTCGATACGCCTTGCCGTTTCGTCGATTGAAGCATCTCGCTTCCGTAACTCGGTCGCATAGCTAACTCCCGGACTTAGCTATTCCTTTGAACTACTCGGTTTATTTGGCCTATCGCGTCCATGCCACAATCCATTGCAAGGCCACGATTTGGTTTCACAGACACTTTATTGCATAAGGCAAAATACCGACCTCTTATCGTCCAGCGTAAAAGCATAGCCTGCACACCAGATCAACTAAAATCAGCACTTGCTCAACGGGACTTATCCTTTGCATCGATTCAATCCATAGATTACAATCGACTCAAAGCTTACCTTTGGCCAACGTAACTCTTGCATCGATTCGCATCGATACTTCATCGGGTCAACCCAACTCTTCGAGTCAACGACTCATCGTAATGCACCGAGCAGAGCGGGGCATTACATAATATACCACTCAAAACAAGGTTCGTCCTCGAACCGAAACCAACACTTAATCCAAGTGCCTCGCATAGATCGCTTAATCCAGGTTGGCCGGCATGACTTTCCGTTGAGGTCACCGCGGATTGCCGGGCCAAATGGATAGCCTGTCCTGTCACTTATCCCAAGCCGATCACATATCGCTCTAATAATTCAAGGCACATTTTATATTTACTTATCTTATCATATATCCTGTTCTGTACTACATTCAGTATTTTCTTTCCATGCCTGATATTCAGTTACTCACATGCTCTACATGCCTTTACATTGTACCTTGATTGGAGACTAAGTTCTGCTTGGGAGAAGAGTTACAACCCCGGTCCTTATTTGGTTTAAGGGTTGTAACTCAGCTTCCGAACGGTTCCCAAGTCTTCATATATCTTTGTCTTGTAGTTCATTATACTGTCTCTTATAGAATTTGTCAATTCACATGGAACTGTTGTTAGTGCTTGTACTTGCTCATTTTCCTGACAGGATACCGTTATGATATATTACAGATGATTCTGAGTCGGACTGCTCGACATATTATGGGCTTGAGTCAGATGGAGTAGCCCAGGATCGTGGCCTTATAGTAAAGCTACTAGATTTCGTTCTCCCGGAGTAGTGTAGATTAGCTAGGTTTGACTGGACTGCGATCCAGCTAGTATTATCAGACTGTAGCTTTCTATGTTATATTTTGAGACCCTGTGATGTTGTGTATATATCTGGGCTTGTGTTGGATCTTGAACTTATTTCCTATTTCATCTATTATATTTCCTTTCCATGCTATCTACCTTAGTTTTGCTTTGTGATTGAGACTGTATTGCTATGTCACCTCCATTCAGAGAGTATATACTATACAGGTACCTTTATATTGTTAGTCGTAGTATTTACAGGCATTATATACAGCGTTCTACCGTCGATACTGCGGCGTAGGCTGGACGTACCCACGTGCTCGTGCCCCTCATAAGGGTGCGGGTCGTGACACATTTTTGTGGTGGCCCATGCAGGTCCAGTGTCGCAATTAGTGCGATCTCGTAATGGTGCTCGACTTAGAGTACTAATTACGAGCCTGCAATTAGGACGTAGGACCTAGGACATGATAGGAGTTTCTCAATCACACCTAGGAAAATTTTTGATCTTTTGATTTTCATGATTACTCTCCTTGTATTAAATTAACTGTCCTTCCTTGATAATATCCTCTCATATGCCATATTGATCTCTTTGCTTCAATTCATCTCCAGGATGACGAAGATGCACCTGCAGGCCACTGGATCGAGTAGCTTGCCCGAGAGATCAGACCAGGCTGAGGAGGAGGTTCACGAGACTGCCCCCAGTGATTCCACTATCCCGGAGGCCCTGGTAGTTCAAAGGGAGGTCTACCACCTCCACCCCAGAGGGTTTCGGTCGCCGTTCCAGAGATACTGTCGCCACCACCCCCGATACCGACGGATACACATAATATGTTCCTTCTCCTTCAGCAGATGATGGAGACTCAGCGGGCCCAGGCAGAGGCATCGCAGCGCCAGTCGGAGGCGTCACACCGTCAGATTGAGATGCTGAGACAGAGCATGGAGAACTCGCATCTGCTTGCACTGGCAGCCGTAGAGAGAGTGGCACCGGGTACGGTGCAGGGCCCTACTGGCCAGCAGCCGTACCAGTAGCAGTCCAGGCCGGGGACAGTATTAGACTTTAGGAAGATGAGCTCCAGGGACTTCACGGGCACGGAGGGCATCCTTTATGCAGACGATTGGCTAGAGGATGTGCAGCGAATCATGGAGCTGGCAGAGCTTCCTAGAGGACTTTGGGTTTCGGCCGCAGCCAGCCGATTCTTCGACATCGCGCTGACATGGTACCGCACGGATCCACGTACATCGGTGAGAGGGCTGACATGGGAGAACTTCCGGAGGCTCTTCAAGGAGAAGTTCTTCCCGGACGTGGCTCTTACAGCATTGGAGGGACAGTTCGTGGGTCTAGTGCAGGGAAACTCGTCGGTGGACGAGTATGCAGCTGAATTCTTCCGCCTTAGCAGGTTCGCTCCCGATATGATCCAGGACGAGGGACAGAAGGCTCATAAGTTCCGTAGGGGACTTATTCATGCAGTGTGCAACCGCACCTCGGGTCGCCGTGACGCGACGTTCGATCAGATATTGATGGACGCGCAGATTGCAGAGGAGGACTTCGGCCGCAAGCCGAAGAGGAGCAAAGATACCATGGGGGTGAGTTCCAGTACGGGATCGGCCAAGCGCCCCCACTTTCAGCATCAGTAGAGGCCATTTCAGCAGCAGCCTCTGTTGCAGATTCAGCAGGCACCAGCGCGTGCCCAGCAGCACCAGGGACAGGGCCAGAGATCGGCTACTCCGTGCAGCTTCTGCGGGAAGCCGGGGCACACCAGGGAGGCTTGTAGGAAGAGGTTGGACGTCTGTCTCTATTGTGGGGCGTCCGATCACCAGCTGAGGGATTGCCGCTTTCGCGGAGTCCGAGGAGGCCAGGACAGAGTGCAGCCGGCTAGAGGACCAGCAGTTCAGCAGAGAGGTCCTCCACTTCAGACCCAGCAACAGCGCTTTGTTCAGCACCAGAAGGGAGCACCCGCAGGCAGGGTGTTCGCCTTGGAAGCAGAGGAGGAGGTAGAGCCGGTGGAAGATGTTGTAGCAGGTCATGTTCTCCTTGATTCTTTTCCTGCTTTCGCCTTGTTTGATTTTGGGGCGACTCACAGTTTTATGTCTGTTTCTTTTGCTCTGAGACACAATATTATTGCTGAATATATGGGTAGGACTTGCAAGATTATGACCGGAGGAGGCATTATCCTGGTTAATAATATTTGCAAGGGACGGAGAGTCACTCTGAGAGGCCGGGACTTGAGTGCGTGTCTGCTCGTAATGCCCCTACCGAGGTACGTTATGGTACTCGGTATGGATTGGTTGAGCATGCACCATGCTAGCATTGATTGTAGAGGAGGCAGAGTTCTTTTTAGGACGCCGGAAGAGCCAGAGATCGAGTTTGCTCGAGGAGCAGCGGAGCCGGAGGTTGGATTCTGTGGAGCTTTGTTGGCAGGGCAGGATTTGCCACATCCGTTGATAGCTGAGTTCTCAGATGTTTTTCTCGAGGAGTTGCCGGGGATGCCGCCAGACAGGGACATTGAGTTCTCTATAGACTTGGTGCCGGGTGCCGAGCCCATTTCACAATATGTCTATAGGGTGAACAACAGCGAGTTGATAGAGCTGAAGAAGCAAGTCGATGAGCTGCAGGACAAGGGGTTCATCAGATCCAGTTCTTCGTCCTGGGGAGCGCCTGTCCTTTTTGTGCCGAAGAAGGATGGTATGTCCCGCATGTGCATTGATTACCGGGCGCTCAACAACCTCACTATCAAGAATAGGTACCCTTTGCCGAGGATCGACGACTTGTTCGATCAGCTGAGTGGGGCAAGGGTATTTTCGAAGATAGACTTGAGGTCCGGGTATCACCAGCTGAAGGTGAGGCGGGATGACATTCCCAAGACGGCATTTCGGACTCGGTACGGCCAGTACGAGTTTATAGTGATGCTATTTGGGTTGACCAATGCTCCCGTGGTGTTCATGAACTTGATGAACAAGGTATTCCATCAGTACCTTGACAAGTTCGTGGTGGTCTTCATAGACGATATCTTGATCTATTCGAAGATGCAGGAGGAGCGTGAGGAGCACTTGAGAGTTGTGTTAGAGACTCTGAGGAGGGAGCAACTCTGCAGGAAGCTTTCGAAGTGTGAGTTCTTCTTGGAACATGTGGAGTTCTTAGGTCATGTTGTGACCGAGCACAGGATTTCAGTAGACCAGAGGAAGATTTCGACAGTCGAGTCTTGGTCTACGCCCAGTTCAGTTGTCGAGGTTCGGAGCTTTCTGGGTTTGGCTGGCTATTACCGGAAGTTCGTCGAGGACTTCTCGCGGATTGCAGAGCCGATGACTAGACTCACCAGGAAGGACGTGGAGTTCGTCTGGACTGTTGAGTGTCAGGCTGTATTCGATGAGCTGAAGAGGAGGTTGACTTCAGCTCCGATCTTGACTTTGCCATCTGGGTCAGGTGGGTTCTCGATCTTCAGCGATGCTTCAGAGAAGGGTTTAGGTTGTGTTCTTCAGCATCACGAGAAGGTGATTGTCTATGCATCCAGGCAGTTGCGTTCCCATGAGAAGAACTATCCTACTCATGATCTGGAGTTGGCCGCGGTTATATTTGCTTTGAAGTTATGGAAGCATTACCTGTACGGAGAGCGAGTTGAGATCTTCACAGATCACAAGAGCTTAAAGTACGTGTTCACTCAGAAGGAGTTGAACATGCGGCAGAGGCGGTGGTTAGAGCTGATAAAGGACTTCGATATATCACTGTAGTACCATCCGTAGAAGGCTAACGTAGTTGCAGATGCATTGAGCAGGTATCCAGTTGCTATGTTCTTGACGACAGATCGTCATTTGTTGGCCGACCTGGATAGTTTGGGTATCGAGGTCATCATTCCGGGTGTAGAGATCCAGATGTGGGGTTTGCAGATTCAGTCTGAGATGATGGATATAGTCAGGTCAGCGCAGTATGGTGATATTGCCATGAGGAGCATCAGGGAGCAGGTGCGGACGGGCTTGCTTAACGATTTCTCTGTAGCTGAAGATGGGTCGTTGCGGCACGGTACTAGGCTGTGCGTTCCGCGTGGAGAGCTTCGGGAGGAGGTTCTTCAGGAGGCGCATCGCTCTCAGTATTCTATGCATCCTGGAGCCAACAAGATGTATAGGGACCTGAGAGAGCACGTGTGGTGGTATGGCATAAAGCGCGAGGTAGCTCGGTTTGTATCTCGATGCCTTGTGTGCCAGCAGGTGAAGGACGAGAGACAGAGACCAGGTGGATTGCTACAGCCGCTACCCATTCCCGAGTGGAAGTGGGAGCACATCACCATGGACTTTGTATCTGGACTTCCACGATCGCCAGGAGGGAAAGACACGGTTTGGGTCATCGTTGACAGATTGACCAAATCGGCCCACTTTTTGTCTTTCAAAGTGGGTTTGTCTACGGAGAGGTTGGCAGAGCTGTATGTTCGTCAGATCGTGAGATTGTACGGAGTTCCGGTGAGCATAGTTTTAGATCGGGATAGCCGATTCACTTCCCACTTCTGGAGGAGTTTGCAGGCTAGCTAGGGCACCTCGCTCAAGTTTAGTACTGCTTATCATCCTCAGACAGACGGGCAGTCGGAGAGGACCATCCAGACTTTGGAGGATATGCTTCGCATATGTGTGCTAGATCTCGGGGGTTCTTGGGAGGACCATCTTCACCTGGTAGAGTTTGCTTACAACAACAGCTACAGGCCAGTATAGAGATGTCACCATTTGAGGCTCTATATGGACGGAGATGCCGTACTCCTTTGTCTTGGGACGATGTCGGCGAGCGGGCGCTTCTTGGGCCGGAGATGGTTGTGGATGCGGCCGAGAAGGTCAGTATGATTAGAGACAGACTTCGGGTGGCTCAGGATAGGCAGCGGTATTGGGCCGATAGTCACCGGAGACCGTTAGAGTTCGAGGTTAGTTTCAGTTCTTGTCGTATTTGTTGTGATTGTTTGTTAGTTGTGTGTTGAGTTTTGTCTTGTGTCTAGGTTGGTGACATGGTGTTTTTGAGGATATCCCCGACACGTGGCACGATTCGCTTTGGCGGCGGTAGAAAGCTCAGTCTGTGCTACATCGGACCTTTCACCATCATAGAGAGGATCAGTGCAGTAGCCTACCGACTGGACTTGCCTACTAGGCTTGAGGGAGTGCACAACGTGTTTCATGTATCGCAGCTGAGGCGATACGTGGCAGATCCTAGCCATGTATTGGACCATTCAGCGATACAGGTGGGACCTACTCTCAGCTATCCAGAATAGCCGGTGGAGATTTTGGATCGCAGAGAGAAGGTGCTCCGGAACCAGGTCATTCCCTTGGTTCGCGTTGCGTGGAGACATCACTCTCCAGGTGAGTCTACCTGGGAGAGGAAGGACGACATACGGGAGCGTTTCCCATATCTCTTCGAGCTTTGAAGTAATATTCTTTCTTTTCCTTCCTTGTTCTATTCATGTTGCTGTGTTAGTTCTCATTCAATTTTGAGGACGAAATTCTTTTAAGGTGGGTAGATTTATCACCCTCAGTTTTCGAATTAAGGGTATTTTCGTTATTTTCCAAGTTTTATAATTTTTGGGAATTTTATTTGATTTTATAGGATTTTTAGGGAATTGGTTGATTTAGTTTGAATTTTATCCAATTTGGACTTAAGTTGGAGACCCGGGTAGTCTGGACACTAGTGGAACCCACATACTAGCTGGACTTGGCCCACATGCCATCCTAACTAGGCTAGAAACTATAAACCAATACTTCCATGGCTTAACTAGTCATTTAGAGGCTTAATTAGTCAATTTGGAGTTAAACCAAACCAAGTCTAATAGGTTTGGAGGCCTAATGGGTCTCCACCCAAACCCATTAAGACCCCCCATGGCCGGCCATGTATAGGCAAGACCCCCTCCCTTTACTTCACTCCAAAGTAAACTCTCTCTCTTCATTTAATTCTTTTCTTTTGAAGCTTCTTCTTCCTCAAGGAAACCAATTCTAGGTATGTTCATTAACCCCCATAAATTTTCTCTCTTGTATTTATTCCTTCACAATAAATGTGGAGGAGACCATTCTCTACCTAATGACCATAGCTTTTATAGGTTTTCCAAAAACCTAGTTTAAGGATTTATTAGGGGTTTTTCTTTATATATATATATATATATATATATATATATATATATATATATATATATATATATATATATATATATCTGTGTGTGTGTGTGTGTGTGTGTGTGTATATATATTTCTATATGTGTGTGTGTGTGTGTGTGGGTATGTATTTATATATAGATATGAGTGTGTGTGAGTGTCTATATATATGTATGTAGATGGGTATATGTGTTTGTGAGTTTATATATAAATATATATATATATATATATATATATATATATATATATATATATATATATATAGATATGGATGTGTGTGCGCGATTTTAGAGGAAGGGAATGAGAGTTTGGGAGAGAGGAATAGAAGTAGAAGAAGAAGGAATAAGAAATAGCAGCAGCAGCAGTAGGAAGTAGAGCAGCAGCAGGAATAAGAAATAGCAGCAGCAGCAGTAGGAAGTAGAGCAGCAGAAGCAGTAGGAAGTGGCAGCAGCAGCATAAGCCCAGTAGCAGCAGCAGCAGTTTAGGCATTAGGAGCAGCAGTGGTAATAAGAAGGAGACGGAGAATGAGAAATAAGAGACGGAGAATAAGGAGAAGGAGACGGAGAATAAGAAATAAGAGACGGAGAATAAGGAGAAGGAGACGGAGAATAAGAAGAATAAGACGGAGAATAAGGAGAAGGAGACGGAAAATAAGGAGAAGGAGACGGAGAAATAAGAGACGGAGAATAAGAAATAAGAGACGGAGAATAAGGAGAAGGAGACGGAGAATAAGAAGAATAAGATGGAGAATAAGTAGAAGGAGACGGAGAATAAGGAGAAAGGAATATAGGAAATCAAATTAGAGAGGGTTTGTGAGTGAGTCGAATTTAGTGAAAGGGTAAAATTGAGTTCCGAGTGTCGGAACGCGCCCAAATTGGATGAGACTTAGATTATGTAAATTAGATTTTGTGGGTAGGCCAACTCTTGACCCCGTTTGACTTTCTTCGACTTGTTTTGACTTGATATAACTTGATTTGACTTCGATTTGACTTGACAGGACTTAGTGTGACTCAGTGAGACCTAGTTTGACTAGATTTTATATCATTCATTGTGAATCATTCTTAAACTTGTTTAAACCTAAATTAACACACAGTATCTCATCTTTAGGTTTCGGATTATCGCTCTGAGCATTGATATACCCTACAGCTCAGGACAGCAGGAGAGTACATTCACTGATAGTTTTTATTGTCTTGATATCTGCTATATCCGATTCAGTCGTAGTGTCTTACTTGATTCTCAGTCACGATAGTTTACGGACTAGTACACGTTGGATCACGGCATGAGATGTTGTTCCTGGATTTCTGGGTATATTGGTACACTCCCTGTCTTGTTCCCTATACTTGTATAGACACCGATTTCTAAGAGGATTTGCTACCCTCTTACGGAATCACGTGCCATGACGTATCATGTCCAGATCCATTGTACTATTCGGGGATGGAGAATTATTAGAGGCTATGTGATCCAAGCCACCCTGTCACTATTCTTGTGCTCGCGCCACTCTCCCTTCACGAAGGGTGTAGCGAGATCCCTTGCCTTGTGCTCGTTATCCAGGTTGGCCGGCATGACTTTCCGTTGAGGTCATCGCGGATTGTCGGGCCAAGTGGATAGCCTGTCCTGTCACTTATCCCAAGCCGATCACATATCGCTCTAATAATTTAAGGCACATTTTATATTTACTTATCTTATCATATATCCTGTTCTGTACTACATTCAGTATTTCTTTTCCATGCCTGATATTCAGTTACTCACATGCTCTACATGTCTTTACATTGTACCTTGATTGGAGACTAAGTTCTGCTCGGGAGAAGAGTTACAACCCCGGTCCTTGTTTAGTTTAAGGGTTGTAACTCAGCTTCCGAACGGTTCTCAAGTCTTCATATATCTTTGTCTTGTAGTTCATTATACTGTCTCTTATAGAATTTGTCAATTCATATGGAACTGTTGTTAGTGCTTGTACTTGCTCATTTTTCTGACAGAATACCGTTATGATATATTACAGATGATTCTGAGTCGGACTGCTCGACCTATTATGGGCTCGAGTCAGATGGAGTAGCCCAGGATCGTGGCCTTATAGTAGAGCCACTAGATTTCGTTCTCCCGGAGTAGTGTAGATTAGCTAGGTTTGACTGGACTGCGATCCAGCTAGTATTATCAGACTGTAGCTTTCTATGTTATATTTTGAGACCCTGTGATGTTGTGTATATATCTGGGCTTATGTTGGATCTTGGACTTATTTTCTGTTTCATCTATCATATTTCCTTTCCATGCTATCTACCTTAGTTTTGCTTTGTGATTGAGACTGTATTGCTATGTTACCTCCATTCGGAGAGTATATACTGTACATGTACCTTTATATTGTTAGTCATAGTATTTACATGCGTTATATACAGCGTTCTACCGTCGATACTGCGGCGTAGGCTGGACGTACCCACGTGCTCATGCCCCTCATAAGGGTGCGGGTCGTGACAGTTTTATCTTGGGATCTTATCCAGTCAATATAAATTGAAATCTAAGGTTCATCCAACCAACGATTGATGTCAAATTAGGAAATCTATTAAGACCCAGTAAAAATCCATCCATGCATACCACCATATTTGGACTATAAAAACTGAACTATTTGAAATAGGTCCCTATACCAATTATGTAGTCGCCACCTCTTAGAATGTGAGGTCATTCGTAACCCTTATTCCATCTACCTGGAAATCGCGGTACGATCTTGTATTGCATTTATATCCCTTTTTTGTGTGTCTAAATAACCACAGAAAAGATCACAATCTTGATTTCTCAAATTCTGTTCTATTTTGGAACCTTGTTTAGATTAATTTCAAGAACAGAATTTCTGTATTGCACGGAGTGCAAGCCCTCTAAGAAACGAAAGGGTTCTTCGATTTAGCAAGTGACTGGACTAGAGTAGCCCACTCTAGCAAATAAGTCAATGGTTTATAGACTTTCATTCTATCTGCATCATTGGATACTCGCTACCACTCTTGAAACTTCATAATTGCTCTCGATTATTCTTCCTTATCTTCTTGTCCTTCCTATTGCACAGAGACGAATGGTCATGCTTATTAGAATTTACTAATATTTCTTAGCTACTTGTGTAAATTTGTTGCTTGTTAAATTTTGGGTTGCTTGATAGATATGAGAGGATTATAGATGCCATATACAGTAGATATCTATTGGTAGCAATTTTTAGCAATTAGTTGGATGATTATAAAGTTTTAGTGACATAGCTTTGAGGGAGTAGTGTGACGAAAGGTGGGTAGAAGTACTCGATATTTGTAATTGCCAAAATGGCTAGGAGAAGGATACAAACTATTTTTGAGGAATTAAAATTTAAGGAGATAAAGGTAATAGTAGATGTCCTTTTTGAATTTAAGAAATAGTTATGAATTAGAATTTCGAGGACGAAATTATTTTTAAGGTGGGTAGATATGTAACCCCTCTTCTCGGAATTTTGATAATATATTATTTATTTATTTATTTGAATTAAATGGTAATTTTTGGAATTTTTATAAATAATTATTTAATTAATTATTACGGTAGATGACTTTAGCCATGGTGGAGTTTTGGAGTGCAAGGTGACTAGAAATCGTGGCACGGATAGTGCAATGGCGTGCTTTGACTAGTGTATTAGCCCTGGTAGGGAAGGCCGAGCCATAATAATGTCCTAACTAGAAAAACCAGGCCAAGTTGTAACTTAACCCTTACCGAAGATTTATTTATTTATTAATTATATTATTGAGTTTTAGGGAGCCCGGTTGTACCGAACTAGTCCATATTGGACCCAAAACAAGCCCAAGCCTATGTAGTCATGCGGGACGTCCAATGACATTCGTGTTGATGTAATTTGGTATGAGGGTGTTGTATTTCGTTTTAATGATTTAATGAATATTTTCTAAGTATTCGTAATTAAATATTATAAATATCATTATTAGTTGATATTCAATGACATTTGTATAAAATAGGTCCTTGTACATTTTGGGATTTTTAGACTGTACATAATGGTGTATACATCATTATTGATTTATTAAATTTTGTTATTATTATTATTTTTATTTTTATTTTTATAATCAATATTATTGAGGTTATTATTATATAATATTATTTTATTACTTTTGGTATATTATTTTTGTCAAATAAATATTATTATATATAGTCAAATTATACAAATAGGCCCTACACTAGAAATAGATAAGGTTGGGGTTTATTTAGATTTTATGGAGAATATTAGTGTATATATATATATATATATATATATATATATATATATATATATATATATATATATATATATATATATATATATATATATATATATATATATATATATATTTTATATATATATGAATATATATATATATATATATATATATATATATATATATATATATATATATATATTTTATATATATATATAAATATATATATATATATATATATATATATATATATATATATATATATATATATATATATATATATATATATATATATATATATATATATATAACCAATAAAAGAATATATATATATAAGAATATATATATACTAATATATATTCATATATATATATTCTTTTATTGGTTATATATATATATATATATATATATATATATATATATATATATATATATATATATATATATATATATATATATATAAAAGAAAAGAAAAAGAAAACAATAAAAGAATATGCAATTGAAATCCCAGCCCAATCCCTGTTGAAACCCGATCCTAAGCCCCTACCCGCGCGTGTGTTCCCCTCCCATGTCGTGTATATATATAGGAAAATCGATTGTTCCTCGACAAAACCCTAATCCATAACTTACGCCGCGCCACCCTAGCACCTGGGCGACCTTCCCCGGCGTGCGTACAGCCGCCACGAGCCGCCGTCGGCCTGCCAGAAACGTGCGGGGCAGCGGCAAGACAGCAGCATATGCGCAGCCAGGTACCGTTGTTCGTCGTCCATTTTCTTGCTATCCACTTGATCAAAATTTGATCTACGAATACCTACGAGTAGCTAAACTAACCAGCTTACGGTCCCAGTAAATATAATCGTGGGTAACCAAACAACCAGCCCAGAAATTCGACTCTAAGTCGATGAAAAACCTGTCCCAAGAACAGAGGTTAGAACAATCCAAGAGCCCTGTCCGGATATCGATTTCGATCAATCGCTTAGCAATTAATGAAAACTAATTTACAGCAGTCCTAGGCAACCTATAGGGCTTCAAATCCTTTCTTGTAGAATCGGATTTCGTCGAATGTGCGTCGAGAAATCGGACGTCCAAAACGGATAAAAACCTGTTTTAAAATATTAAAAATTTACGAAAAACCTTCGATACGACGTGCGTCCCGCCAATGCGGGCAACGTGGTCGCTAACTGAAAGCATCGAAAGGTGCATAATGGCTTCGTGGACATGTGGGTTTTGACAGAATTCAAATTGGTTGCGTGTGCACGAAGAATTTGATACAAATCCGTCGAAATTTACCGTATCGGCCTCTGTGCAAATTTTCCAATTACTTTGTGCATGTTCCTCAGATCAAGACGAAACTTGCGCCAGCAGGACTATATCATTTTTCTGGTCCTGTATGCCAATTTTGGTCCAATTTTGAGACAGTTGATCGGATCGCCGTTTTACGGGTCCTACGGTCCGATTCAACGGGTAATTTTGTGCACGGCCCGTCGGAATCCAAATCTGGACATAAGGTTGGGTTTGTATCATCAAAACGAATCCATAGACATGTAGTTTGATGATTTTAGAGGCCACTGACTTTGGCACACTTTTTGGTGCAAAGCGGGTCCAACGATGGATATCGTTTTGGCCCGAAATTATCGTTTTGCCTCTGTGTCCAGAATTGTACTTAAGGACAGGTAATTCTAGCTATTTTGACTATTCTGAGAACATTGGTAATATCTTTTTCAGCATCCGGAGTTTGTTGTACGAGTTTGACTATTGTGGCACACTGAGTGGTTTGGATTATCGGTTTCATCAGCAAAGGACCACAGGCAAGTACAGTTTATTGTTTGTTTTCGATATTGAGTTTTACTATACCTCATTGTTAGTCAATAGATATGTAATTTCTGTCTTTTATATTGTTATATTTTATCGTGTCGGGGAGGTGAAGTACCAAGGATGTGTGATCTGACCTTATACAGTGTATACCGTAATTTATTCTTGCATTATACCGTGATTTATTATTGCTTTATACAGTGTAGACTGTGATTCATTATTGCTTTATACCGTGTAGACCTTGTAACTTTATACAGTGTAGATAGTGTAGACAGTGTCGTGTAATTGTCCCGAGACCGATCACATATCAAAGGTACTTCAGTCAGTAGGTGAGTGTTGTCTTTGTATTTATTTACTGTTTTTTCTTTGTTTAGTTTTATTTGTCTTTTTGCGTTTATTTTCTAAATCATAGATCTAAAGACTAACCTCTGTTGTATAGTCATTTTCATATATTGAAACTGCATTCTGTGAATTGTTGTCACGCCCCAGAACCAGAATACTGGAGAGCGGGGGAATGACTCAGCCAGCTACGTATTACGGGTAGATGAATACCGTATAATACGATCAATGCTGTCTAAAAGACAAGGGGGTGCATACTACATGAAAGTCTCACTATGGTCACTTCACATCTATTGTCTCAATCATTCAAATAAGAAACAGAAATAGAGAACATGTAAGATAAAGCAGTAAGGCGTCCCAAACGCTCTGTCAAAATGTTCTTGATATCTGGCTTTACAAAACATAGCCAGATTGATGTAGCAAAAGTATACACAATTGTTATCAGCTGCAGTCTGACTTTAATTACAATTATGTAAAAGTAAGTACAAGACAATCCGACTAACATGTCGGTGCCAAACGGCCAAGTATAAAATAAGTGACAAAACGAGCGGTGAAGTAAGGAACCCACTCGAGTCCTCCTGCGATCATCCCTCTAGTGTTGACCATCTTGGAGGTAGAAGTAAGCTGGATCCCCGGGGACCGGCTCTAAATCTGGCCATGCAAAACCAGAGAGGTTAGACCTCTAATAGCAAGTACCACAAGGAAGCACGACATGAGAACTAAAACCAGTAAGTAAGAGAATATAATAATAGATCTCTGCTTTCCACTAGGATTCACATCACATCACGACACTTCGAACCAACCTCCCAAGCAAACAAGGACAGAAGTTGGCCCGTCATGTCCTGACATTCTGATCATCCCAGTTAGGTAACAGAGTAGGTACAGTGCACAAACAAATCAATTTAAACGGCCATTCAACTACTACGGCTTGCTATTGTGAGTCCCAAGTTATCCTGGAATAATGCAATTAGGGATTCCTCAGTTCTTACCATGTGCGAGCAAGGCTAGTCTATCCAGTCAATCATGTGCGCCATGCATGAATTAGACGAGTCCTATCAGGACGCCCGTCAATATACAATATACAATAATAATAAAAGCAGATACTGTTCCCTGCCCGTGTGGCAGTTTTATAGTATCTGTGGGAACCAGCCGGCCCGTCGGGTATTACTTGTCCCAAGGGGGCTGCCATGTAAGAACTCGGGAATCCATTCTCTCCATGCCATCATTATTTTATTTAACTTAATAGTCCCTACGTTGAGTGAAATCCCATGCCGTGGATCATGGTCATTCAAATGAGTACTTTCGTACGGGGTACGATATGCACAACTCTACAACGATACCAGTGCGGTTAGGTTGCAGGTCTTACATAGCGTAATGCAACAATCAAATCTAACCATGGTAATCATGCCTTGACCATAAAGTACACATACTTCTTTTGTAGAAAGTAAATAAGTAAATAAATAAATAAATAGATTGAAGCCTGCATGTGCATGTAAGTCAATATTCGGGATCAGCCAGTCGATTACAATAGTCCATAACATGAACGTGTCTCATTCATTCAATTCAATAAGACGACTAGCCAGTCTCTTAGTTCCGACTAGGAACGCATGATTAATTTAGTCAAGATAACCATTATTATCAATGGTGACAAGGCATAAAAGTCAATTAGCATTAAACGGGGGTCGAGTCTACAACTCTCAGGGTTTAATTCCAGTCAATCGGGGTATCTATACTCAATTTACGACACATGGTACATCCCTCGTAACAATCCATATTTAACAGAAATATTAACATATCATGATTATATCAAGTTTATGCCAAAAGGCGTAAGGATATAAAATGGACGTTAAATATCTAATAAAATATCAATATACAGTGCTATAGAAGATCAGGGTAAGTAAGGTCAGCGTACGCTCAAGTCAGGCTACGCTCAAGTCAAAGAGGCAGCGTATGGGCTCCATACGACTCCTCACCATCCACGTGAGCGTACGCAAGTCATACGCTCCCAAAAGGCAGCGTATGGACTCCATACGACTCCTGACCATCCAAGTCAGCGTATGCAAGTCATACGCTCCCAAAAGGTAGCGTATGAACTCCATACGACTCCTGACCATTCAAGTCAGCGTATGCAAGTCATACGCTCCCAAAAGGTAGCGTATGAACTCCATACGACTCCTGACCATTCAAGTCAGCGTATGCAAGTCATACGCTCCCAAAAGGTAGCGTATGAACTCCATACGACTCCTGACCATTCAAGTCAGCGTATGCAAGTCATACGCTCCCAAGAGGTAGCGTATGAACTCCATACGATATACGCTTCCAAAAGGTAGCGTATGCAAGACACACGCTTCCTAAAAAGGTAGCGTATGGACTCCAGACTGCGCTGCGCTAAAGAGCGCGCTCAGCTCAGTGACGCAAGCTAAAAAGCTAGTGTACACTGCTCACTGTCTTCTCCAAACAGCAAGAACTCCATGGTTGCACCCCAAAGCTTCAAAGGTCCATAACTTGGTCAAAACAAGTCCAAATCCAACTTTCCAAAGGTCAAAATTGGGTAGAATAAAACTCTCTACAACATAGAACCATCAAAACTTGAAAACAAAGAAGTTTGATAGATCAAAACCACCAAACTCTGAAAATAACTCATTTCTAGATCTACAAAAATTAAGACTTCGAAATAAAAAATGCCAAGTTCTAAACTCTCTTAGGATCACGAGAGGAAGATAAATGAACCATAAAAATATGGGTTCTCATGTGGAGCAAGTTGTACTTGCCTACGGTTTGGTAGGTGGAGAGAGTAATGAAGAAGAAGAAGAGGAGTAATGGTGAGAATGAGTAATGAGGAGAGAGAATGGAGAGGGTGGCTTTAAATATGGAAGGGATGGTAGGTGGGAGCTAATGGGCCGGGTCCAATAGGTTGGGTTGTAGGGGATCCAACCAAGGCCAACCCGAACCAAACTAAGCAAGACTAAGGCAGGGAATAAAAGCAGGAATAAAATACAGATAAATAAAATGCAGAAATAAAATTGCAGGAAATAAATTAACATGAAAATTAAAGAGCAGATTAATTAATTAACATGAAATTAAAGGAATTTAAATACAGGATAATACATGATAAATATTAAATAAATACATGATAAATACTAAATAAATACATATGAGTTGTACATGTATAAAAATACGTATTCTGGGAACGGGGGAGTGACAATTGTACTCGTTCCATTCCTGATTGAAAACCAATATTTTTAGGTTAGCTGTGGATTCACTTAGCATGGGGAGTTACGGGTGTACTTGCAGACGAAAACCTAGAGATTATCTAGATAGATGAGTTGTAACCATTTCAATATTTGTAAGAGTTTATATTTTCTACAAATGTAAAACTTGAGAATATTATAAATTAAATTAGTTTTATGAATGAGCATTATTTTATTGATTTTGATCATCATGGCCGTGACAGCGTTCTACCGCCGACTCTGCGGCGTAGGCTGGCTTGGACTCGTCTCGTATCCGAAAAAGGGGGTGCAGGTCGTGACATCTTTGATGTAAGAAATGTATGCCGGCTCCCTCGCCTCCCACTTTTGCTTGAACAAGTACCTTACGGAGTCGTAACTGGCAATCGTAGAGGCCCGCCACACACAATTCCAATCATTGTAGAATTTGTCAAAAATTTGCATGTCAATTTTACCATCCTCCTTCCGAAACTTCAACTTACATTGGGCTTGAACATTACGATTGAGATGCCAAGTGCATAGCAATGTATCCGCTTGAGGAAAATAATACGAATAGCATTAATTAGGACATACTCTCTGTCGGTAACAAAAACTGACGACTCTGTATGACCGGTGTAAGTATTTTCAGTTTTTCCAACGCCCATGTGTAGTCTTCAAGTTTCTCACTCTTCATAAAGCAAAATGCCACTGGAAATGTTTTTCAAGTAGAGGTGAACCCGACAACATGAAAGAGAGACATCTTGAACTTATTGGTCTTGTACGTGCAATCAAGGACTAACATGTTGGCAAAAGACCTGGTCAAACTTGTGCAATCTGGATGAACCCAAAAGATTGAAATTACTTCATTACTCTGGGGATGTCTTCTATGGAATTCAACATAATGATTATCGGCAAGCAACTTGAGCACTTCTTGCGTCGCCATTCTTGATTTCATCCGGACACCGTTCGAAGAAGATAGGGCGTTGTATATTGACATTGTAGACTTGTTCTTCTCATCTTCATGTCGTATGATAGAATATATTTGTCTCGGTGCAACTCCGGAGGTGGACAAGTTTTCGACTATCTTCTTCTCCGTATTGTTCAACCGTCCGACATACGGATGACCCAAGAGTGTCTCGGCAATCTCATGGTTGTGGGTTCCATTCTTCACTTCTACTGTCCATTTCCCTTCTTCTTCATTTCTATTATGTATCGTGAATGGACAACCACATTTTCTCGTTCCAACATTTTTTTGGAACTTTACTTTGGATAACTGTGTCTTTCTTGTGCGTTCTGAACACACCACCTCTTTCGCAGTCAACCACCACAGTTTGTCGTCCCGGGCAATTTCGGGCCGATTTGGATATCACTAGAACTATGTTATTTTTTCGTCCAACTTCTCGACACCAATGTACCGCACCGTCGCTTGATTCAAACCAAAGATCGGTCCAGAATAAATGGCCTACATTGACTACAATTGGAGCAGGTACCGCAAAATCGGAAGATCTCAAGTCCTACAATAGAACTTAAAAGTTAATATAATTAAACAACATCATAAAGCAAATAGGTTAATATATTCTCATAGATTAGGACTGCTAGAGAGGTGGCAGTCCTTCACTAAAGTAGGATAGTCAGGTGCCTGGCAGTCCTACATATGTGAAGGACTGCCACCTCTCTGGCAGTCCTAATCTATGATCAGGACTGCCACAGAGGTGACGGTCCTCTGTGTCACAACCCAATTTTTTCATCCGATAAAAAGTTAAAATTTAGTTACCAAGAGGTCTTCCGATGCATCAAAGTGTTCTTCGGATGTGGCGGGAATAAAGTATACAACATTTGATGATCCCGGTTGTTCCATGTTCAATTTTTTTTCTACATTAAACACATAATTCAACTTTTATATGTGAAATTCATGTTTAAAATATTAAACAAATATTAATTCAATGACTTACCAATAAATGGGAGAAGTCTTTGATACTATTACTAGATATTTCACCAACAAGCTTTCCAAAATTTAGGTTGGAGAAATTTTTTGGCTCGGTTTTGTTCTAACCTAAAATGGAGAGGAAGAGAAGAAAAGAGTTGAGGGAGAGAAGAAAAGAGTAGAGGAAGGAAAGAGGAAAAAAAATTGGGTTTTATACTAAAGCTTGGGCTGCCCCCAAGTAAAAAAAACTCATAGCAAACTTGTAATTTTTTCAAACTATTTTGGGTTGTCCCCAAGTAAAAAGGGTGGTGCCCTTAGAAAAAATCTTTTAAAAAATGCATATAAAGTAGAACGAGTTTCTCTTGTAAATAAACACCCGAAACAAAAAGTTGGTACCATTAATCGATTATACATTGACATATCAATAGTATTTTTTTTTTTTTTACGCACGTGCACATTACTAGTATCAATAGTAGTATTGGCCAAGTGAGTCTAGTATTGGGTCTCAAATTTTATCTGGGCTTAGAGTAGGCATGATATAATCTCAACTATTATAATGCGACTTGGAAGCTATATATATATAACCTCCACTACTTAATAAAAAATATAAAAAAATTTAACTAACGCGTATGTATCTGCCACGTAGTTTAAAAAAAAAACTAAAATTCCTCGCTACATAAAAATATAACAAATCCTAGAATATATTAAATATTCAAATTATATTTAAACTAAGTACATGATTATATATATATATATATATATATATATATATATATATATATATATATATATATATATATATATATATATCCAAAACTCTAAAAATATATCTATTTCAATTTATAATTAAAATATGTTCAAATCAATTTTAAATATTTAAATTTTTGTCTAATTTTTTAACAATATTATATAACGTGACTAGTGTGTATAAGGTATGAGTATCACTTCTTTGTCACGAAACCACCATTAAACATTGACCAATCTCCAATATTTTTGTATATGTGGTGAACCTTCACCTACATTAAGTGTTCTTCTAGAATTATAAATTTTAGTTGTACGCGTAAAGTGATTTTGAAATTGGCAATAAACCTTCAGATTTATAATTTGAAATACTGGAGGAAACCAACTACGAAGAACAAAGTAAAGATTTAATCTTTCGGATTTTACTCCATCTGGTATTAATTTTTTAATGTTTTAGTGAATATTTTTTTTTTCTTTACTTTCTAAACTAAACAATTTTTTGTTGTTGTTGATTATAGCAATTTAAATTTTAAGAGCTATTTCTAATTGTGAAAATATCATATAACTAATTGTAAGTATAATTTTCTAGGATATAATGTTGCTCTTTACCTATTATGTTCTGGCGTATTCTGTTAATGATTTTAATGATGAGACTGGCTAGTCTGGTGGGACGACCCATCAAAACGGATAATGGGACCAGATCAGATCGAGACTGGCATATGGGTAGCCTACGATGAGATCGAGACTGGCATACGGCCAGCCTGGTGGGACGACCCATAAAAGCGGATAGCGGCGTTGATACAGACATCTGAGTGAGAAACGGTTTTAAAAAAAGATTTCTTTTATGACTGAGTGGTATGTTTGTCATATCTTTTCTATTTATCAATACAATTACCTTCTTCCAAATATATTATATTTAAATATAAATATTAGATATTTATTTAACACACTCTCTCTCTCTCTCTCTCTCTCTCTCTATATATATATATATATATATATATATTATATATATATATATATATATTTGAAACAATGGATAATTGTGGCGAACACCACTGGGGCTCGAATTCCGACCACTTGGGCCGCATGCATCTCTCTTAACCACTAGGCTAGAGGTCATTTGCATATATATATATATATATATATATATATATATATATATATATATATATATATATATATATATATATATATATTTTTTTTTTTTTTTTTTTTGATGTAAAAATTCTTCAATACATTTGAAAATTCTTCAATATATATATATATATATATTTTTTGCATATGGAAAATTCTTCAATACATTTGATGTAAAAATTGTATCGATATATCCCAAATCTGAATCATTGTATGTTGATCCAATGGTTCAGATTAAAGCCGAAGTCAAAGTAATAGGTAAAGTCAAAGTCAAAGTAACAACTTTTACAATTTCCAATGCATTTTCAATGCAATTGTTTGTTTGGGATGTATTGATACATCCCATGTATTGTATAAGGACCATATATATATATATATATATATATATATATATATATATATATATATATATATATATATATATATATATATATATATATTAAAATTTCAAAATATTGTTAACTCTTTCATTTCAACCTACCCGTTTCTAATGGCTTCAAGTTGCAAGCATGAACAATACATTGAGATAATTAATGAACATTCCTTTTTCTCATTCTTCCTATCTTCTATTATTGGATGAGGATTCAAAATGGCTCAAAATGAACCATCTAAGCCATATAAATATCATCAACCATTTAAATAAATTAAAATATTAATAAATAACTAATTAACCAACTAAATACTACACTTAATGTTTAAAGAAGTATAACTAAGTATTTAACTATCTAACATGAATTATTTGTAACTAAATAGTCTAACTCAAGTGATTCAGATATGAGGTAGTTTTCTTGGTTACTTGAGTTCAATTCCAAGTTTGATAATTTTTATAATAAATTAATATTTAATTATTTTTAATATTTTTTTTCACACATTGCATGTGCACATTACTAGTTTGTTTTAATTACGTGTGTTTGTGGAGTCGTATATGCTTTCATGTAGAGAACATTACTAGTTCGTTTAATTACGTGTGTTTGTGCAGTCATATATGCTACTCCACTAATTATTTTAAATAACTAAGTAATTAACTATTTAACGTGATTTATTTATATCTAAATAGTCTAATTCAAATGGTTAAGGTAAAAGGTAGTTTTTTTTTGGTTACTTGAGTTCATATCCTAACTTTTGATAATTTTATATAATAAATTAATATTTAATTATTTTGAACATTTTTTCGCACTAGAGAAAGATGCACCGAGATTGAGGATACCAATAACTATAAAAGATATTTTTTTAATAATTGTTAATTAGTTGTATTCAATTTTTATTCATTTTTCCCTTATTTATGGATTCAGTTTGCTATTTGGTTAACAAAAATAATACGTGTTATCAAATTTTTTGGGTGATGTAATCTTCCATTATATATCATATCAGCTACATACAAATTTCAAATTTCAAGTTTAAATTTAACTTTAAAATTAAAATTAAAAATTTTTTGTGATAATTTTTTTAGTTAAATTTGCATGTCAGCTTTCATGTCAGATAGACACAATAATAGAAGATGATATTACTCAAATATTTTGGGTATACATTGGTTAATTGATATATTGGAATTTTTTGATGGGGAATAGTTGAAATAGTGGCAAATTTATAACTCTTTGCAAATTTCTAGTGGTTGACTAGATTAACTCTTCGCAATTTTTTTTTTCATTTCTATTTATATGTTACCAAACAGTAAGAATAACACATTTTTTTGTACAACATGAGAGAAACTTAAATCTTACCCCCACTACTCCTTTTCCATTTCTATAAACCAGCGACGCCTTGTACAACTCCAAAACAGGAATATAACAATAACGTAATGTTGACAGAGCAACGATTATTGTTATAATATGGTTCTAAAATACTTAACACTCATATTTTTAGTAATAAATTACTATGAAATTATACGACAAAATGGTTTTAGTAGAAGGTTGACATAAAACAAGGAGAGTGTTCAGTCGCAAATGACGGGACTAATTTGTGCAAGCTGTATTGCATGTTTGTTGGGTTCACTGTCCTCCAACTTCTACCAAATAAATGAAAAAAATAATGCGTCTCCGTAGCTCGATCTACTACTCTTTCTTTTGTCAACCAATCAGGATCTTATATCCCTCCTTGATAACCACAAGATCCACTCGAGTTCAGCGTTTTAAATCCTGTTGTTAGCGGTTGAAGTTGGTACTTGTTCTTAGCAAGTGAAATGAGGGGAAGCTAGGCAGCTGACCCAATACAATAACGACCTTTCTTTTGCTTTTCTTTCGTTTGATATTGATCACACTCAGTGAGGTAGATTCTAGTTCCTGTCCCTCCCCATTTCTATCTTGTTTTTGAAACCAATCATCGTATACCTCTCACGCATTTACGTAATACCAATTACATTAGTTGCATCACATACACAAAATTTGCTCGGGAAGAAAATCTAAGACGTATAGGAATAGAAAATAAGGATTTAATTTTTGTGAACAATAATAACCTTATAACAATAAAGACAGAGACAAAAGCCATTCACTGGTTTCTTTTAGGAAATATAGCAAAAGTTTTCTTATATTATAATGAGTTGGACATGTTTACAAAAATGGACTCAAAACGTAATAAAATTGTAGCTCATAAACGATTGTTGCAAACTTCGGACTTATGCAAGCAAATAATGATCGAGATTCTGACCACAACTATGACAAGAATAGGGCTTTACAAGCTGACTCAAGTGCCAGAAACTTGCAACCGGTAAAAAACTAGAATTAGAAAACCATTCTTCTCTTTACAATCATAGTTGCTACAATGAGATAGAACATGTACAATAGAAGAAGAATAAGACAATAGAAATCTCCTTCCTGGGTGATGACAATGTTCAAAGCAAGGTTCGTCCCTTCGACGATCTACTCCAGGAACTAGCAAGTTCAGTGTGTTGAACTTCTGGAACATCATGCCACCCTTGTGATAAACTCGAATGGACAAACTCGTTGGACAAACTTCGTGGATAGGTCCCGGCTGCTGCAAATTCTCACATAGCCCTTTTTTTATCTATCTAAAGAGGCAGAGAAGACCATATATGTAGGGGAGGTAAATACCAAGCTCTAATCCAGCCGCCGCTCCCAAATCCCGAAAGATAAGAGTTAGTTAAAATCGAATTTCAAAAGATAATGAGCAGTTTAAATTGAACTTCAATTAAATATGCCAATCAACACAATATGCACGAAGAAATGCGGCACATGCCAATTTGCGTGCATAACCGCAGCTACTTCTGCGTGCAGCGCCTCACGGGCAAATGCGCCTACAAATCGTGTACCGCTGCACCGCACAAACCGCATGCACAAGAACGTAGCGACCGCGTAGAAACTCATACAAAAACGTGCACAACAATGCGCACAAGCGCCATCCCGCATCCTATGTGTCACGTCCCGCTCCCGTAGGAGCGATCGTCCTCGCTAAGGCGTGATGCCGCACGAGCCTAGGTTGCGCTCGTGCAAGACGGGTTCCATAACGGCCGATTTCAGCGGTTGCGACGGGGTCGTCGCACAGAAGTCCCAAGCAGAGATATTGAATAATAGCAGCAGAATTTGAAGCAAAACACAAGTCATTGCAAAACACTCTTTTATTGATATTGAAACAAAGGTTACAATGGGGCACAAGGCCAAGTTTACAAGTCTATCAAGCTCACTCATCTCACATTACAGGTCACTCAGCTCTCTCTCATCTCTCAAATACAAGTCTTGAGCCAACGGAAGCTTCAGAAGGCGACGTCCACACATTATGTCCCGTATAAGTCTTAACTCCATGCGGCCACACGCTTCGAATCGCTAAGGAATTCCGTGCCTCGACGCATCCAAGCGAGGTCCGCGCCACGAGCTTCTACCTGTGCCTGCACATGAAAACTATGCGGGTGTCAGTACTCAACTGTACTGGTGGAATGAGCTACTCGTCCACCCATGCAAAACCGATACGTTTGATTTACTTTGTGCAACATAGTCCCTTCTTATCCATTGTCTTTCTAGTCTTATCTTAGGATCAGTTTTATGACCGACGCCTTGGCCTTTTTTGTGTCTCTAGACCATCCCGTGCTTGCAACAACAACGTCAACTCAACAACGTTAACCTATCAAGTCGTGCTTGCCTTATGGCCCATAATCAGAGACACAAGTACGCGATAAGACTCCATTCCCGTGTGACCGTGCTATAAGTCCTTGTTGAGGCAGTGCCTCGCAACTCAAATGAGACTCAATCATATCGCCGCCTCGCGGCCCTTGCCGTCTCGCGGCCCTTCGCTACTAAATCATCAACTGACCCATCCAACTTGTGAACTAAGTATCACTCGACCAACTTTGTCTTGCGGCATCTCCTGACTTAAACTCAAGATAAATCAATCATAACATGCAACTTATATGCCGACAACATAAGACTCGACGCCACATTTCGTGTCGAAGTACGTCGCCTTCGTTGCAACCAAATCTTAGGCCCAACATTGTGTTCTAACTGCACACACACATTCAACTCGACTCCTTGATATAGGGCACTCAATACTCGACTCAATCCAAAGGCACACTCGCGGATTGTCGTCCATGCCAACTCATCTATATGAGGTCACTAGCATGACAAGCTATCTTAGACACATAGCTGGTAAAGGATGGACCGGTCACCGCAAGTAACTAGCCCCGATGAGCGTCCACCGAATACTTGCCTTTCGGCTCAGCTATCCCGTTCACATTCACCCTCAGTTTCCTTCTAGGTCGAAACGGTCCCGTGGCCCCGGGTTGTCGTCCGAGGAAACAAATCGCCCTTGTCGACAAGTTGTCTAATGACCATGCAAGACTCGACACAAACTGACGTCTCACACAGTCATTCCTCTTCCAATGTTCTCTTTCAAACCAATATCAAGACTTCTATCATTTGAGACCCCTCGACGACCCACGGTCGCGAGCATTCTTTCCATGTACCATATCATTTTATTCAACTTAATGCCTATTCGATGGTTCTTTCTCTAAAACTCATTAATCAACCGTGGTTCACGCCTTAAACACTAAGTCTGTGCATCGTGCCTCAAACCGACTTCCGATCTATGCGATGCTATCGCCCGAGTCATACTTTATATGATGGGCCTTGAGACCGTAAGATTATGTGGTTATATCCAACCGTAGAACTCGTAGGACCGTGCTTGCTACCACTCTGATAGCCTAACATAACTTGCCTGTCTTAAATGCATAATGACTCGACGAGCAAAGGCTGTGTCAAGCCTCGCATTGCAGAAACGTGCCGCACATGTGTTCGACTTCTGAACGACCAAGTCATTTGGGTGCCTAGACTTATATCATAAGCCGTGCAACCCAACTTGACTCATGGGACAAGCCAAGGCTATGCCAAGCCTTGGACGATAGGACCGTGCATGCTTTATAAAGCATTTATGTAGGCGACGCCTATGACTTGGGCTACGTTCATAACTTCGTCTACTCATCCAACTTTCCTTCTCTCAAGCCATGGGACGAAGGATTGAGTGTCATTTTCAAAGCACGCCGTGCACCAACTCTAAGCCGACCATTGGACCTTTCCATATTCTAACTCAATTCGATCCGTCAGGATTATTTCCTTTAGCTATGTGGATTCGTCTCTTTTATTATCAAGCCTACTTGTGCAAGTTAAAAACATGCGATTTATTATGTGAAGGCTAAGATGAGGCAAGTTCACCGAAACTACCCCACCTGAGCGAGTGGTCGCCTCGACCGAGCGATGTCTTCGAGCAGCCGTTGTAAGGCTAAGTCCGAACGCCGTCGGCGTTCATATTCCTCCGATTGACTGAGCGGAACGGGACACTACATCATACACCATCAGAAAAAGTTTCGTCCTCGAAACTAACTGAGTACACTTACTCATCGACTTATCACTCGAATGTTCAACGACTCTCGCGCACATTTCCTCTATACATTTCTCAAATCCGAGCCACGCTCGTGGTACCCTCAATCCGTTCTTCAAAACTCACGATCTCAAAATCCTCGACACTTTTCATTCCTCGAGTCTCACTTGAATTCAACATATCACTTAGTTTGGATCGTGCACACATTCCAGGCGTCCCCGAAATACATGCATTTCAACTAAGCCTCATGATAGAGAATCCACCATCACCACTCGAGTCGGATCATGCACATATTCAGGTGTCCCTGATATACATGCATGTCAACCGATACTCGGAGTGGTGCCTCCACAAATCCTACCACTTTGCACTTGGACGTCTGCCAACCGCTAGGCTATGTCTTTCCGTCAGTATTGGAATCATATTTTCCAAACAACGATATCAACACTGACCCCATCCTAAGGTTAAACCAAGTTAATAGTACGGGGTTTTTCTATCCAAGCTCGTATCACTCCGATTTTTAAACATCGAGCATAGATTTCCTACACACATCCCAACATTTTGTCGTACGGGGTCCAAGTCATTCAGCCATCCTACGATAACTCACGTTCAACCAATTTTACGACGTATCAAAATTGCTCATTCAATAAGTCATCTTGTATAGTCTATCCCTTCAAACACGTTCGATATAGTTTGCCTATCAATCCTTCTCAATTCAAGCACGCTACGACGCAATTCATCGCTAACCAAAATTTTACATTCCACATTTCCTAAATCATCTATTCCAATTCACGTAATCGATCATGAGGTCGTCTAGCTTAACAATATGTTGTGCCTCGATCTCACGCGATTCTGATTATCCACGGTGGGCATGAATCACTATGCATGCTGCCGCAGGATAATCATCCTCATCGGGACGTAACTCTTGTTTTGTATCTAGACTAATTCATTCTCGATGTGCGGATTGGACCTACTCGATCCTCAAGTTTATTCAATTATCAATCGCAAGTCCTAACATCCCCGAAGTTTCTTCGCATCAAACCAACAAGTCGAGACAATCAACGTTGCCGCGTCCTGATTTTCTGAGTTCGATCATTCCCGCGACATGAATCACCATATCAACGCTCACGCGGAACGATAGCCCCAAATCCGACGCGATGCATGTGCGAAGCTAGAGTTACGCTCGTGCAAGGCAAGAATGTCGACGTTATGGTTATCCGCGTAACCATCAAGACAATCATTTTCATCCAACATTCATCTCGATCAAAATCCTAAGTATAACATCTAACCGAACAATAACACTTGCACGATCGTCATTCGTCGAGTCAGAGTACCCCCGAGTTATCGTATATCGATCTTTGATACGCCTCAATACCATCGATGACATGCGTAACTTGACGATCTTCCTTTGCAACAAATTCTGAGTCGTGCGAATGATTCCATCGTTCGACTGGATAATCTCTTCGACATTCAATTCAAGTTCGATCATTATCCCTTTATCTTAAGTCATCGACCAACGTATTTTCTCAATTCGCATCATTCTTGCTAACTCAATCATCGAACGACATCCATTCCAATCCTCAGAGTCATTGCGTAACTTCAAAATTCAACTTTTTTTTTCATGCACGCTATCTACCTGTCATACTAACTTTTCGTATACGATCCGTATTAATTTTTTCGATTTGGTTTATCTACTCAATCATCTTCGCGTTTCATACTTGCACAATTCTCAATCCCGTTCACGTTCCGTGTGCGTCAATTTCTAAGTTGTTCGAATCAACTTGTCAAATCTCAAGACTATACTTGTTCAACGACACTCAATCTAAGACTTTGCATAACGTACCGCTTGCTGATAGACTCAACGACACCCGAATCCTCAATCGACCGATTGACATCCCTGAGGCTATCACATACACCACTCAGGGATGAAGTCATTCAACAAATTCTCAACTATCATTCGAATCAAAATTGACTTCATCAAGTTTTCCGTTCGAACCATTCCTCAATTTTCAAGCACGCTCATCTATATCGTACCGACGATATCGTCGCTCGATAGCACCCCCCATCGATAGTCATCTCACTTTAATCAATCGAGTTCAACTCATTCTAACTCGAAACATTACGAATCCCGTACTCGACTTTGCTATGGTCGACACAATCCTGGTGTATATGCCCAGCCGACTTAGCCAACCGTTGCTTACGCAAACCATCTTTTGTTTTATCAAAAACTATTCTCTTACGTTTTGCAAAATAGATAGACTTATTGTATGGACACCGTGGGACAATTGAGAGAGAGCGCACCAACGATATCAACTTTACGGAAGCAACACTTCAGAGTTTGCGGAAAACAACGGAGTTAAAGAATTCAATCGATAGTCCAAGGACGTAAAGCCGTGCTCTGATACATTATGTCACGCCCGCTCCGTAGGAGCGATCGTCCTCGCTAAGGCGTGATGCCGCACGAGCCTAGGTTGCGCTCGTGCAAGGAGGGTTCCATGCACGACCCGCACCGCTAAAAGGGCACGTGACGCGACAACGCCCAGCCCTCACCGAAAAATCGGCGTGGAACGCTGTAGGTTTTCTACTCTAAACAGTTTATATATATCAAAAAACCTATCGAGAATATGGTCAATCCGAATGGAGGACAAGCAATGAATATATATATATGAGTACTCAATCACGACTCTAAGATAACAAAGTAAAGACTGAAAGATAAAGACAACAAGACGATAATAAATAATAACCTGTCAAGTCCATCACAAGAATATATACAAGTCCAAGTCTCTAATATAGTCCATAATAATAACAGTCTCAAAGTAGTTGGAGACAATGTCCAGTACAAAAGACCTACTCTAACTAAGCAATAGGTAGGGTCTCATCAGGCGGAGCTAAGCCCTGCTGGACCAAAGTCTCCAACTCTATACCCACTACGTCATCCGGACCGTAGTAGGTGCAGTAGTCTTCCTCATCTGCATCTGTAATATTTTAACATATCCTGTCAGGATGGAACGAGTACAATCTACTAACAGCAGTTCACAAGATATGATAAAAGCTACAAGACTGTAAATAGATAGTATATACAAGGAAATCATGGAATGTACATGTGAATATCATGGCAAGGTAAGCTGTAAATCTAGAGCTAGAACAAGGCAAGTAAACTGGTCATGGCATGTACAAAAATCAAGAAACCATCATCTAGGTGTGTGAATACTAGCTACGACATGTGGCCGGCTTGGGTCTTGCACAAGGTCTACTGGCCTGATTAATCATACGTGGAGTGTATGATTAACACTCACAAGGTCTACAAGAATAACAAGGTGGATAATGACCACACATCTACACTAGTACTCCCCGTCCCCGACTGGTAGAGTGGATCCAAGCAAGACACGTTACGGCACAGGATTTCACGAGAAAGGAGCAAGTCTCCTCGAGAATCGGTGTCTATATACTGCACAAGAACTACAAGGGGCTTGCACAGGATATACCAAGATAACGAGGAATAACATCTCATGTCGGGATCCATGAATACCAATCCGTGTGACCAATGTGTCGAGAACAAGCATATCTACACTAATTACATAAATTATAACAGTTATCGTAAATTGGAAAAGTGTCAGAGAATGTACTCGCCTGAAATATGATATGGTACGTCAACCGAAGCAAATGCAGCATCTCGAGGACCTATAGAGAACAAGACGTATCAATACTATGTTTAGGAAGTAAATCAAATCAATTTGAATCCTATTAAGTCATTCTAGGTCAAGACGCATCAAACTAGACTGTACGAGGTCAACCTAAGTCATATTAGATCTAGCTAGGTCATACTGGGTCAATGCAAGTCAAACGGAATTAATCTAGGTCGATTTGAGTCAACGGTTGACTTACAGTTGACCAAAGTTGACTTTTGGTCAACTGGTCAACTCTGGTCAACTTTGGTCAACTCTGGTCAATCCTAGGTCAATGGTGACTAATAGTTGACTTTTGGTCAACTTCCCAAGTTTTATGGAATTTGGGACTAAATTGGGTAAAGTGTTGACCCATAGTTGACTTTTGGTCTAAAAGTCAACCGTGGTCAATCGGGGTCAAGACTAAGTCTAGACGACTATTTCTACCCATTACCAACCTCTACAACCCATATCCAAGTCCATCTTGGACTTCGATACGCATATCTTGGCCATAGGCCAATTACCTACTTTACCCTTAAAAAGGGCAAAATTCTACCTTCGGCGATTATCTAGTTAGCCTACCTACGCTTGATATTTTGACCCGATCTCCCCAGGGTAGTATGATACTAGCCTATACATATATTACCTACCAAAATACCTAGGTAACGTGGACATCCGGTCCATGATACGGCCCGTTGCCAAAATCTTGAATATTTCAAGATACGCACTGATACGGCGCGATACCGGCGCCCTACGACCCGATTTTTACTCGGGAGCCTACCCGCAAAATCTAAATCACGTATTCTAACTCCACGCAAAGTTTCATCGCGTTCCGATACTCCGGGCTCAAATTCGCTCTCTAACTCGATTTCTCCTAAAAACTCCTTCTATCCCTCACTCTACTTCCTCTTCTAATTTCCTCTTCTAACTTCTTCCTCCCATTCTAATTCTTCTCCTCCTTACTACTTCCTATTCTCCTTTTCTATTCTCTTCTAATCTTCTTCTCATTCTCCTAACTTTTCTTCTAGTTCCTCCTTCTAATTCTCTTCAAATTCTTCTAATCTTCTTCTTTCCTCTTAACTTTCCTTCTTCTAATTCTTCCTAAACTTTCTTCTAATTCTCCCTTCTATACTCTCTAATTCTAACTATCTAATATCAATTATCTATATATATATATACACACATATATATATATATATACATATATATATATATATATATATATATATATATATATATATATATATATATATATATACATATATTATATATATCGGGTAAAAGGCAATGGAGGGGGGTTTTAGGCTGCTACTGCAGCTGCTACACAGCTGCTGTGCTGCTGCTGTCCACAGCAGCAGCTACATAGCTGCTGCTACTGCTGACTTCTACTTCTTCTTCTCTTCTACTTCTTCACCTCTACTCTCTCCTCTCTCTCTCTCTATATATATATCTATCTATATATCTATCTATATATATATATATATCTATATGCACATTTATATTATCTAATCCATCCCTCTATCTATATATATACATATATATACACACACACACATATAGGTATACATATATATATATAGACACACACACACACATATATATATATATAAATACACACACACACATTTAGATATATATATATATATATAGATATAATATATATATATATATATATATATATATAATATAGATATATATATATATATATAGACACACACACTCTCACAAACACATACACACACTCTCACTCTCACACACTCACACAAGCTCACTCACACTCTAACCACCATTCTCATGACACAAACACCACCACCACCAATTCTCAACACACACACACAAATACATATATACAAATACTACACACATATATATATATATATATATATATATATATATATATATATATATATATATATATATATATATATATATATATATATATATATATATATATGATATATATATATATATACCACTTAATATATAAACCCCCAAATATTTCTTAACCTAGATTTTCTAGGAAAAACCTACAAAATTCATGGGCAAATGGTGGAGAATCTCATTCCCTACAATTAATGTGAAGGAATTAAATGGAGAAGAGTAATAAATGTAGAATTAAAGACATACCTACTTGTGGTTCTTGTAGGGAAGAAAGAGTTTGGAGAGAATAGAAATTTGGAGAGAAAGAGAGTGAATGTTACTTAGTGTAGAAGAAAGAGGGGGGGCTCTCTGTTGTGGCCGGCCAAGGGGGGGGGGGGGGGGGGTTATTGGGTTTTGGGTGGATCCAATAACCCTCCAACCCAATAGACTTGGTTCAAGTTGGGTTCGGTTTGTTTCGGTTGGTTCGGTTTAACCCTAACTAACTAAATTAGCCTCTATAATGACTAATTAAGCCATGGAAGCTGGGTTAATAATTTCTAGCCTAATTATGATGGCATGTGGGCCAAGCCCAGCTAGTAAGTGGGTCCCACTAGGGTCCAGGCTACCCGGGTCTCCAATTTGAGTCCGAATTGGATAAAATCCAAACCAAACCAAATAAATCCCAAAAAAATCACATAAAATAAATAAAAATTCCTAAAAATTATAAAACTTGAAAAATGAAAAATACCCCTAATTTGAAAACTGGGGGTGACAAATCTACCCTCCTTAAAAAAATTTCGTCCTCGAAATTGAATGAGAACTAACACAGCAATCATGAATAGAACAAGGAAAGAAAAGATAGAATTTTACCTCAAGGCTCGAAGAGATATGGGAATCGCTCCCGCATGTCGTCCTCCCTCTCCCAGGTGGACTCACCTGGAGAGTGGTGTCTCCATGCAACGCGAACCAAGGGAATGACCTGGTTCCGGAGCACCTTCTCTCTTCGGTCCAAGATCTCGACCGGCTTCTCTGGATAGCTGAGTGTCGGTCCCACTCGATCTCGAGTGGTCCAAGACGTGACTGGGATCTGCCACGTACCGTCTCAGCTGCGACACGTGGAACACACTGTGCACTCCCTCTAGTGCGGGCGGTAACTCCAGTCGGTAAGCCACTGCACCGACCCTGCCCAAGATACGGAATGGTCCGATGTATCGTGGACTAAGCTTCCCGCCGCCACCAAAACGAATTGTGCCACACGTCGGAGAAATTCGCAGAAAGACAAGATCATCAACCTAGAACAAAACACAAGACTTAGAGCTTGATCTAAAACAATCACAATCAGACTCAAGTACTAGAAAAATCTAAACTATACCTCAAACTCTAACGGCCTCCGGTGGCTATCGGCCCAATGCCGCTGCCTATCCTGCGCCACCCGAAGTCTATCTCTGATAACCCTGACCTTCTCTGCAGCATCCACTACCATCTCTGGGCCAAGCAAAACCCTCTCGCCGACATCATCCCAAGACAAAGGAGTACGGCACCTCTGTCCGTATAGAGCCTCGAAAGGTGACATCTCTATACTGGCTTGGTAGCTGTTGTTGTAAGCAAACTCTACCAAGTGAAGGTGGTCCTCCCAAGATCTCCCAAAGTCCAAGACACAAGTACGCAGCATATCCTCGAGGGTCTGAATCGTCCTCTCCGACTGCCCGTCTGTCTAGGGGTGGTATGCGGTACTGAACTTGAGCGATGTGCCCAAGCTAAGCTACAAACTCCGCCAGAAGTGGAAAGTAAATCGGCTGTCCCGATTCGAGACTATACTCACTGGAACCCCGTGTAATCGGACTATCTACCGTACGTACATCTCGGCCAACCTCTCCGTCGACAAACCCACTTTGAAAGGCAAAAAGTGGGCCGATTTGGTCAATCGATCAACAATGACCCAAATCGCATCCTTCCCTCCTGGAGAGCGCGGAAGCCCAGATACAAAGTCCATAGTAATATGCTCCCACTTCCACTCAGGAATGGGTAGTGGCTGGAGCAATCCACCGGGTCTCTGCCTCCCGGCCTTTACCTGCTGGCACACCAAGCATCTCGAAACGAACTGAGCCACCTCTCGTTTCATGCCATACCACCAAACATACTGTCTCAAGTCTCTATACATCTTGTTGGCTCCTGGATGCATAGAGTACTGAGAACGGTGCACCTCCTGAAGAACCTCCTCCCAAAGTCCTCCGCTCGGCACGCACAATCTGGTACCATGCCTCAACGACCCATCCCCTACTACAGAGAACTCATCCAACAGTCCTATCTGGACCTGCTCCCTGATGACCCTCAGAGCCTCATCCTCAAACTGAGCTGCCCTGACTCTCTCCATCAGCTCCGACTGCATCTGCAGACCCCACATCTGCGCCTCGAACCCAGAAACTATCACCTCTATGCCCAAGCTCTCCAGATCTGCCAGAAGGTGACGATCCATCGTCAAACACATGGCCACGGGATACCTGCTCAGAGCATCCGCGACCACGTTGGCCTTCCCTAGATGGTACTGCAAGGATATATCAAAATCTTTCATCAGCTCTAACCATCGCCTCTGCCTCATATTCAGCTCCTTCTGGGTAAATACGTACTTTAAGCTCTTGTGGTCAGTATAGATCTCCACACGCTCTCCGTACAGATAGTGTTTCCACAGCTTCAAAGCAAAGATGACCGCTGCCAGCTCCAGATCGTGGGTAGGGTAATTCCTCTCATGAGGACGTAACTGTCTAGATGCATAGGCAATTACCTTCCCGTGCTGCTGAAGCACACAACCCAAACCCCGTCCTGAAGCATCACTGTAGATCGTATAACCACCAGATCCAGATGGCAGCGTTAAGATAGGAGCTGTAGTCAACCTCGTCTTCAGCTCCTCGAAGGCGGCCTGGCACTCATCGGACCAAACAAACTCCTCGTCCTTCCTGGTAAGGTGGGTCATCGGCTGGACAATCCTGGAAAAGTCCTGCATGAACCTCCGGTAATAACCTGCCAGACCCAGAAAACTCCGAACCTCTGCTACTGAGCTCGGCATCGACCAAGACTCCACCACAGAAATCTTCTTCGGATCTACTGAAATCCCCTCGCCAGAGACAACATGGCCTAGGAACTCCACGCGATCCAAGAAGAACTCGTACTTGGACAGCTTCCCATACAGCTGCTCCCTCCTGAGAGTGTCCAATACAATTCTCAGGTGCTCCTCGTGCTCCTCTGGCGTCTTCAAATAGATGAGGATGTCATCAATAAAGACCACCACGAACTTGTCAAGGTACTGGTGAAATACCTTGTTCATCATGTTCATGAATACCGCCGGAGCGTCGGTCAACCCAAACGGCATGACGGTATACTCATACTGGCCATAGCGAGTCCAAAAGGCAGTCTTCGGAATGTCATCCCGCTTCACCTTCAGCTGATGGTACCCGGTACGCAAGTCGATCTTCGAGAACACCCTCGCGCCGCTCAACTGGTCAAACAAGTCATCAATCTTCGGTAAAGGATACTTGTTCTTGATGGTAAGGTTGTTGAGCGCCGTGTAATCAATACACAGACGTACCGTACCATCCTTCTTGGGGACGAAAAGAACTGACGCGCCCCAAGGTGAAGAGCTAGATCGAATAAAGCCCTTGTCCTCCAGCTCGTCGACCTGCTTCTTCAGCTCCGCTAACTCACTGTTGTTGATTCTATAGACGTGCTGGGAGATAGGCTCAGCGCCCGGCACTAGGTCTATAGAAAACTCAACATCACGATCTGGCGGCATCCCGGGCAGCTCCTCGAAAAAGACATCCAAGAACTCAGCAATGAGTGGATGTGGCAACACCGGCCCCGCTAACAATGCTCCGCAGAATCCATCTTCCTGCTCCACTGTACCCCTAGTGAACTCATACTCTGGCTCTCCCGACGGCCTGAACAGAATACTGCCCCCTCTGCAATCAATGCTAGCGTGGTGCATGCTCAACCAATCCATACCGAGTACCACATCGTAACTCGGAAGTGGCATTACGAGCAAACACGCACTCAGCTCCCGGCCTCTCAAAGAAACTCTCCGCCCCTTGCAAACATTATTAACTAGGATGATGCCATTCCCAGTCATAATCTTGCAAGTCCTACCAATATACTCAGCAATAATATTGTGCCTAAGAGCAAAAAAAATAGACACAAAACTGTGCGTAGCACCAGAATCAAACAAGGCTAAAGCTGGAAAAGAATCGAGCATAATAGAACCTACAACAACATCTGCAATAGGCTCCATCTCCTCGGCCGCAAGAGCAAAGGCTCTACCCTGACCACCCCGCTGCTGGTGGTGCTGAACAAACCACTGCTGCTGGGTCGGAAGTAGACCCCTCGGCTGTACTGCAGGTACTCTCGTCGGTGCCCCCTGAGCTGCTACTGCTCCACGGGCTACCCTGCGAGGGTTCCCAGGACAATCCCTCAACTGATGTCCAGCCTCCCCGCAGTAGAGGCACAAACCCAGCCTCTTTCGGCAAACCTCCCAGACGTGACTAGGCCTCCTGCAGAAGTGGCAAGGAGCCCCATGCTGAGCCTGCCTCGGCTAAGTGTGCTGCACCTGCTGAACCGGTGCTCGGGTGTGAACCTGCGGCTGGTGATGCTGAAAAGAACGATGCTGAAGCTGAGGGCGCTTAGCAGCCCCTGCGCTGCTAGTAGCCCCCGAGAAATGATCACGCTCCCTCTTGGGCTTCAAGCCCCACTCCCGCTCTACCTTGCGGGCCTCCGCATAGATCTGGGTATATGTCTCATAGAAGAAGGGAATGAGGTGCTTGATATCCCAAGCGAGTCTCTCCCTGAACCGGCTCGCCCTGATCTCCGGGTCTCGAACCATGTACTCTGCGTATCGGCTCAGACGGTCGAACTCCGCGGCGTACTCCTCTACGGATAAACTGCCCTGCTGCAGATCCTGGAACTGTCGCACCAGGTCAATCTTGTCCGTAGGAGAAAAGAACTTCTCCTTGAAGAGGAGCTTGAACTCTGCCCAAGTATGGCCCTCTCCAGCTAGGGCTGGCTCGTTCCTGAACCAGGTGCGTGCAATGTCTAACAACTGCAAACCTACCGCCTCGACCTTCAGGTCGTCAGCTAGACGGGAGGCCCTCATCTGCCGCTCGATATCCTCGAGCCAATCATCTGCATAGACCACACCCTCGGTCCCGCTAAAGTTACGGGGCCCGAGCTTCTTGAAGTCCTGGATATCCTCGTACCTCGTACGCGTCCCCGGATGAGGAGCCCTCTGCTCCACGGCTGCAAGGGCCAACTGATGGACATCTACCATGCCCTGACGCATCGCGTCTGTCTGCCTCTGCTGAGCCTCGGCCTGGGCTCTCTGAGTCTCCAACATCTGCTGGAAGAAGGTAAGCATCTGCCCCATATCTGTAGGCAGAGGAGGTGGAGGTGGAAGTACGTCTGCAACTGGCGAAGGAATCCGCTGCGCAGGAGGAGGAAGAGCGCCCCCGACAGCTCCCGGCACTACGGAAAGAGCACCCGCAACCCCAGGGACTGTCATCGAGGTAGCTGGAGGAGTACCCCCGAGAGCCCCAACAGAAGTCCCATCTGCGGGAGAAGTGTCCGGAGCCTGCCCGTCAGAGGTGGCAGACCTCTCCGTCTCCCCGTGCTCCTCGCCAGGAGAATGAGTCATCACTATCCTGGAGACAAATTGAAAAGAAGATATCAATATGGCACATGAAGGCAATATCAAAGGAGGACAGCTAGAATACAGTAAATCAATATCAAAGACGGTAAGCAAGATAAGCAAGAAAAGATCCTACTGTGATTGAGCACTCTTAGCCTACTACCTCCTATGTGTAACACAGGCTCGTAGTCAACACTCTAAGACGAGTGCCGCCACGACATCGCACTAATTGCGACTACAGGACCTGCGTGGGCCACCACTAAAATGTGTCACGACCCGCACCCGCTAAAAAGGCACGTGACGCGACAACGCCCAGCCCTCACCGAAAAATCGACGTAGAACGCTGTAGGTTTTTCTACTCTAAACAGTTTATATATATATCAAAAACCTGTCGAGAATATGGTCAACTCCGAACGGAGGACAAGCAATGAATATATATATGAGTACTCAATCACGACTATAAGATAACAAAGTAAAGACTGAAAGATAAAGATAACAAGACGATAATAAAATAATAACCTGTCAGGTCCAACACAAGAATATATACAAGTCCAAGTCTCTAATACAGTCCATAATAATAACAGTCTCAAAAGTAGCTGGAGACAATGTCCAGTACAAAAGACCTACTCTAACTAAGCAATAGGTAGGGTCTCATCAGGCGGAGCTAAGCCCTGCTGGACCAAAGTCTCCAACTCTATACCCACTACGTCATCCGGACCGTAGTAGGTGCAGTAGTCTCCCTCATCTGCATCTGTAATATTTTCAACATATCCTGTCAGGATGGAACGAGTACAATCTACTAACAGCAGTTCACAAGATGTGATAAAAGCTACAAGACTGTAAATGGATAGTATATACAAGGAAATCATAGAATGTACATGTGAATATCATGGCAAGGTAAGCTGTAAATCTAGAGCTAGAACAAGGCAAGGTAAACTGGTCATGGCATGTACAAAAATCAAGAAACCATCATCTAGGTGTGTGAATACTAGCTACGACATGTGGCCGGCTTGGGTCTTGCACAAGGTCTACTGGCCTGGTTAATCATACGTGGAGTGTATGATTAACACTCACAAGGTCTACAAGAATAACAAGGTGGATAATGACCACACATCTACACTAGTACTCCCCGTCCCCGACTGGTAGAGTGGATCCAAGCAAGACACGTTACGACACGGGATTCCACGAGAAGGGGGCAAGTCTCCTCGAGAATCGGTGTCCATATACTGCACAAGAACTACAAGGGGCTTGCACAGGATATACCAAGATAACGAGGAATAACATCTCATATCGGGATCCATGAATACCAATCCGTGTGACCAATGTGTCGAGAACAAACATATCTGCACTAATTACATGAATTATAACAGTTACTGTAAATTGGAAAAGTGTCAGAGAATGTACTCGCCTGAAATATGATATGGTACGTCAACCGGAGCAAATGCAGCGTCTCGAGGACCTATAGAGAACAAGACGTATCAATACTATGTTTAAGAAATAAAATCAAATCAATTTGAATCCTATTAAGTCATTCTAGGTCAAGACGCGTCAAACTAGACTGTACGAGGTCAACCTAAGTCATATTAGGTCTAGCTAGGTCATACTGGGTCAATGCAAGTCAAACAGAATTAATCTAGGTCGATTTGAGTCAACGGTTGACTTACAGTTGACTTTTGGTCAACTGGCCAACTCTGGTCAACTCCGGTCAACTCTGGTCAATCCTAGGTCAATGGTGACTAATAGTTCACTTTTGATCAACTTCCCAAGTTTTATGTAATTTGGGACTAAATTGGGTAAAGTGTTGACCCATGGTTGACTTTTGGTCTAAAAAGTCAAACGTGGTCAACCGGGGTCAAGACTAAGTCTAGACGGCTATTTCTACCCATTACCAACCTCTACAACCCATATCCAAGTCCATCTTGGACTTCGATACGCATATCTTGGCCATAGGCCAATTACCTATTTTACCCTTAAAAAGGGCAAAATTCTACCTTTGGCGATTATCTAGTTAGCCTACCTACGCTTGATATTTTGACCCGATCTCCCCAGGATAGTATGATACTAGCCTATACATATATTACCTACCAAAATACCTAGGTAACGTGGACATCCGGTCCATGATACGGCCCGTTGCCAAAATCTTGAATATTTCAAGATACGCACTGATACGGCACGATACCCGGCGCCTACGACCCCGATTTCCACTCGGGAGCCTACCCGCAAAATCTAAATCACGTATTCTAACTCCACGCCAAGTTTCATCGCGTTCCGATACTCCGGCTCAAATTCGCTCTCTAACTCGATTTCTCCTAAAAACTCCTTCTATCCCTCACTCTACTTCCTCTAATTTCCTCTTCTAACTTCTTCCTCCCATTCTAATTCTTCTCCTCCTTACTACTTCCTATTCTCTTCTAATCTCTTCTCATTCTCCTAACTTTTCTTCTAGTTCCTCTTCTAATTCTCTTCAAATTCTTCTAATCTTCTTCTTTCCTCTTAACTTTCCTTCTTCTAATTCTTCCTAAACTTTCTTCTAATTCTCCCTTCTATTCTCTCTAATTCTAACTATCTAATATCTAATTATCTATATATATACACACACACATATATATATATATATATATATATAATATATATATATATATATATATATATATAAAAATATATATCTATATAGATATATATATATATATATATATATAGATATATATATATATATATATGGGGGGGGTTTAGGGGTAAAAGGCAATGGAGGGGGGTTTTAGGCTGCTACAGCTGCTGTGCTGCTGCTGTCCACAGCAGCAGCTACATAGCTGCTGCTACTGCTGACTTCTACTTCTTCTTCTCTCTCTTCTTCACCTCTACTCTCTCTCTCTCTCTCTCTCATATATATATATATATATATATATATTATATATATAGATTAATATAATATAATATAGATATATATATATATATAATATTTATATATACAACACACATATAGGTATACATATATATACTAGACACCACACACACAATCCATCCCTCTATCTATATATATACTATATATACACACACACATATAGGTATCATATATATACATAGACACACACACACACATATATATATATATAAATACACACACACACATTTAGATATATATATATATATATATATAGATATATATATATATATATATATATATATATATATATACATATAGACACACACGCTATTACAAACACATACACACACTCTCACTCTCACACACTCACACAAGCTCACTCACACTCTCACCACCATTCTCATGACACAAATACCACCACCACCAATTCTCTACACACACACACAAATACATATATACAAATACTATATATATATATATATATATATATATATATATATATATATATATATATATATATATATATATATATATATATATATATATATATACCACTTAATATATAAACCCCCAAATATTTCTTAACCTAGATTTTCTAAGAAAAACCTACAAATTCATAGGCAAATGGTGGAGAATCTCATTCCCTACAATTAATGTGAAGGAATTAAATGGAGATGAGTAATAAATGTAGAATTAAAGACATACCTACTTGTGGTTCTTGTAGGGAAGAAAGAGTTTGGAGAGAATGGAAATTTGGAGAGAAAGAGAGTGAATGTTACTTAGTATAGAAGAAAGAGGGGGGGCTCTCCCTTGTGGCCGGCCAAGGGGGGGGGGGGGGGGGGGGGGGGGGGGGGTTATTGGGTTTTGGGTGGATCCAATAACCCTCCAACCCAATAGACTTGGTTCAAGTTGGGTTCGGTTTGTTTTGGTTTGGTTCGGTTTAACCCTAACTAACTAAATTAGCCTCTATAATGACTAATTAAGCCATGGAAGTTGGGTTAATGATTTCTAGCCTAATTATGATGGCATGTGGGCCAAGCCCAGCTAGTAAGTGGGTCCCACTAGGGTCCAGGCTACCCGGGTCTCCAATTTGAGTTCGAATTGGATAAAATCCAAACCAAACCAAATAAATCCCAAAAAAATCACATAAAATAAATAAAAATTTCTAAAAATTATAAAACTTAAAAAATGACGAAAATACCCCTAATTTGAAAACTGGAGGTGATATTCCATAACGGCCGATTTCAGTGGCTGCGACGGGGTCGTCGCACAGAAGTCCCAAGCAAAGACATTGAATAATAGCAGCAGAATTTGAAGCAAATACAAGTCATTGTAAAACACTCTTTATTGATATTGAACCAAAGGTTACAATGGGACGCAAGGCCAAGATTACAAGTCTCTCAAGCTCACTCAAGCTCACTCATCTCACATTATATGTCACTCAGCTCTCTCTCTCATCTCTCAAATACAAGTCTTGAGCCAGCGAAAGCTTCAGAAGGCGACGTCCATACATTATGTCCCGTATAAGTCTTGACTCCATGCGGCCGCATGCTTCGAATCGCCAAGGAACTTCGTGCCTCGACTCATCCAAGCGAGCTCCGCGCCACGAGCTTCTACCTGTGCCTGCACATAAAAACTATATGGGTGTCAGTACTCAACTATACTGGTGGAATACGCTCCTCGTCCACCCATACAAAACTGATACATTTGATTTACTTTGTGCAACATAGTCCCTTCTTATCCATTGTCTTTCTAGTCTTATCCTAGGATCAATTTTATGACCGACGCTTTGGCCTATTTTGTGTCTCTAAACCATCCCGTGCTTGCAACAACAACGTCGACTCAACAACGTTAACCTATCAAGTCGTGCTTGTCTTACGGCCCATAATCAGAGACACAACTACGAGATAATACTCCATTCCGTGTGACCGTGCTATAAGTCCTTGTTGAGGTCGTGCCTCGCAAATCAAATGAGACTCAATCATATCGCCACCTCACGGCCCTTCGCTACTAAATCATCAACTGACCCATCCAACTTGTGAATTAAGTATCACTCGACCAACTTTGCCTTGCGACATCTCCTGACTTAAACTCAAGACAACTCAATCATAACATGCAACTTATATGCCGACAACATAAGACTCGATGCCACATCTCGTGTTGAAGTACGTCACCTTCGTTGCAACCAAATCTTAGGCCCAACATTGTGTTCTAACTGCACACACACATTCAACTCGACTCCTTGATAAAGTGTACTCAATACTCGACTCAATCCAAAGGCACACTCGCGGATTGCCGCCCGTGTCGACTCATCTATTTGAGGTCACTTACATGACAAGCTATCTTGGACACATAGCTGGTAAAGGATGGACCGATCACCGCAAGTAGCTAGCTCCGATGAGCGTCCACCGAATACTTGCCTTTCGGCTCAGCTATCCCGCTCACATTCACCCTCGGTTTCCTCCTAGGCCGGAACGGTCCTGTGGCCCCGGGTTGTCGTCTGAGGAAACAAATCGCCCTTGTCGACAAGTTGTCCAACGATCGTGCAAGACTCAACACAAACTGACGTCTCACACAGTCATTCCTCTTCCAATGTTCTCTTTCAAACCAATATCAAGACTTCTATCATTAGAGACCCCTCGACGACCCACGGTCGCGAGCATTCTTTCCATGTTACCATATCATTTTATTCAACTCAATGCCTATTCGATGGTTCTTTCTCCAAAACTCATTAATCAACCATAGTTCACGCCTTAAATACTAAGTCCGTACATCGTGCCTCAAATCGACTTCCGATCTACGCGATGCTATCGCCCGAGTCATACTTTATATGACGGGCCTTGAGACCGTAAGACTATGTGGTTATACCCAACCGTAGAACTCGTAGGACCGTGCTTGCTACCACTCTGATAGCCTAACATAACTTTTCTGACTTATACGCATAACGACTCGACGAGCAAAGGCTGCGTCAAGCCTCGCATTATGGAAACGTGTCGCGCATGCGTTGGACTTCTGAACGACTAAGTCATTTGGGTGCCTAGACTTATATCATAAGCCGTGCAATACAACTTGACTCTTGGGGCAAGCCAAGGCTATGCCAAGCCTTGAACGATAGGACCGTGCATGGTTTATGAAGCATTTATGCAGACGATGCCTATGACTTAGGCTACGTTCATAACTTCGTCTACTCATCCAACTTTCCTTCTCCCAAGCCACGGGACGAAGGATTGAGTGTCATTTTCAAAGCACGCCGTGCATCAACTCTAAGCCGACCATTGGACCTTTCCATATTCTAACTCAATTCGACCTGTCGGAATTATTCTCTTTAGTTGTGTGGATTCGTCTCTTTTATTATCAAGCCTACTTGTGCAAATTGAAAACATGCAATTTATTATGTGAAGGGTAAGATGAGGCAAGTTCACCGAAACTACCCTACCTGAGCGAGCGGTCGCCTTGACCGAGCGATGTCTTCGAGCAGCCGTTGTAAGGCTAATCCAAACGCCATCGGCGTTCCTATTCCTCCGATTGACTGAGCGGGACAGGGCACTATACTATGCATATGTGCAAAGTGGAAAGTGGGCCATCAAAAGCATCACTTTATGTCCTTCGTCCGAGTCTGAGTGGTTAAGTCCCTTCGGGGCTTAGCTCTTAAGAAAAATCGCAAAGAACGAGTTACAAAAATAAAGATTGTTTTCATGGTGTCTTGATCCTTGCCCTCTTAAAAAAATACCACATGTGCACAAGTCAATAAAAAGAGAAGTATTATATTGAAATACACACTTGGGATTATAGGCAATGTGGTACTAAACTTCTTAGAGTGTTAGCTTACAAAACCCCAAATATCTTCCCGTATATTTTAATATATGGGCTGAGCATTCTCCATAATGGCTGTTTATCCTGCATTAGGATATATGTCTTTTACGACTTAAATTTTCTCGTATGGGTTAAATAATAGTACAATACAGAATGGACTATGCCTTGATTTCAATATCATAGCGGATGTCCTTCCCACATATACAATGACAACATTTGTGCCTCTGGTCTCACATTAAAGGCCCAATGCTAACTTGGTATCTGTGGAAGTATCTTTGGTGTCTACAAGTTTATCCTTAAAAGATAGCACATATCTGTTCATACGCATAGGTGAGTTCCTTAGAAAGTTTTAACTTATCCCAGCATGAAGCCTTTCGCTTACTTGCAGTGTTATATCGCCATGACATGGCCCAAAGCCGAGATCCAACCTCTTGGTGGTGTTATACCACTGTAACATGAGATTCTAGTCTCTTTCTAGTGTTGTCCTACTACTCTCTATCTTTCAGCATTAGGCTATCTGCCTCTATGATCTGCTACTTCGCTGTGACATGGTCCGAAGTCGATGTTCTACCTCATGTAGTGTCACGCCATTGTAGCATGGTGTACTAGTCCCTTTGTGGTGTTGAGCTACCCGTGCTTCCCGCAAAGCACATCGGGCATTCCAAATGTCCAAAAACTTATTAAGGCTTAAAGCCATCCTCTACATGATTTGCTCTATACTAAGAGCAAACAATATACCACAGAGGTTCTGGGATCCAATCCTATTATTGTCTCCAAGGACTAATCTCTGTACCTGATATTTTTCAGAAAGTTAGATGCCTAGTAGATTTTTCTTTAAACTAGTAGCATAAAACTTTATGGTAGAATTACAAACACATAATATCAAAAATTCTTCAAGCCCGTTTTCTTTGTTGTGTCCTCGGCCAACTAGCGCTTGAGATCTTCAGTGAACATATCTACCAAATTATCTCGTCTCTTATCAACCATTACAATGCTGCCATCCTTAATGTGCTCTTTCAGTACCATGTGTCGGAGTTATACAGTCCTCTTCTTGCTATTGAATAGATTATTTGATGCCATTGCTGCAGTCGTCTAGTTATCATAATAGGTCGGTATTGCCGAAATCTGCGTACCAACCTGAGAAAATATATGAGTTCCCGAAGCCATATTCTACTTCATTCGCTGCAGATGCTCAAACATAAAAACTCAGACTCCATTGATGAGTGAGAGAGCAAAGTCTGCTTATTCGACTTCCAGGATAGCAGCCCCACCTATGTGGAAGACGTATCCTCATGTGAACCTTTCGCTCTCTTCTTTTGAGCACCAACTTGCATCACTAAAACCTTCTAGTACTGCTGGGAACCCGTTGTAGCAAAATGCATACTTCTGAGTCATCTTGAGACATCTCATGACTCTCTTCACAACTTCTAGTATTTTATACCTGGATCACTTGTAACCCCTTGTTCCTGAATTTTTAATTTTTTTAATTTTTTAATTTTATTTAGAAATTATTATTTGGTGATTATGAATAGGGAATAGCGAAGTCGTAATTATTGGAGGAGCGACGATAATGATAATTATTAGAAGCCTATAGTTTAGAGGAATGGCAAAGTTGTAAATATTAGGAAAGAAAATGACTATGCTAGTAATTAGTTAGGAGTCCATGGTGCAATGCTTAACCACTAGGTTTAAGTGGAAACATTCTAGAGATCCTTAATTAATTAAGGATTATTGTTAATTAATCCCAAAGAATATTCGTGGAATCTAGTATATTTCTTGAAATATTCTTTGAAATATAGCTTGGAATATTTTCTCTTAACCATGTGCCTTAGATTCTAGGATGTTCTTAATTATCCCTATATATAGTCTAATTATTATCAAGGATTCACATTCCTAATTTTTCTACGTGGTCCTAACGACCATGTCCTAATTGCGTCAATGTCCATTCTCATTTCATTAGTTGCTAGCTATTACAGTTACAAGCCAATTCTCTCGTGTCCAATATGACACGACATGTTTCCCATTCTCCACACAATTATTCTTCGTGTCCTCGGGTCCTTCCCGAGGATACGGACACACTCATACAGTCCGACAGATGGTAGCTATTAACGTTATTTAAATTACGAAAATCTTCTAATTATACGAAGAGCCTTCCAAATAAACTTAGGTTGCGTTTGGTTCATTGTAATGTAATCGTAATCGTAATAGAATTGGGTTTGTAATGTAATTGAGTTTGTAATGTAATGGAATTACAATTACATTACTATGTTTGGTTGAAACATGTAATCAAACCATGTAATGTAATGTTAATTGCATTCATGTGTTTGGTTTACCATGTAATGTAATTGAATTTTTAATTTAATTTTTTTTCAAAATACAACATAAAATTAAAAAAGTTGATCAATGAAAATTTCAAAAATTTAAAAAGAAAAAAGAAAAAAAGAAAAAAAATAAAAATAAATGATAAAAAAGGAAAAAAATGGTTTGTTTTCTGCTAAAAAAAGACCAAAAACAAAAAAAAGGACAAAAAATAAAAATAAAAAATACAAAAAATAACAAACAAACAAAACAGGAAAAAAAGACTAAAAACCAAAAAAGCAATAAAAATAGAAAAACGACAAAATAAATAAATAAAAACGACAAAAAAAATCAAAAATAACAAAAAAATTTGAAAACCATCAAAAGTGGCCAATAATGATAAGAAAATGACAAAAAATGGACAAAAAAACAACAAAAAATGACCAAAAACCAAAACGACAAAAAACGACAAAAATGACCAAAACGGAAAAAGTATCAAAAGGGATCAAAAACAACAAAAAACGAACAAAAAGGGCCAAAAACGACAAAAAAAAATTAAAAATGACAAAAAAGGATAAAAAAAGGAAAAACAAACAAAAATGATCCAAAACGATAAAAAGGAACAGAAATGACAAAAAACGAAAAAACAAAAAAGAAAAAAAAGAAGAGGGAATTAAAACGAATAAAAAACGACAAAAAAAATTAAAAAATTTTGCAAAAAAGACCAAAAATGACAAAAAGAAACAAAAACGAAAAACAACAAAAAGAAAAAATGAGCATTAACGACAAAAAAGTGGAAAAAGACAAAAAAATAACAAAAAAAGGTACAAAATTGACAAAAAAAATGTGCAAAATCGACCAAAAACGATAAAATCGTGCAAAAACAGCAAAAAGCAACAAAAAATGAGAAAATTGTGAAAAGTGGTAAAAAAAGTACAAAATCGACAAAAATCGATAAATAACGTGCAGAAACGGCAAAAATGTGTAAAATCGACCAAAAAACGATAAAAAAGGTGCAAAAGGGACAAAAACAAAAAATGCGCAAAAACGGTCAAAAACGAAAAAAAAAAACGTACAAAAGCGACAAAAAAGGAACAAAATTTGCAAAAACCGTCCAAAAACGATAAAAACATGCAAAAACGATAAAAAAAGTGCAAACATGTGCAAAATTGACCAAAAAGAATTTTAAAAACGTGCAAAAAGGCCAAAAAAGGACAAAAAATGATAAAAAGGTGAAAAATGGTCAAAAACGTACAAAATCGACTAAAAAACGATAAAAACGTACAAAATTGACAAAAAAAAATAAAAAAAGCATGCAAAAACGACAAAAGACGTGCAAATAACGCAAAAATAATAAAAAACGGGCAAAACCGACAAAAAATGTACAAATTCGACAAAAAAGATTTAAAAACGTGCAAAAAAACGATCAAAAGCGACCAAAAACAGCCAAGGATGTACAAAAACAACCAAAAATCGAAAAAAAAAAAAGCCCCAAAACGGCAAAAAATGAAGAAAAATGACAAAAAACAAACAAAAACATACAAAAACAGCAGAAAAAACGAACAAAACGATAAAAAAAACAAACAAAAACGACAAAAAAAGGCCAAAAACGAAAAAAAGCGGCAAAAAACGAACAAAAAAGGACAAAAACGACAAAAAACGAACAAAATGGCAAAAAACGAAAAAGCAAACAAATAAGGCAAAAAATGAACAAAAACGATAAAAAACAAACAAAACGACAAAAAACTAACAAAAACGACAAAAAACTAACAAAAGGACAAAAAGGGAACAAAAATGACAAAAAACTAAAAAAAAGGGCAAAAAAGGAACAAAAACGACAAAAAACAAACAAAAACGAACAAAAATGGCAAAAAAAAACGAAAAAAGACCAAAAAGGGCAAAAATCGATAAAAACAAACAAAAACGACAAAAGACTAACAAAAACGCTCAAAATGAACAAAAACGACAAAAATGGACAAAAACGACAAAAAAAAAACAAAAACAAAAATGGCAAAAATCAAAAAAAGGGCAAAAAAATCCGACAAAAAACGAACAAAAAGGACAAAAAAAAGACAAAAAATAAACAAAAACGACAAAAAATAACAAAAAACGAACAAAACGACCAAATTATAGCATACCAATCTTCCGCTTAAGTTGTAATGTAATTGCGATTACATAGGTTTTATGATGTAATTGAGTTTAGAAGAAACTGATGTAATGTAATCAAACTTGTAATCGCGATTACATTACATCTATTTTTTTTTGTCCAACCAAATACTCGAGTTAGATTAACAACGTAATACCAACTACATTACGTTGTCCAATCCTGCAAACCAAATGGGCCCTTAATGCCATTTAGAATAAAGTCATAATTCAAAAAAAATTAAAAAAAAGAAAGATACCTGCACTAGATGGGAGCTTGGCTAATGATGATGGCAGCAGTTTTACATAGGAGTAAGATAAAGAGGTTGTATAAATGTGTGGTGTTGGATTATTAGGAATGAATAATTTGTGGTGACTATGAATAGAAGATGACCGTAGAAGAGATGGAAGTTGAGTAGGTGGGGGCATGAAAAAAGTGGAGATGTTGAGTTTGTTAATTTAACTGATGGAGGAGTCGGAAATATAAAAAGTTGAAATTGAGCCGAGTTTCGTATTCAACTTCTTAAATTCTTAATTTTCGTTCAAACTGTATGATTGTATTATAGGTAAATTACCTTAATGTTCTTAAATGAATACAAATTTATGTACGAATCTATAGATGAAATTATATAATCCAAATACGTATGTTATTTGGATTATATAATAGTATAGATGTTGCAACTTAGGAATAGAATTCTTTGCTTTTTTATGTGAAAGTAACTTGGGGCCTAGCATGAATTTCAATGTGAACGCACGTGCAGTGGAATATAGAAAAATTGAAAGCACAACGGAAATTTATACCAGATGCATTAGAATTTTACGTAAATAATAAGGGCGTTATAGAAATTGTTAAAAACTATGACAGTTTTTGACAGTTCTAAAACTGTTAAAATTTTGACAGTCCTACAAAGAAAAATATTATCAAAATTTTGACAGTGTGCATATTCAGAGCTGTTAAAACTTTGACAGTCCATATAAAATTAGGATCGTCAAAATTCTAACAGTTTTGGTTATGCACATAAATGCTAAAAGTGAATATAATTTTTTTTTTATTATCAATTTTTGTACTGTGCTTATCATTCGTCGGATTTTAAAGGCTAACAAGGGATACAACTAAGAAAGAATACATTAGAACTCTAAAATCACCTAATAATTGGAAGAAAACTTCACACTTTACTTTCAATAGTATCATATGCCATCACGTCGAATTTTGCATACGGACTCCATTTTGAACTTCACTCTAAGTAACGCGCTATTTGACAATAAATAGACGTAGATTAGCCTTTAAAACGTTGTCATAGCATTAATTCTAATGCAAAGTCTTCTAATTTATGATTATAAACAAACACGAGATCCTAATAAATAATAGATGCATTGTTGGAAATATTCCTTAAAAAAAGATGCAAAGAGGAAATCTGCAAAAAATAGAATTAAAGAACGTAGAATATTGAGGATTTGAGACATGTTACATATGTTGTCGTTAGATTAGATTTTTTGTCCCCACAACCCGTACATCAAGAAGTGACTATTTACTTCCGAGATACAAAATCCTGATGACCCGTGACACCGTGGATCCGATGGCGAATTCAACGACTGATCAACAAGCCTTGTCCGCTGGAGAAGATGGACTGAGGAGAGAAGTTTTTGGTTCTGGTAGGATTTTGGTTCTTTCTTAATTTTTTTTTTCAAGGTCGAATACGGAAAAACAAAAATCTTTTTTAATCTGATCATCCGGAATGTGTCCAAAATTCTCGTGCCACTAACCCCTTAAGATTCGTGGTAGCATAAGACAAGCAACCGCAACTCAAAATAAAAATAAAAAGAGAGAGAATTGTCGTTTTACCCCTGGCTTGATCTGCGACGTACAAAATGCTAAGTGCGCGTCTAAAAAACACGTCAAAAATGTGCATTTAATTACGCACCAGCTCGTGGGTTGCATGGACTTGAGCCACATCTCCCACAAAACTCACTTACATAAGAAAGTAAGTTAAGCACGTTAAACCTGAGAGCTCTTATATCAGATGATGGTATTAGACCAAAATGTACGAACCTCGCTCCAATACCTGATGTTGGAATCAAAACGTGCCCACAACTGAAACGTGATTGCAACAGAAAATTAGGCCAACCCACCTTAGAATTAATCCATGTCTAACAAACACCAAACACAAAAAAGACAACGTATATGGTTGTGACTACATCACCTGGATAAATCTCAATCTATATAACTTAAGTGATATTACAATATTGACAAAAACTAATGTTGAACCCTTTGCCCTGTACGAGGGGTGTGGCCCATTGGGAACACCAGGGGCTCCCCACGCAGTGGCGCGGGTTCGAGCCTCCCTTGGGCGCTGGCTGGGTGGCTTCGACCACTGGCGGTCCAAGGCTGGATTCGTACACCCAAAAAAAAAAAAAATCTTTTGTCCTAATATGTTCAACCCCCTCACCACACCCAAGGAGAAAAACAGATAGAGATTAAAAATTGAAATTGCTCACCCTACCCGTAGCAATCTCCCTGAACGATCAGGCGACGACTCCTTGATCATATCTTCTCTTTCTTCTGTCTTGGATGGCGAGCCCTAAGAACAAAGTACGAACTTTCTCTTAGATCTCCTGTGGACAAGTTTCCTTAATCTCTATCTCGCTGCTATTCTTTGTGCCTCTACCCTCAACCCATATATATAGGATAAGAAAACCTATTTTAGGTCATGATAGAATTTTCTAAATATGAAACACTAAAATAAAATCCTATTACACCTAAAATAATAGCCCATCAATATCCTATTTTAGATCATAATATAATTTCCTAAATATGAAACACTAAAATAAAAATTATATTACACCTAAAATGGTCCATCAATAACCTATTTTAGATTATAATAGGATTTTCTAAATTGGAAACCCTAAAATAAGATCACATTACCCGTAAAATAGTCCAGCACTAATTATGCACGTCCAAATTAAATCAAATCAAATATTTAATCAAATTTGGACTCCACAAATATGTTGTTACCAAATTCAGACTGTACTCCAATAATGTCTTCCTCCAGTTTGATGAGAGGTGTTGACTCCATGGCTCCTCAATTGGACTACATGTTTGTCGTCCCGCGACAAGTTCTTCCTCCCCCATGTCATTGATCTCTGACCCCCTAAGCTCCTTTGTATCTTCGTCCGTTTCCAGCTCCTCGACCGTCACGTCAATGCTAGCTGCCATGGGTAGCATCTCCTGAACCACTGGGATGCTGTCGACATCAATAACACGACCAAGACCGAATTTCGTAACGATCAGTCTTATCACAAGTCTCGGTTGTCTGTCCCTGACTTCCGTCTTTCACCGGAACATGCTACCGTTCCGACGAGCTTATTCACCCTTGGCTGGTCCATCCAAGGACGGTACGGTTCTTCGATTCGAGATTCAGACTTCTGAACCTGTACACCTTCGTGTCCGATACTGAATCTCTGTCGTATACATGCATCCTCGAATAAAACATCATGTACTGTGTACGTCGTCGACGATATCGATGACCCACAGCTATCCCTGAATTGTATGAATGAAGGTGCACTTGTCTCAGAATGAGTTTGCTGTACACCTTGATCTCCTCAATGGTTTCGAACTGTTGAAATAACTTTAAAATAAGAACAATATCACATCTAAAATAGCGACAAACAGTCTATTTTAGACAATAGTAGGATTTCCTAAATCGGAAACCCTATAATAAGATCGCATTACACCTAAAATAACACAACATCATTTATGTACGTCCAAATTAAATTAAATTAAATTAAATTAAATTAAATCAAATCAAATCAAATCAAATCAATATTTAATTATATTTGGACTCCACAAATATGCTGTCCCGACTGGACTCCAACGATATACGGAGGTTAGTTTTTTTGGAATTTTCTGATTGTACATGTTCAGAAAGAGTCCCGAGACTCCTGATAGCGTGAAATCTTAGTGTGGAAGTTGCTTCGTTGCTTCTCCTCTCGATCTGTAGTTACAGACAAACACATATAGTACCAAATGTAAGATGGGGACGTACAGATTGCTACTTTGAATAAACTTCCGAACTTCCGCAGCCAAATGCCTAGCAAGGCTATTACTACGCGTTGGGAGTGATTGTACGTAATATTTAATTTAATTGAAGTATCAGAGTGAAGAACTTAAAGAGTTCAGTTCACAAGTTTTATTCGCCTGTCTCAAGAAAATTCGCATGCATGCATATAAGCAGAAATATTGGCCAACTAAAAACATTGAGCTACGTACGTAGAATGTGTTAGAATGCAGACAGTTTTAACACACATATTCCACGTACATACAGTGAGTTTCCACATCAAACTTTAGTTAGGTCAGAAATTGTCCACATAATCAATCATTCCTAGATGCGGAAGACATGGTCATGAATTGATTCACTAATATTCTATGAACAAGTCATTAAGTCCACATGCTATATACTATTATTTAGTCTACTAGTTTGTGATAGTTGGGAAGTACTTGCTGGACTAACAGAGTTGTGACTCGTTCAGCACTGAATCTTTTCAAGGTGGGGCATTTGAATTTCGTTAGTGAGATGTCTGTAGCTTAAGTGCTCACTGACAATTTTCATCGCTAAAATTAAATCTGAGTTCCATGTCCAACATAGCACTATTGATTTGACCTATTGATTTTACCTATCATGTCCATGGCCGGTCAGAAATAAGTTCAACAAGAATTCAGATTTGGACACCCCTCCTCTATTTAGGGCAATCTCTCAGTCCAACATGACTTGCAAGATGTCGGGATCACAGGTAATCCTCCAGAATCAGTCCACTACAAGAATTAAGAGGCAACCAAAATAAGCCCTTTCGGACAACTCAACGGCCCTGATCATGTCTTAGGTTTGTATATTCATTCAATAATGCAGACATATATTGCTGTAATTGGTGATAACAAACTTAATTCTACATCTTGGAGGACTGACATCATTGTAGCTTGGTTTATGTTTCATGACTCCGTGGAGAAAAAATAGAAAAGACATTTGATTAATTTCAGGGTTAATTTAGACTTGGAATCGTAGAAATATTCAAAAATTAGCGTTTGTGTTCCGAAGATATTCAGTTAGGATTGGGTTCTGAAATAATCGTTGATCTGTGTATATCAAAATCAGTTAATAAATAAATTGAACCAGAACTCCTAGTAAGACAAGAATGTTTCCGAAACCCTAAATATAATTAATCATAAAACATATATTAATAGCTTTTTGATGGTCAACACGAGTCAATCGTCATCTCATGACCCAAACTCTAAACCAGACATAATATTTTTGAGACCTAAAGTCTAATTAATCCTTTATTTTAACTAAAACTTTTGCTTGTCAACTCGTAAGAAAGAGAAGATCGGTTCGGATCGGTTCTTCCCTTGGACCATCTCTATAGGTTTTTTATGGTTTTACTGTCAATTATAAAGATTATAGGAAATTAAGAATCTGGGAACAAGAAAAAGATTATACTCAATATCATTCGGATAATATGGTCACTGGTTGACATTCTGACTCATCATTAGGAACCCTAAGTTGTTAACATTTTGATCGTAGCCGACTATGAAAAAAAAAAAGATTTGATAGAATTTTAGCAGTCCTTCGTCGTTTCTAATTCGACTGCCACGATTTTTAAAGTTTTGAAATTCCTATACTACTGGATTCAAAACCACGTTCGAAAGATGAGCTTACTAATAATAGTGATCGAAAGATGAGCTTAGCTTAAGGGACACAAATTTGACTTTAATTTGTTTACCTAAGAGTATTACTACATTTCGTAGTTTAGTAGTACAAGCTGGACATAAGAATCTGCGACTCGGCCAAACTTATCAGCATTGGGTTAGTGGACTTGATCATTAAGCCTGTAATTATTTTAGCTGCACTATTAACTTGATCAGCTTAGTTTAGGTGACACAAATTTGACTTTTATTTTATTTTACTTAACTACAATTTTTGCTTATATGACATTATTTCAACTACATAAACTCAAATAGGAACTCTAAATAGGAACTTCCAACATGACATGTGACAAAAAATTTCATTTTAGACTCTCGACTTCTTAGAAATTTGCAATTAGGAAATGGCATGCATGTAATCTAATGATTTGTAATTGATAAGTTTGGAAAATTTTGAACTCATGAGCTCCTCTAGGATTTTTGATACATGTAGTGTAATGATATATCAGTTATGTCAGCTCAATTTGACTTTAATTTTAGATATAATTATAAAAGTTGGTTCCAATTACAAAGGATGAAAGCTTAGGACATTAATTTGAATAGTTTAATTAAAGACCCAATTAAGAGGTTTCGTGTGCTTTTATATATATATATATATATATATATATATATATATATATATATATATATATATATATATATATATATATATGGTGCAAATGATTTCTAGCCTAGTGGTTAAGAAAGATACATGCGGCCCAAGTGGTAGAAGTTCGAGCCCCAGTGGAGGCGAGTTCGCCACAATTACCCTATCATGTATTAAATTTGACATTAATTTGTGCATGCATAGATGATAGGGGGAGGAGTGCATGACTACGTTTTAGTAGTGCCAATAATGTTAATTTAAAGACAGATTTGAAATTTGAATGAGATAGAATTTAAAAATAAAATGTAATGACATTTTAGGAGTGCCAATAATAACATCCTTAGAAAAATAATAATATCGAGAGGTTTTAATGTAGAAGGATTAATGGTCGGCGCATATTTTGGACAAGACCAAACCCCCCAAGTGGATAAGCATATTTCACAGCACCACCATCGGTCGGCATTGGTCAGGAACAATCTAAGGTCATGTGAGGTACTTAATTTGCATTTGAATATCCCGAATAGTGATCAAGTTTTAACATTTCAATATCTTGAATTGTTTCTGAACAATTTAAGATATTTGTATGTTGCCCCTCCTTTGGTCTGTCCACTTAACAATCTAAGGTCACGTTTGGTTTGCGGAATCAAGGAAATTAGAAAAGGAAAGTCATTCGGTTCTGTGTTTGAATTCCCAAAAAGTAGCATGAAAGAAAAATAATTCCAAAAAGAATGAAAAATAGAAGAAAAAATGGTTCCCACAACCAATATATTTACTTTTTCTTTCAATTTCTTACATTTATTACAAAATTTTAGGAATAGACTATCCATGCTCAAAAATATATTCTAACTATATTTATTCTTGGCCTTTCAAAATGCCGGAAAGAAAAATTAATGAGAATTACAAAATGCCAACCGGAAAGTGCAAAAAATAACATTTTTAAAATTATTTTTTTCTCTTAAACCAAAAGGAATTTACTCCCTCTTTTGTTTTCTCAAGAAGCTAAAATAAATCCCATAAAAAGAAAATGAAAGAAATTGGTGTGGTCATTAGACTCATTACATATGGAACTTGAAGTGCCTATATATAGATGAATGATAATACTCCATAATTCCCCTCTTCATAGTTAGCTCACAACCAACTATACCCATACAAAACTTTGATGATACCTAATTAGCATTACCTACCTAGAACCAGCAACTAACACATCAAAATTGGCCTTCCTTCAAGCTAATTATTGGTCTTTAATTATCGAACTCGATAGATATATGTACTATATTTAATATATTAACCACATTGACTCAATCATTTTAGGATTATATTGAAAGATGAAGTATCATTTGAAGATCACCACTTGTAAATGAAAATACCCTGAATGAACGAAGCATCAAGTTCTTCACTAATCTTTAATTCAGACATCAATAAAACCAGATTCACGCTAATAGATTATTTAGTCCCACTGATATCAAGAAGCAAGTTTCACAAGTTAAAAGTTGCCGCCACTTATCATTGATATAATAATAATATGCGATTTATAGTGCCAGTATATTGTAGGCAAAGAGCACATTTGGTGATACCCACTTTTGATTGGGCCAATAATTAATTTGTATACATAAGGGATAGGGTTATTTAGTTTTAGAATCTCGTATAATATTAAAAATTTGCGTTTAGATCGCGTCCAGAATAGGATTTGGATCTCGTTCGCCTAACAGTTGTTACTTGAACTAAATGTCAGAAACGGAGACCTAAACCTAAAATTTGAATATTATACAAGGCTCTATAACTAAACGAAAATGTGTGAGGGGTAGTGTGAATTTGATTATTTAGTTTTCTAATGATCAATCAAGAATGAGAATTGTGATATTGTTGTTTATTTCTATTCTGATTTCAGCACATATATTGGTTCAGATGTCCACCTGTGAGCACTGCACCATTGCAATTAATTCACTGTGAAATTTGTGGACTGTTAAATACAATGGTTAGAAACGGGACCCTATACTTCATCACCAGAGGCGGCCCTGGCCCAGGGCAGGCCGGGCGACGGCCAGGACCTCTGACGAAAGGGGACACCAACATAGAATTGTCTATAATAGAACTAGTATGTACCATGTGCATTTTTTTAACAAAAAGTATTGTGGTGCAATGGTTACAATGCTAGACGTGTATTTTAGAGGTCCTTGGTTCAAATCTTGATTACAACAAATTTTTGTTTTATTTATACTTCTTTTTACATTATGTATGGGGTCCATTTAGAAAATTTTGCCTCGGGCTCCCAATTGCTCAGGACCGGCCATGTTCATCACATACATTTATAGATGACTATTTCAGAAACGACCACGTGTATTTGGTAAACACATCGTTAATTATGAAACAATCGACTGTTTCTAGAGCTACATTGTAATGTCCCGCTCCGCACGGTGCATTATGCTGAGTCGTTGACTCGAAGAGTTGCGTTGACCCGATTACGTATCGATGCGAATCGAATACAAAGTGTTAAGTTGTCCCGAGCAATGCATCGAAACTAAGTCGATCCGAAGAGTTGCCTTGTCCCAAGGAATGCATCGAGTGAATCGATGCGAAGCGCCGCATTGCCTCGAAGGATAAGTGCATTGAGACGGCTCGAAGATTCTAAGAAATCGAATCGACCAAGGCACAAGTCCGAATCGATGCAAGTATTAATTTTAGTTGGTTTTATGTGCAGGCTATACGTTTACGCTGAAATGTTAGAGGTCGATCTTTTACCTTATTCAGTGAGGGGTCCGCGAAAGCAAATCGTCGCCTTGCGACGGACTGAAGCGTTGGCACGGTAAGCCAAATCGGACGTATGATTCAATGAAGCACGAAGTGCTCGAATGGCTAAGTCAGGAGAGTGGCCGTGCAACAAAGTTATGAAATCGAACCGTAACGGCTCGGCAAAACGACAAGGCATATCGATTCAAGGTGGGGGGACATTGACTGTCTTTCCTACTCCGTCATGCTTAAGTAAAATACATATCATTGTATGCTGAGTTAACCTATCAACGCCACGGGCGTGGCTCGATAGAGAGATAAACATAGTGCATGTCAAACACTAGATAGAACAATTGAAATGAATCGTACGGCAGACGTACGAGTCGCTATGGAACATTGAATATTGCAAAGGCGAGCGCCTCGGTGCGCAAGCCATAAGAACAGGGATAACTGTATCGACGAGTGCCCTAGTGCATAAGTTATTCCGTGCCACCGCGCACGAGTTAGCATGCTAGAACATTGAAAGACTATATCGGTGCGAGTGCCTCAGTGCACGAGCGATAGAACATTGAATACCTTATCGAGGCGTGCCTCAGTTGCACGAGTCGGAAGGATGGAACATAAACAAAACGCATTGAACACTAAGACGCAGAACATGGAAATACGGTCGAAACGTGCCTACGTGTACAAGATCATAAAAGATGGCTTCGTTACGAAATAATACAGTTGTGGCATAAATGTGGCGGAACTGTTGGATATGACATAATGCCTTGAAAGGTATTCGGGACCTTCGGGTCGTTCGGTTGACGAATATTGAGTTGAGGCATAATATCATTGAACATTGAAACAAAGTATGAAACGTAAGAACATAGAAAGTTAACGGAAGAAATACTAGATGATAACGCGGCATGGTGCCTTCGAAATGTTAGTGGCCTTCGGGCGTTTGTTGAGGACATTCGGACGTTGTGCCAATTGAAATAGAGATAAGCAAACTTGCTTGGTTGTATGAAAGATAAGAAATCGTTGCATGGTCTAATGGACTTAAAGATATAAAAGCCCGTACATGGGTATTCCCTCGAACGTGGCGCACCAGGGCGCTGGGACCGTTCGGTCTATGAGGGATTTGTTTACGGTATTGTTGGTGCACTTCATTTAGATGGGTAGCGACCGTCTGGTGAATGTGATAAGCCACTTGCTGCGATTATTTCGGTGGCCGCTGATGTTGGTTAGCAACCGCACAGAGTTAACATCGTCTTATGTTTCGATTCGATACGTACAAGTCCATTCTAGTCCGGAAAGCTAGTGACCTTCATATAGTTAAGGGCGATGGGTCTGGAAGTGCAAGGTATACGTAAATCCCGCATGGATGGATCCTGAATAGAGGGCACTTATAACATGACAGGGAAAACGGATAGGCGTATTCACCTTGCATCGGTGCAAGGACGAGTGCGTCGATATTGCTAAGTCGTGCCACGAATCAAACACGAGATTGCTTGCCTGTTTACTTATGCGAATTGAATAACATGCTTGCCATGCTTTACAGTCTTCGAATATGCCATGAACTCATCCTAAGGAGAACAAAGAAAGAGAACTAAATTGTATGTTTATATGAATCAATACAATACTAAATGTCGGTTTGTTAAGTGGGTTTTTGATCAGTACAGCGAGAACAAAAGTACTAATCCCCCACTAGTTTGCTAGCAGGTTCAGGGATTGGTCTGCTCGCGGCGGAGCTTCGCTTGAACGCGTCGAGGCTTGGAATGCCGAAGCGTATTGAAGCGTGCAACCGCATTGACGCTCGGACATGCAATAGGATTGATGCGGCCGAGATATAGAAGGCATGATATGGAACGGTAAAATCCTTTGTGGGCAAGAGAGAACTTGAGTGTTGTAGCCAATCTGGCAAATTTCATTGGGCTATCGAAAGCCTTTGTAATCTGATTTCGAATATCAATAAAAAGAATCGTTTCGTATACTCTGTTTTCCATTCGTTGTTAATGTTCAACTCAAAGATAACCATTTGAGAACTTGTCATCTTGCCTTGTACGAGCGCAACTCCAGGCTCGTGCGGCATCATGCCCCCTGCGAGGACGATGACTCGGGTGATTTCGGGTCGGGGCGTGACAAATTGGTATCAGAGCTCTAGGCTCAATTTCCTCTGGATGCTTGCTTCATTACAATTCCAAAGAGTTGCCCACCACCAATCGAAATCACACTTGACTCTACTCGATGCCGCAGTGGATGTTCCATACAATAAGTCTAATACAAATCATGTAATTTTGCCGCGTGTTGTTTTGGAAATTACATGGTGTTGCTGGAAAAATCGGGGAAGGTTTGTTGCTGCAAGTGCAACAAGTTGCGAGATGTGAATTCAGAGATTTGTTGCTACAGATACAACACGTCATGAATTGTAATTTAAGATATTCGTTGTTTGCAACGAACGATACGAGAAATGTTGGTTGCATCGATACAATGAAAGTCGTGGAATGTTGCTGCAGCAATTGCCACACGTTGATTATAAATGATGCGTTGAAAAAAAAATAAAAGTTGATATGGAATGTGTCGAACGGATTCACATATTGATTCAAATGTGCGTTGCGATGAAAAGCGATAAGTCAATATCGAATGTGTTGAACGGATTTGAGCATTGACTTTGAATGTCGAAAATAAATCGTTGCACGATGTGCAATGCGTATTGAAAGTAAATCGTTGCACGAGGTGCGGTAAATATTATAAATGAATCGTTATACGATGTGCAATACGTATTGAAAGTAAATTGTTGCACGTGGTGCAACGTATATCAAAGTGAAATCGTTGCACGAAGTGCGACGGATATTGAGAATGAATTGTTGTACAAGATGCAACGGAAGAAAACAAAAGTTATAAATCGAAAAACGAAATCGGTTCGGTTGCGCACCGAGCATGTGTTAGAAAAATGAAAACATTGGCCGAGTTGTTTCGGATTTGATTAAATCAGAGTTACGGTTGTTATCAAGCACGATCACTGCAAAAATCATGAGTCGAAAGAGATCGTTGGTTCTTAAAGAGTACGTTGCGCCGGAAGTAACTTGATTTCTGGGTAGTATATGGCATACCACCGATGCAATGAATGGCTCGATTCCGAGTGGTATATGTAATACCACTTGTGCGATGAATTGCATCAACGTATTATGAGAATTGCGGAAGGTTTGTCCGCAACGGACGGGATAGCACCGAGTCTCGAATGAGAATTTGTATGACGACATGTTGACGCAAGTGTTCTTCGATGGTCGGTTAGAACGGTAAGGCGTGACTTGTAACATTGAATAAAAATGTCGATTGAAAATTTATGTGTCGATCGAATGACGGGAACTAGAGAAACGATTATGCCTTGAGGCAACAATCGGATCGACGGGATAGGAAACTCGAAACGTTGAAATCGAACCGCACGACTTGCGAGCTCGATAGAAATGTTCGGCTAGGTGAATCGAATCGCACGACTTGCAATTTCGATAAAAATGTTGGGCGATGTGAATTGTAATCGAATCGCACGATGTGCGACTTCGGTGAAGAGTTGGTTGACGTGAGTAATCGTGCCTAAGAAATAGTTGGTTACGTTATTGCGAAACTTGTAAAACCCCTAAATTTCTACTATATTTTTTTGTACTGATTTTTTTTGTATTTATACATCACATAGTCGTATTGTACGTCGAGCGGGAATTTACGTTTTTCGTATTTGCTCGACGAGTGCGATTATGTGCGAGCGTACATATTTTTAGAAAAATATTTTTCTATTTTTATAATTTCAAAATAATATATATAATAATTATTTTAGCTATCGAACCAAAATTTCCAAGTTTAATATTTATTTATAAAAAGCCTTTCATTTATACAGTTATAATAATAAATAATATTCTTATAAAATGGTATTTTAGAAAAATGTATTTATGTAAATATTATTTGGTCATACTTATATATTTCGTAATTATTTATTAGTTTATTTTTAAATAAATAATAATGTAAATTTTCGAAATTAATTATTATATGAATTTTTAGAAAATATATTTTGAAATTTTTGTGGCAATTTAAATCTTTGGTTGAATTTTTATGGATTTGATTTAAATAGCTTAAATTTAGAGATAGAATTTAATTTAATTTAAGTTTAGATTACCTAAATTTTAATTAGAATTTAATTTGGATTTAGATTGATTGTATTGATTTGAATTTAAAGATTAAATTGTCTAAAAGGGAATTTAAATCTTTTCCTAATCTTTATCTAACTGGGAATTCATACATCTTATAAATAGGCAGGTACTCATCCATAAATTTTTATTTTCCACAATTTCTCCACCATCACAACTAGAATACGTGCATCGTGTCTGTGTCCATCCAGATTCTTATTCCAAATTCTACATATACATTGTGTTCTCCAAGTGTCGGACACCCCCGACACCATCAAATACCAAACCCTAAACTAATCCTAAACCGTTCCCGCCACCCGATCCCGTCGACACTTGACTGCACGGCCACAGCCCCGCTACAATGGATACCACCCTCACTCACCAACGGTATCGATACTGTTCCCCGGACCGCTCAACTCCCCGGCCACCTCGCTGGAACCCCAGACCTCGGTCTTCGAATTCGCCCCACTAGCCACCGTGTCCCGTCCACCACGGCCGATCCTACACAACACCCATCAACACCATCCCTGCCACCATTCACCAACACCACCGGTCGATTCCGACACGGCCAACACCACCACCATAGGCAGCCCCGCCTACACCACCTTTACCAACACCACGGCCACAGCCACCGGTCGGAAATCCTTAATCCGCCACCAAAGAGAAATAGGAACCTAACCTGAGCTTCTGCCACCACCATCCGCCGAGCAGCCCTGGCCCGGACCTTCCACGAGCTCCGCGCGCCGCCCGCTCTCGACAGCGCCGGCCAGCGCGCGCGTGCACACCCGGATCGTCCCGTACCAAGCCTCCGCCTCCGCAAGCTCGGGCCGCTCCGCTGCGCGCGGCGGCAGCCTCCAGCCGACCCCCGTGCTCCGCCCGCATCGCCTGATGCCGCGGCGTTGCCCGGCGACCTCACGCCGGAGTGGAGAACCCCAGCCGAGCCGTCCGCCTCCCCCAGTTAGCTTCACGAGAACCCTTTCCTCCTTAATCCGACTCCGCCGCCTCAGACCAACGCCTCCCCTCCGGCATCCCGACCCTTCTCCGCCGGCGTGCACCGACGCCGACCGCCCGACCGTCGATTTCCCGACCGTCTCCACCGAAAACCCCTACCTCGCCAAACCCCCGACCCGGCCGCGCCCGTACGCCGCAGCTCCCCTCGCCGAGTCCGCCCATCCGCCGCCTCCCGCTTCCTCTTCCCGACGAACTTCCGACCACTCCCGTTCCCGTCCTCCGCAGTCCTAGCGCCGCACCGCAGTTCTCCTCCGCCCTCTTTTCCGATCACTCTCTCCCCCTTTTCCCTTTTCTTTTCCTCTCTCTCTCTTTCCTCCTTTACTGGTTTTGTTCGTTTTTTTTATTTCTGTTGATTATTTTTTTGGTTTCATTGGTGGTTGAGGTTTATTATTATTGTTATTATTATTATTCTGTTGGTTTCATTGGTTGAGTTATTATTATTATTATTATTATTATTATTATTATTATTATTATTATTCTTATAAATTATTATAATTTATTTATTATTATTATTAGTATTAGTATTAGTATTTTACTACCAATTATTTATTCATTTATTTTATTATATTATTCTGTTTATTTTAAGTAGAAAGATAATAAATATTTTGACAAATGAAAAGTTAGTTTTTACAAACATTTGCATATTTTTACGAACTTAAAATCTAGTCTAAAAATAATTTTTATTATTTTTAATTTATTTTCTAGACATATAGCGTACTAATAAAAATGTATTTTCAAATAACTATCCAAAGTATTTTACTAACAAAATATTGTTCTTATCTAAAAACCTACGTCGACAACCTTAGAGTTTTTGCCTAAAATGACTTTTTGACTTTTCGAGCATTTATTTAAGAGCATATTTTGACTAACAATATTTTAGTATTATAAATGATTTCCTAAAAATCGTGTATATATTATTTAATCAACTTCTTCGATTTTCTTCCATCCCATGACTAATCCCGACATTTTTAATTCATCTCCAATTCTGCACTTTATTATGTCAAACCTAACTAAGTTGACCGTTCTGGACCCGATGGAACAATCCATGCCATCATCCGAGGCCGTCATGCGTAGTTGTAACATCACAGTCATACTCCATGCCACAGGATCATAGCACCACACCAGGCGACCCACAGGCAAGTATACGTTGCTAATTAACTGTCAATTATTTATTTTCTGCATTATTCATTTTGTTTCATATTGTTAGTTTCCTTTGTTATAAACTGCGCGTCGAAGCCACACTTGGGTGCAAGCGACTCTATTAGTTGTTTTACTTTACTATATGCATGTTAACTTAGTGTTAGCAGACTACCTTCTTGTTGGGGGATATCCTTATATCTCCTTGGCTGTGACACACACACTACACGGTTTGAGACATGTTGCTAGGGGCACGACTTATTGACTAGCTATCTCTAAAGTCGTGTGACGGTAGATATTCGTAACTGCTATGACTAGGGTTTTAGAGACTCAAGCAGTTACAAAACTGGACGAGTTATGGACATGACTTGAACAGTGTAGGAAATATTGGGAGAGGACAGTCGCTAGTGCGTATGGGAAGCCAAACAGGTAAACCACAGTCTCCGGATGGAACTGTGGCGATATATTTGCAGATACCCTCTGACGTTTTGGACGTTACGGCCGGATACAGATGACTGGATGCCAGTTGCGTACACATAGCCTAAAATCTCACCCATGCGCATGAAAGTTGTCCTCTAAATTGCACATTAGGCGGTTAGAATCTCCTTTGCATATTTGTGTCTAGAATACTTTTTATATATTATTTTTATTCTGACAATTCATATTAGCTTGTTCTTCCTGTATCTTGCTACGTCCGTCTGAGGACCTGGTTATTCCCTAGGTGTGTGTTCATGTCTTCTGCAGGTGTTCTAGCCACAGCCGTGATCATCGCTATTTCTTCGGGGGATGATTGCACGTGGTTCGTCTTGACATTTTATGGATCGATTTCTTGTACATTTCTTCCATTGAGATAGTTGGTAGTGGACTTTGTCTCCGCCCAACGATTGTATCATAAATATTCAAGTTGATTTTTATATTATTATTCTTTTCATTGTGGATGAGATTTAGTTTTGCCTTGGATTACTGCACTTTACAGCTTATGTATACATACAAGGCCCATGTACTTCGTATGTATACAGCTGGCATGTCTACGTACTTAGTCCTACGTATTTTGGGACTGGGGCGTTACAAAACTCATTTGAGTACGACTGAAAAACATGCAAAACTAAGAGGGCGAGAGATCGTATGACTTGAGGGTTCGATGTTGGATAATCGGTAACTCAGTTACGCGATCAAAGTATATCAGGATGCGGCGAATCGAAAAATGAGTTAATGTGTATAGAAAAGTTCGTTGCGAACTTGGATGTATGCGATGCGAGTTAAGTTGACGTTTGAAATGGATTCAAGTTGACCCTTACGTTATCGAAATGGATACGACGTATCGAGATCGATACGTAAGGAAACGTAAACGATATGAGAATACAAAATAGAGTGTGCCTCGCGCTATGAAATTTTGTAAGTAACGATAAGAGAATGAAATGAGCTGGTTGATCATGAACTTTGTGATTGATCAAAGACAAGACTATAAGTCATCGACGATTGCTCGATGCGTATAGCATCTCGTGTGTCGACCATGAAATAAGATAGACTCGAACTCGATACGAGTAGATGTTTCGTAAATTACAGAATCATCGACGACCGTGCATGACTTTACTCGAAGAATAGTTGCGCATCAGTTGCACCGATAGAAATGGTTATGTACGGATTGGGTAGTCGCATAGAAAATTGTCGAAACGTGATTTGGCTCCGAAATAAGATATAGCATGGTTCGTAGTAAACTGTCCTTCGGTAATGATCCACAATTATCGAGCGTAGCTTTGGGACAGCTGACCCTAGAAGACTTGACCGCAAAATCAAATTGAGTATTGCAGACCGTAAGATGACTTATGCGATATCGCATATGAGATTGCACCGATAACAAATATAACACGGTGCATGTTGACGATAAGTCTAGGCGATCGAAAATTGTTGGAACAACTTTTGATTGAGAATGATATAGATAGATTTTTGAGTATTCGTCGAATGGATACTTGAATGGTTATGTTGGTCGACGGTCGAACTTGAAATTCACCAACGAACTTGGTGATTCGGATAGACGAGTGCGAGAATCGTGCTATGCACGAGAGAGAACGATAAGGGAATGACTTACGAGTCATGTCGTTAGATTCAGATTCATCTTGCAATTGAGCTTGCTTGAATCAAAACTTACATTAGATGCTGCGAGACGGATAAGTCAGAAATTTGGCTAGTGAATTTTCTACTCGATAGGAATCGAACGTAAGGCGTATCGTAAAGACCTTCGTGCTAAGACGATCGTTGCCTTGAGCACCGTCGCCTTGATATAAACTTTCGTGTCGGATAGATTATGGCCTTTGTGTAATGTCAATTTAAAGTTGCGTCGGGAGAAGTTAAGCACGGTGTCTAGGTAAGTCACCTAGCGGACGTAGTCCTGAATGTTGATGCTTTTGCAAGTCAACAACAGAGAATCATGTCGAGATAAGATACGAAGTGAAATATCAAAAATCGTTGGATAGTGACGCCGAACGCAAGACGTTGCGGAGACTCGTTGTGATCGGATGGGCGACGGCTTGACGCGACGCGTAGAATTGATAGTCCGGATGAAACATACAAAGTGAGAAATACGATTTTTGAATCGCATCATGTGCTTGACTTTTGTTGGAGGATCGCGTATGTATCAATATGCATATGCAATAGAGTTGCGAGAACTTATGCTAGAGCCCAAGTCCAATCGAGAGTACGAGATGGCAAGTAATTAAGAATAAGAAGTTACATGTTTGCGTTGTTCTGATATCTTACAACTGAGCTTGATTGAAATACATATATTGGTGGGACGCCTAAAATATGTGTATAATTCCAAACTAAGTTGTACGATCCAAACGATAGTGAGACGAGATCGTGGAACGATCTAATGAAACCCTTAGAAATTTAGTATTGGTTTCGGTTCGGAACGAACCTTGTTTTGAGTGGTATATTATGTAATGCCCCGCTTCGCACGGTGCATTATGCTGAGTTGTTGATTCGAAGAGTTGCGTTGACCCGATTACGTATCGATGCGAATCGAATACAAAGTGTTAAGTTGTCCCGAGCAATGCATCGAAACTAAGTCGATCCGAAGAGTTGCCTTGTCCCAAAGAATGCATCGAGTGAATCGATGCGAAGCATCGCGTTGCCTCGAAGGATAAGTGCATTGAGACGGCTCGTAGATTCTAAGAAATCGAATCGACCAAGGCGCAAGTTCGAATCGATGCAAGTATTGATTTTAGTTGGTTTTATGTGCAGGCTATACGTTTACGCTAAAATGTTAGAGGTCGATCTTTTACCTTATTCAGTAAGGGGTTCGCGAAAGCAAATCGTCGCCTTGCGACAGACTGAAGCGTTGGCACGGTAAGCCAAATCGGACTATGATTCAATGAAACATGAAGTGCTCGAATGGCTAAGTTAGAAGAGTGGCCGTGCAACAAAGTTATGAAATCGAGCCACAACGGCTCGGCGAAACGACAAGGCATATCGATTCAAGGTGGGGGGACATTGAATCTCTTTTCTACTCTGTCATGCTTAAGTAAAATACATATCATTGTATGCTGAGTTAACCTATCAACGCCACGGGCGTGGCTTGATAGAGAGATAAACATAGTGCGTGTCGAACACTAGATAGAACAATTGAAATGAATCGGACGGCAGACGTACGAGTCGCTATAGAACATTGAATATCCCAAAGGCGAGCGCCTCGGTGCGCAAGCCATAAGAACATGGGATAACTGTATCGACGAGTGTCCTAGTGCATAAGTCATTCCGTGCCCCCGCGCACGAGTTAGCATGCTAGAACATTGAAAGACTATATCGGTGCGAGTGCCTCAGTGCACGAGCGATAGAACATTGAATACCTTATCGAGGCGTGCCTCAGTTGCACGAGTCGGAAGGATAGAACATAAACAAAACGCATTGAACACTAAGGCGTAGAACATGGAAATACGGTCGAAACGTGCCTACGTGTACAAGATCATAAAAGATGGCTTCGTTACGAAAGAATACAGTTGTGGCATGAATGTGACAGAACTGTCGGATATGACATAATGTCTCGAAAGGTGTTCGGGACCTTCGGGTCGCTCGGTTGACGAACATTGAGTTGAGGCATAATGCCATTGAACATTGAAACGAAGTATGAAACGTAAGAACATAGAAAGTTAACGGAAGAAATACGAGATGATAACGCGGCATGGTGCCTTCGAAATGTTCGTGGCCTTCGGGCGTTCGTTGAGTACATTCGGGAGTTGTGCCAATTGAAATAGAGATAAGCAAACTTGCTTGGTTGTATGAAAGATAAGAAATCGTTGCATGGTCAAATGGACTTAAAGATATAAAAGCCCGTGCATGGATATTCCCTCGAACGCGGCGCGCCAGGGCGCTGGGACCGTTCGGCCTAGGAGGGATTCGTTTACGGTATTGTTGGTGCACTTCATTTAGATGGGTAGCGACCGTCTAGTGAATGTGATAAGCCACTTGCTGCGATTATTTCGGTGGCCTTTGATGTTGGTTAGCAACCGTACAGAGTTAACATCGTCTTATATTTCGATTCGATACGTATAAGTCCATTCTAGCCCGGAAAGCTAGTGACCTTCATATAGTTAAGGGCGATGGGTCTGAAAGTGCAAGGTATGCGTATATCCTGCATGGGTGGATCCTGAATAGAGGGCACTTATATCATGACAGGAAAAATGGATAGGCGTATTCACCTTGCGTCGGTGCAAGGGCGAGTGCGTCGATATTGCTAAGTCGCGCCACGAATCAAACACGAGATTGCTTGCCTGTTTACTTATGCGAATTGAATAACATGCTTGCCATGCTTTACAGTCTTCGAATATGCCATGAACTCATCCTAAGGAGAACATAGAAAGAGAACTAAATTGTATGTTTGCATGAATCAATACAATACTAAATGTCGGTTTGTTAAGTAGGTTTTTGATCAGTACAGCGAGGACGAAAGTACTAATCCCCCACTAGTTTGCTAGCAGGTTCAGGGATTGGTCTGCTCGCGGCAGAGCTTCGCTTGAACGCGTCGAGGCTTGGAATGCCGAAGCGTATTGAAACGTGCAACCGCATTGACGCTCGGACATGCAACAGGATTGATGCGGCCGAGATATAGAAGGCATGATGTATGGAACGGTGAAATCCTTTGTGGGCAAGAGAGAACTTGAGTGTTGTAGCCAATCTGGCAAATTCCGTTGGGCTATCGAAAGCCTTTATAATCTGATTTCGAATATCAATAAAGAGAATCGTTTCATATACTCTATTTTCCATTCGTTGTTAATGTTCAACTCAAAGATAACCATTTGAGAACTTGTCATCTTGTCTTGCACGAGCGCAACTCCAGGCTCGTGCGGCATCACGCCCCCTGCGAGGACGATGACTTGGGTGATTCCGGGTCGGGACGTGACATACATAAACGGAGTAGAAAATGAATTTGGTGCTTAAATTTGCGAACAGACCGAGACAAGGAATACTAAGCATTTTAGGCAATGTTTTAAAAAGGGACCAATGATCCAACCGAATTTTTTTGGTATAGGTCGGACTGGGGTTCAACCGAGATTCAACCGGAGTTTATATATACTTGGTTTGGTTTAGTTCAAATAGGTAAGATATCCATATTTATTTATTGGTTTAGTATGGTTTGGTCATAAGTACGTTGGTTTGGTTTAATTTTACAAATATAAGGTCGATCAAAATCAAACCAAGAATCAAATGGTCCAAATTTTATATGATATTTTTTTTGAATTTATTTTTTTAAAAAAATTTGGCCGGTTCAATTGTGAACCGGTTCGGCCGGTTCACCGGTTGAACCCGATTTTGACAAAAAAACCGACGGTCCATTAAAAGACCCGGTTTTAGTCGAACCAAACCGGTTTTTTTTAGCTTAAACAGGTTGGACCTGGTCCAACCGTCGGTCCGGTCCGGTTTTTACAACATTGATTTTGGGGATTCTTATAATAGTAAATTCAGTAAGAGTAAGGGGATTATTCGGTAGCCTACTATTCCTTAGTCCTTACACACCACAACAAAATAATGTTGCGGAGAAATTGAGGATTATGATACTATTGGACATGGTTAATTTTCTATTGGTGAGACGTATCTGACTGATGCCTACCTACTCAACTTAATTATGTCATCTAAGCCATTCTACACCATATGAAAGATGGAGTGGCAAGACGTCCAACTAAGGGCACTTGCATCCGTGGGATGTGCCATGTTCGTGCACACAACTTCTCGTTAGTATGGAAAGTTGGGCCTTAGAGGTAAAAAGTTTATCTTCTTATGCTATTCCAAACACTCTAAGGAATACCTCTTAATAGACGAAGCAACAAGATGCAACCATGACTGAGATGGGGATCACAAAATTGTTAGCCCAATGATTCACTTGAGTTTTTTATTTTTTTTATTACGGTTAATCGCTTAAATTTAATATTTTAAAATCACTAAAGATCATGCAATTACTATATTTCTAAAACTTAAACTTGACATAGTCCCAGGATGCTCTATATTTATCATCGTTGCTATTATGTATGTTGTCTTATTCACTTAACATTTATTTTGCTGAAAAATAAGAGCAAATATAAAGATAGACTTATAATACAAATGAAGAAATCACATAGGGCCAAAGATGCTGTTAGTCCAAAGATTTTTATTAACACCCTATGACATCTTCAGGTATTATACAACATAGCTTCAAGGGTTCCGCTGCCCATTCACGCATTCCCCCCCCCCCCCCCCCCCCCCCCCCCCCCCCCCCCCCTCTTGAAGATTAGGGTTGATCTCCTGAAAGGTAATCAAATTTTTAGATCTGGTTTGCTTCAGACAATTTTATCAGAAAGAAATGCCACCATTCAAAAAAGGAAGAAGCCAATTTATCAGTACTTAATCTTAGTGTTATCTTTCTTTAAATTTGTTCTCTATGAAATATTATAACTCAAGAGTTAAGGCGAAAGAATGCAAAACTGAAGACATCTATCAAAATAGTGAAATCTGTAATACAAATCCACAACATAGGTGTACCGACCATTGTATGTTATACCCAATATTTGTTCTAGCAACTTTCTATTTTTCCCACATCACCCAACTTATCTTAGCAGTATCCCGACCGATATTCCTCCTAGGCATATTCTAAGCAACATTAAATGCTACAACAACGGCTATTAATGTAGTCATTTTATAGTTGTTAATTTGCTAGAAGTACACCGGGGAAAATATCACATACATAGTAACACCTATATTTTTAAATGTTGTTTTGTCATACTTTATAAGGACTTTGTTGGCCTCATTTATGGACCACTTCTTGCCGTCTAAGATTTTTACCTATCATATACAAACTTTATGCATATATATGAGAGTTTTTATTTGTCAAAACTATTTGGGAGAGCGTTTAATTGAGTTGTAAAGTAAGATTTTCAAATTGTTTATAGAGGATAAAAAAATATTTCTTGTAAGCACTTGAAGTCCGTAAGCCTTGGTATCGAAGCTTTCGTAGAAGTCGATGAGTCATTCGAATCAAAACGTGTGTAAGAAGTCAGTTAGGCCTTCAGATCAAAGTTTGCAAAGTATAATTATTTTTCATAATAGTTGATAAAATCCAGATATTATTCCAGGAATGAAGTGCATTACGAAGGATACTAGGATACATCGGATGTTTGTATTCCTATCTTATTTCTAGCACATGTTTTAAATTATCTATTATCATTGTTAATTGTGTTTAATTATTCGTTAAACCTATTCATTTAACCCACTCCCCTCCTCCTTAGGGTGTTTTCAATTATGTCACTTTCCTCGAAGAGGACATTCCTCCAAAGGTAGAAGTATGCCAAAAAATCAAACTTTTACTAGGTAGATGAGAATGTCCCTAGCTCCTCAATGATGCAATAGGAAACTGGTCCTCAGGCTCTTAGGGACAGTGGGAGCGATGTTCCAATGATTGCTCGATGTCACCAACTAAATCTCAATTACCATATAAAAGTTTTCGTGCAACGATCTATCGATGTCATTTTGAGATAGAGGAAGTGTGCATAGTGGCACCGTATGACTGTTGCAGAGCCACGAAGAATTCAATTGACAACCTTTCGCCGAGACGTGAAAAGTTGGATTAATTAAGGCAAGGAATGAACAACTAGAGTGTGGAAGAACCAAGTTTGGAACTTGGTGTATGGATCATCCAATCGCAAGAACATTGAAAATAAATAGATTTTTAAGGCCAGGCAAAAGAAAGATAGTAACATTTGTAGGAGGTTTCACGACTGTGATCTACCGAAAATAATCTGGTTAAATTTCACCAAATGTATTATTTATTTTGCTTCTACTTAAATTTCCTTCGGTAACTCATCTACGGATTACAGTTCAATAATAGCCAAAATGCAAGCTCGTCCTTGATATGCTTATGAGTTGACTTAACAAGTTAGTTCATACAAATTTTGGTGTCCTAAACCCAAGTTACTTCCGTGTTTCTCCTCTCAACTCTCTTTACGGACTGAAATATATAGTACCAAATGTAAATGTGGACAGATTGAAATCTTGGATAGAACTCAACTGTTTTTTCTTTGCCAAGTGAAACTCCTTTTTGTCCGTGTGGAGGTGGACCAAGGCTGTGTCCGTGTAGATGTGTCCACCTCCCGTTTGCCCCATGTACCCTTCGAGGGCCCACTCCTAAAATTTCGGGGCTCCCCATCCAATATAGGCCCGACACGTGGCGGGTGATCTAGGACCGCGGTCCGGTCCATATAGCACTACCCTACACATTGCACGTTTAGGCAAGACTATTACAGCAACACGTTGGCAATAATTGTACCAAATGATGCCTATACCAGTACAACATCGATCCCTATCGCTCAGAAGAATTATAGTTCTTTTTTCTTTTTTCTTTCTTTGCAGTACGCATGTATGTCAGCCAATTCTAAAAAACAAAATTGTTTGCCGAATCGAGGGAGAAAATCACACGTGAAACCGTGTTGATGTAGTCCTTCCTATTGGCTTCGCTGCTAGCATCAGATTCCATTTCCGCCAATGAAAATGTCACGTCAGCACTGTCCGTCTCGTGCAGTCCCCTCCTCGATTCGACAAACTTTGTTCTGAAAACATTGAGCTACACATAGAATGTGTTAGAATGCACGTTATCTACGTATATAATGAGTGTCCACATCGAAACTTTAGTTAGGTTATAAAAAAATTCTCCACATGATATTCGATAGAGACATAGGCATCAATTGATTCACTATTATTCTATGAACAAATCATTATAAGTCGACATGCGCCTAATGCTCTATACTATTGTTTAGTTAACTTAGTCAGTGATAGTTGGGAAGTACTTGCTGGACTAACAGAGTTGTGACTCAATTAGCACTAAATCTTTCCAATGTGGGGGACATTTGAATTCGTTAGTGTGATGTCACTGTCTCAAGTGCACCGACGATTTATTTCATGAGCACTTACTTAAATCCAAGTTCCAAATACGTTCGTTGTAGTGCTCATGTAAGGGTTTGTACGTAGTTTGTATTCACATTCAATAACGCACACATGCATTCGTTCTATAATGTTAGAATAAATCCTCACAGATCTATGCAAACCTTTCACGTGAAGCGAA